>CM044003.1:96851517-97426517 GCA_024085815.1 Flaveria linearis
CTTTTGAACGGCTAATTGGATCACTAACGGGCCAGGCTAATCCGATCATATTCATTACTCAAATATAAAACTTGAGACACCATCAGGAGTCAGGAGTAAACTCATATTATATGAGAAAACCATCTGGTCTACCTAATGTTAAGGTGTGAAGTCCTTTGGGTTTTCGGATGGAGTTATGGGCCTGGCCCATTGAAGCTTCTTAAAACCCTAATTATTCTTATATATAGATCATGTCATTGTATTGTAATCTTGTCCCTTGAGCTTAATAAAATACCTAGTTGCAGAGAGTGGACGTAGGTCATCTTGACCGAACCACTATAAATTCTCGTGTTCTTATTGCTTTCGTGTGCGTGCGTATAATAGTCTGTTTATTTCCGCTGCGTAAAGATACCTAATAACTGGTATCAGAGCATCAGGCTCTTGAAGATTTTCGTCGCCGCCGCTATCTAGGGTTTCTGTTGCCACCGCCGCCACCTAGGGATCCTCTGCCGCCGCCACAGTCAGCGTGAACAGTATTTTCCGCGTGAACAGTATTTTCCGACGTGAACAATGTTTCTGGCGTGAACAGTGTTTTCCGGCCATGAACAGTGTTTTCCGGCCATGAACAGTGTTTCCGGGCCGTGAACAGTGTTTTCCGCCCCCCGTGAACAGTACTGCCATAATTTTTTCTGTTTTTTCAGTTGTTCGGTTCTGTTTGCTACTGTTGTTTTGGGGGTTGTTTTTGAGTGATTTTGCAATTAGAGTTCCGGCTGGGATCTCTTGGAGTTGCTGGTTTCTCTCAGGTTTTGCAGGTGAAGCATCGGGTCGGGTGTTCAGGTTCTAAGGTTTTGGTTGGAAGTACTGGATCTGGTTTGTCTATCCTTTGTTGACTGGTTATCAACTGTTCAGCGTGCATGTTTCATTTGTTTTTTGTCTCTGGTTTGCTATTATGGCTGAAGACGGGAAGACTGTGATTGAAAAGTTCAATGGCACTGATTTTGGTTGGTGGAAAATGCAAATAGAGGCATTACTGTGTCAAAATGATTTGGATATGGTACTGGAAAAGAAACCGGAGAGTATGGAGAAAGCTGAAGAAGCAGTTTGGAATTCCAAGGACAAGAAAGCTAGAGCGGCTATTATGTTATCTTTGACGAAGAGTGTTGCTTTTAACATCATGAAAGAAACCACTGCAAGTGGTATGATGTTGGCTCTGTCAAATATGTATGAAAAGCCGTCTGCAGCTAACAAGGTGTTCTTGATGAGGGAACTGTTCATAATGAGAATGAAAGAGGGAAGCTCAGTCACCTCCCATATTAATGATCTGATGTCTATTCTTACTAGATTAGAATCAGTGGGAATAAAATTCGATAATAAGACTCGAGCCTTGGTGTTGCTATCTTCACTGCCTGATAGTCGGTTCGGGACTGTAACTGCTGTTACAAATTCTATGAGGACTAACGACATGACATTTGAAAAGATCTAAGACATTGTGATAGGTGAAGACACACATCTGAAAAGTGCAAATGTTGGATCATCTTCTGAGATGTTACATGTTGGCAGGGGAAGGGAAAATAGCAGAGCAGTGGGAGTCGGGGAAAGAGTTCAACTCGGACTCGAAAAAATGTGAGGTGCTGGATCTGCAACGAGGATAGACATGTTAAGAGTCATTGTCCAAAGAAAAGTCTGAACACTGCTGCTGAGGATGTCAATGATGGTGACGTGTTAATTCTTGAGGCTGAAAACAGTGTGGACTCTTGGATCATGGATTCTGGTTCTTCGGTTCACGCCGTACACAGCGGTGAAATGATGGTGAATCTAAAAATATGCGATTTTAGGAAGGTACGTCTCGCTGATGGCAGAATGCTTGATGTAATGGGCATGGGTGATATTGATTTAGTGACTCCAATGGGAACTACATGGAACTTGAAGAATGTCAAAGTGATTCCAGGTTTGAAGAAGAAATTAATTTCTGTTAGTAAATTAGATGAACAAGGACTGGAAGTCAAGTTTGATGGTGGTAAATGGAGGGTAATCAATAGGAACCGGGTAATTACTCGTGGTGATAAGCATGGGTCATTATACATGGTGGAGATACCTGCTGAGGGACTGATCAACCCGGTTAAGCAAGTCAAAGTAGGGTTCGCTAAATCTGTTGCTAGGAGAGTTCATTTTGCAAACATGAAGTCTGGAGCAAAGATTGTAGCTGAATGGGGTCATAAATCTAAACAAGTCAAAGGATTTTGTAACAGTGGGAGCATGGGGCATGTTCCGAGTACAGTCAAGAAGAATCGTTGGGTTTTGAAGACTACGACTGGAAAAATCTCTCCTGGTGATTGTTTGCTGAATTTGGAAAGTGTTAGTGGTTCTCGGTGTATCTCTGAATCTGGTGGATCGTGTAAACCAGTTGAGACAGAGGATGGGTCGCTGGTGGAATTTACCATGACTGGGTTGGAGCTCGGGGGAGCTTCAATGGGCCCTTTCAAGTAATTGAGAGAAGGGCCTCTACAACTAGGGGATTTGGATTGAAATCTTAGCTTGTTCTTTGGAATTAAAGACTTGAAGGATTTCTGTTACTTGAAGATTACTGATGACAGGGTTGCTTTGTACTTAGATGGCTAGCTGGAGTATTTGCAAGGCCTTCAAGTGGGAGATTGTTAAGGTGTGAAGGCCTTTGGGCTTTCGGATGGAGTTATGTGCCTGACTCATTGAAGCTTTTTCAAACCCTAATTATTCTTATATATAGAGCATGTCATTATATTGTAATCTTGTCTCTTGAGCTTAACAAAATACCTAGTTGCAGAGAGTGGACGTAGGTCATCTTGACTGAACCACTATAAATTATCGTGTTCTTATTGCTTTCGTGTGCGTGCGTATAATAGTCTGTTTATTTCCGCTATGTAAAGATACCTAACACCTGAAACCCTCTTTTATTTTTTGTCATAGATGAAACTTAAACTTAAGACCTTTTTCTATTTTTATGAGATCTTATAGTATCTCATTTTAATCACTTGGTCTAAAGATCATTGCTTTTATTTTCTCAAATAATATGCGATCCTTGACTTTTTCATGATTGAAAGAATTACTCTCCAAATTGAGATTCCATGATGCTATTTAATGCAATTTGAACTTACTTTATACAAGAATCCTTTTAAGAAATTACAAAAAAAGGTGTTACATGAGACAAACAAGGGGAAATTACAATGTTTAATGAATAAGGACTAAGGTGCAAGTCATATGAGATAAATTCGAATTCAAGATTATTCACTGGCTAAAAATTGTACCAAGAGTGAGTGATGAAAAGAAAAAGGAAAGAAGATGCTCATAAACCACTTTATGCTAACTATAAAACACTAAACTCCTATTGATGGTGTTGTACAAAATATATAGTCTCATAAAACAATGCCTTTAGATGGAGCCCCGAGCCAACAACCGACGGTTGTTGGGCCACGACGCTCGATGCTAATAAAGACCATCATCACAGTCTTGTTGGCACTCGTTATCATGACCGGTCTAACCATCCTAATCATTTGGCTAAGCATCAAACCAAAAAGGCCGGTCTATTTCGTCGATGGTGGCTCCATCAACAATTACCTCTTAACCAAGGACCATCACCTCAATGCATCTTACAATCTTGTTCTTAAGTCAGTTAATCCCAGCAAACAGATGCATATCCAATACAAGAAGATGGAGATCAAGATTTTGTTTGAAAGTGTGACGGTTGCAAGAGGTGTCATAGACGCGTGGCACCAACACAAAAAGGAAAAGAGGGATTTTAAGTTAGATCTTGTGTCGCGTGATGTGGTGTTATCCGAGACGGTGTCAAGACATCTGGAACTCGCAAAGTCGTTAGATCAAGTCGTGTTAGATGTGGAGTTGAAGGGTAGAATCAGATCCAAATTGGGAGTATGGACATCAAGATATTACCACTTGAAAGTCTCATGTGTGCATGTTGTAGCACATTTTCCTAATTCCTCAAAGGGATCTCATGGGCGTTGTAAAACTTCTTTGTAATTTGATTTTTTTCTTTATTTTTCTTTATTTTTTTTGGGGTGGGGGGGGGGGGGGGGGGTTATGGGATGTCCATATTATTTTTTTCTCATGTTGTTCTTGTGTTTTGAATAAAAACAAATTGTTTATGTGTTGGATTGATTATAAATATAATTGTTATCTTTTTTATAATCACATAAATGCTTTTTTCATGCTGTGACGTATATTCTATTTTTCAACCATCTATCCGAAAAAGGAACGCTTGATCAGTTTTTGTGTATGTTAAAAACTTAAAATGATATTATCGTTGATGTTCACCAACAACCCTTTGTACTAATCTTCATTTATTTATTCTTTTTTGTCAAACCTTTTGACCATATATTGAGATAAAAGAAAAGTGTAATAACTTGGGTGGTTGAAAAACACTTTTGGGTTCCGAGTATAACATGAGATATTTTGTTTACATACCTGATGAATTCACTTGTTTGCTTTAAGAAGTGTTTAATAGCGAGGCGATGGCATTTACTTGTTATCAAAAGCACGTTCAACGTCAACTTATCCAAAATCCAGTTCTCTAACCGCACCGCCGGAGGGTCCGGTCCCGGTTCGAGCGCTTGGTCCAATCCGGTCTTCAAAACATTGGAAACTACTAGCACATATGAGAGGTCCTTGCTTCGGAGGGATCATCAATCTTGTAGAGACGGTGGGTTGTTAGGCCCACTGAGCTGAAGTTACGTAGGCCCAGGCCCGTATATTAAGCCTACCCGAAGCCCAGTCCAGAGGATATGTGACATTGTGAGTTTGTGACAATGACAATGTGACATGTGATCAATTTGAGAAATAAGTAATAAGACTTGTGTAATTTGAGAAATAGTATATATCTCTTTTGTACTAGATTTTTATTCAAGAACTAGGTTTTGGCATCGCGCGTTGTCATGTCTATGCGAGTTTTAATTTGACCCTAAACCAAAATCAAATGAAGGTTCAAAACCACAAAATCAACAAAATACACAAAGTAAAACACACAAACCTCAAATCCATAACACATCAGAACATACAGAACTAAAATAACTAAATCAATGCCCATCACCATACACAAAACAAACGAATATCAAAATCGCAAGAATGCGACATAGTCCAAAATAGAAAACCGACAACAACTCACATAAAAAACTCACCCCAAACCTCAAACCCACACCCAAAACAAACCTATAAAAACATATACAAGCAAACACACAAAAAAAACAAAAAACAAAAACCCCACCGACCAAATGGATTAATAAGAATTATAATTTTCCGCAAGACTAGAACCTTGAAAGGTTTGAATTTGGTTTCAGCTTAATCCAAATTTGAAGCCAAGTTAGTGTACAATGTGTACCAAGGGCGGCCATGAGGGTGGGCGGGCTCAGGGCCTGATCTCCTTAAAGGGCAGAATTTAAAAAAAAATTATATCACATATGTACAATCACCGGTCACCGCCACCGCCGGCCACCGGAAACTCGCCGGAGCCCTAGCAGGCTGACTCACCGGTAACTCGAAGTCTAACAACTGGTCTAACAACTCCGTTCGTCGATCGATCGATCCGTTCGTCCGTTCGATCAGTAGGGGGTGATTCAACTCGAAGTCTTCCTTCTCCGTTCGTCGTCGATCGAAGTCATCCTCGCCGCCGTTGATCTTCGTTCGTCCGGTAGGGGGTGATTCAACTGGTCTAACATCTCCTGAGCAAACAACAGCCGAATTGGGTTTCAAAACCCTCGATACGAAGGTGATTCTCGGGTTTTGCTCTGCGTTTAGATCTGCCCCAACAGCTCCTTCGCGAATCTAGGGCAACAACCCTAGATCTTACTGCTGGGAGTCCTCTTCTGCCTTGGATTAGCAACCCTAAGTGAAGGTTGCTAAATCTAGGGCACATTTTCTGAAGTACCGCACAGCTGGTGAGATTGTTCCTTCTCCCTCTCTTTTACTTTCTAGTTTAGGCTGATATTGGCTGAGTTAGGAGTACCAGCAGCTGTTGAGATAACTGTGTTGCTGATCTGTTTGTGTGATCTGTTTTTTGGTGCCCGTACTGACTTACTGGCTTACTGGTTTGTGTGTTGAGATAACTGGTTTGTGTGTTGCTGATCTGTTTGTGTGATCTGTTTGTGTGTGATCTGGTTTGTGTGATCACTTGTTGGATATAATTCTTGTCTAATTGATTACTGGTTATAACTTGCTGATTAGTTGTTTAATTGTTAGTGTTTTGATATTAATTGCTGAGTAAGTATATTGTTGGTTGAGGGGGTGTGGTGAGCATTCGTGGGCTGTTGTCCTCATTTCTGGTCAATCTTAGAACTGTTCTTACTTCTTTACATAGGTTTCATTGGCTTATTCGAATCTATACTCAGGATAGTGTGTCATTGTGTGAAACGGTGATCATTGTTGCTATTTTTTGATTAAGTTCTAGTCCATCGTGTACTGTTGAATGCGTGTAACGGATTGTTTTTGATTGTGCTTTACTTCTGCTATAATTCTTTTTAGGGGTGTTCTAAGGGACTCTGTCAGGTAATTATAGACAGCAGGTGTCATCATGCTGTCCCGAGATCATGTTCGGTGACGAGAGGTGCGAATACAAGGAAAAAGGATTTTAGATTAAGAGTGGCATCGTGGAATGTAGGAACACTAACTAGCAAGTTACTAGAGTTAATTGATGTGCTAAGGAAACGTAGGGTCCAGATAGCGTGTCTTCAGGAGACTAGATGGCGGGGTGAGAGAGCAACAGAGTGCAATAGTTATAAACTATGGTATTCAGGGTCTGACGGAACGAAAAATGGAGTAGGGTTTCTAGTTGCTAAGGAACTCCAAGATAATGTAGTGGAGGTAAGAAGATACGATGATAGAATTATGCTGTTAAGAATAGTAATAGGGGATGAAGTAGTGGCAGTAGTTAGTGCGTATGCACCACATGTTGGACTAGGAGAAACAGAAAGAAAAAAGTTCTGGGAGAGTTTAGATCACGTTATGGGTGACATACCTAGAGACGAAAAAATATGCATAGGAGGAGACTTTAACGGGCATATCGGTAAGGAGAATGACCACTTCCAGTTGGTGCATGGAGGCTTCGGGTATGGCCTTAGGAATGAAGGCGGTAAGGAGCTTCTTGACTTCGCAGTAGCGCATGACTTAGGAATCATAAATTCGTTTTTAAGAAAAGGGAATCGCATCTAATCACGTTTAGCAGCGGCGGAAGACACACGCAGATAGACTATTTGTTGACGAGGAGAGAAGATCGTAGCTCGTGGAAGGACTGTAAGACAATCCCAGGAGAGACAGTTGTGACACAACATCATATGTTAGTGGCGGATATACGCGTGAAGAGACCAATTGTCCAACAAAACAAGAGAATTAGACATACGATCAAATGGAGCCAGCTCAAGGACGAAAACATTACCATCTTTAGAGATAAGGTCATACCAATGAACCATCCTAGACCACAGGAAGACGCAAATCAAAAGTGGGAGGCCATGGCAAATACGCTCATTCAAGCAGCTAAAGAAACGCTTGGAGTTACAACAAAGAGGACAAGTGACCATAAGGAATCTTGGTGGTGGAACAAAAATGTACAGGAGAAGATACGAATAAAACAACAAAGTTTCAGAGAGCTTATACGATGTAACAATGAGGAAGAACGCCCAGAGCTAAAAGATAAATACAAGGAGGCTAAGAGAGAGGCAAAGAAATCGGTGTCAGAGGCAAAGAACGCGGCGTATGAGATGATGTATAAACGACTAGAGACGAAAGAAGGAGAGCATCACATGTTTAAGTTAGCCAAGGCAAGAGACAGCAGAAGACAAGACCTTAGAATTGTGAAGTTTATAAAGGCTGCGGATGGAAAAGTTTTGGTGAACGACAATGACATCAAAGGGAGATGGAAAACCTACTTCGATAACCTTTACAACATAAACAACACAAATAAACAAGCTGAGATAGATAATACAACCCAAACAACACAACAAAACAATTGCTACTGTAGAAGCATCACAGTAGACGAAGTTGCGAGAGCTATGAAGAAAATGGGAAGGGCTAAAGCGGTGGGGCCAGACAACATACCGATTGAAGCGTGGAAATGCCTGGGAGACGAGGGGCTCAAATGGCTAACAGATTTATTCAACACTATCTTTACGACAGGAAAGATGCCGGACCAGTGGAGAACCAGTGTTATAGTCCCCATATATAAGAAAAAAGGAGATGTACAAAGTTGCGAAAATTACAGGGGGATAAAGCTATTGAGTCACACGATGAAATTATGGGAAAGAGTTATTGACACAAGAATTAGACGAGAAACTCAGATAGCGTCAAACCAATTTGGATTTATGCCAGGACGCTCTACGACAGAAGCGATACACGCCATAAGGAGGATAATGGAGAAATACAGAGAAAAGAAAAAGGACCTTCATATGATATTCATCGACCTAGAAAAGGCTTATGACAGCATTCCGCGTCAACTAATTTGGGAAAGTCTACGACTCAGAAGGGTACCGGAGAGGTATATCCAAATAATCAAGGATATGTATGAGGGGGCAAAAACGTGTGTGCGAGCCCCGATCGGAGACACAGACTCATTCACAGTGGAAGTGGGACTCCACCAAGGATCGGCACTGAGCCCATTTCTCTTCACAGTAGTGTTGGATGAGATGACCAAGTCTATACAGCAGCCAGTTCCATGGTGCATGCTCTTTGCGGATGATATTGTCTTAATATCGGAATCTAAAAGGATGCTTAACGACAGACTAGAACAGTGGAGAGCAGCACTAGAGCGCAAAGGTTTAAGGATAAGTCGCTCAAAGACAGAATACATGCATTGTAACTTTAGTGGCGAGGCGGAAGATGACACCCAAATCAGTATCCAGGGTATGGCGGTCCCACAAACGTCTAGGTTCAAATACCTGGGCTCGTACCTGCAGGAGGACGGAGAGATACACAGCGATGTAGCGCACCGTATTCAAGCAGGATGGTGCAAGTGGAGAGCAGCATCAGGGATACTATGTGATAAGAGGTTTCCAACAAAACTAAAGGGAAAGCTATATCGTGTGGCAGTACGTCCAGCTATGCTATATGGAACAGACTGCTGGGCCATAAAGAAATCGCACGAGAAACAAATAGAGGTAGCGGAAATGCGAATGCTGAGGTGGATGTGCGGTCACACGAGACTGGATCGAATAAGAAACGAAGTGTTTCGACAGAAGCTAGAAGTGGCCTGTATCGCAGATAAAATACGTGAGGGAAGATTAAGATGGTTTGGGCATGTCAAGAGGAGACCAATGGCGGCACCAGTTAGAGCAGTAGAGAACATCACCTTAGAGGGTAGGAGGAGTAGAGGAAGACCTAAATTGACTTGGGATGAGGTAATTAGACGAGATATGATACACTTGCACCTCTCTGAGCACATGATCGAGGATAGGACTGAGTGGAGGCGTAGAATTAAAATTAAGGACTTCTAGTTCGAACTATAGGCAGGAAGGGTGTTCGAAGTCTGGTTGCGGGGCCTGATGTCTAAGTAGCCCATATCTGCCCTTTAACAGTGATTCTGCATGCACCTAGGATATTTGTATGCTATGTGTTGTTTGGTTTATTGTGTACTGTAGGCTATGTGTTGTATGATCTATTGTATGATGCCTTGCTAGCGATATGGCTTTTTTGGTATTCTGTATGCTATGTGTTGGACGATTTAGTGTTTCTTGTCTTGATATTTGTATGCCTTTTGCTAGCGAGTCGGGGGTCTCTTTGGAAGCGGTCTCTCTACCTAACAAGATAGAGGGAAGACTCGCCTACACCTACCCTCCCCAGACCCTGCTCTCGAGTGGGATACACTGGGTTTGTTTGTTTGTTTGTTTATATGTATCTATATTTTTATTAAAAAACTATAGGTTGTTGACAAAACCCAATAACAATTTAATTATTTCAACCTATTAAACTTTAGGATTCATTAACAGTTTAATTAGATTAACTCACTACTATTTATCCAATTTGAACTCATTCTCAAAACACTAGGAAGTAAATGAGATTATTTTGTTGTAATATTTTTGTTTATTGGTATAATGATTATTATCGTATTATTGACTTTTTCTATACCGGGTTATTAATTTTATATTATAGTAGTCTATTTTTTACTACTCGTCCAATGCCCAAAAGTTTGGGAGTTTTCTCAGGGACAACCCTATTGTGTACAATCTTTCACTTCATCTGGTTTACGCACTGGTTGGGCCAGTTTTAACGGAAATAATAGGTCGAATTGTTGACCGCAGTTTCGTAGAACGAAAGCCCAAACCTAGTGGACCAATCGGTTTTAGTGGTTTGATGATTTGAACCTGTTTTTAATATTTTTCTTAAAATTGTTAGTTTGTATTAAAACTAGTTAATTGAAAAATATATTTTTTAAAACAATAAATATGCATAACCGTGTATATCAAAAGTAAGATAATATATTTAATAGAAAAGTAACTATCCAAACGGTAGTTTCAAGATATAAACTGTAAACTATACCTTGAACCGCTAATCATGTGCCTTTTGCAATTCATTCACACTAACATAACTTACAATTTTCCTTTCAAACTTAAGTTCAAAAGTGTCATTTTACACCAACCACATAATTTACTTTGATATTTACGCAATGTTTTCAGAACCGGATCGGACGTCGAACCGGACGCCTTACTGGTTTGGTGGTCGGACCGGATGGACAGGATTTAACTATATTTTAATTATATTTATATATGTAATTAAATATAAGTAATTTATATATGATTTATACATATATTTTATAGTTTATATAAAACTTAACTATATTTGTATATCCTAAGTACTAATTTATGGTTTAACACCCCGTTTTTACCCACTAAAATAAAATAAAAAAAAATACTGAAAACCGGTCGGAACCGAGCCGGTTCGCCGGTCCAACCGCTGGTTCGGTTCGGACCGGCCGGTTCAAAGCCACAAAAACGAGCTATAGTGGATCGGAGCGGCCAGGTCCCCGATTCGCGGTCCGACCGGTCGGACCGGCCGGTCCGATCCGAGCGTGAAAACAATGCATTTACGTGTTACCCATAATATCTCTTCTTAAATATTTTGTTTGGATAATAACTGGTCTCAAACCTTAAATTCTAAACTTCATATCACTCAATATATAAACATTAAACTTTGTTTATCAGTTTAAAAAGGTATCGAATGATTGTATTTTTTTAGTAATTATTTGATAAAGTAAATTAAAAACAATTATTATTGGTAAGGTGCTATAATAACTGGAATTTAAGTATAGGAAAGTAGATTGGTGTTAATAATTAAATGAATTTATATACCGAGTAATGACACATCACAACTTTTAATTGATGACCACATACGATTATTTAAAAAAGTTATTATTAGTCTCTTAATATTAGTTAATGTTATTGGACCAAGTATACTAGTATCATATGTAAAATCGTCACTACACCTGTTGAGTACTTGTTACCCGTTAGGCCATATGTCTACATGCTTATTCATGATCTTATACGTTAAAATATTCATTAAGGTTCTGATTACCGGATGTTAGTTATGACTCACAAATCAACTTAAAATATCAAACAGTATCTATATATTTAGTAATTTTATAACTAATAAATGGTCTAGTGACAAAGGTGTATGTATTTCATTCATAAGATGATGAGTATAAGACTCACTTAAGATATGCGTATTAAATTGAATTTGAAGTTGGATAGAAGTAGATTAGGATCTTTCAAAAAAATGTATATAACAATTTCAATTTTTTAAAAACTTAAAAAAATACTTTGTTATATTTTATATAATTGTAGACTATTTTATAGTTTCGATACAAGTAAAACAATATGAAATTAGTTTTAGGTAACCTACACAAATATCACCTAAAATCATATATCCGAGCTAGCATAAATTTTCATAACTAATCTAAACTAGAAATTAGAACCGTAGATGCAGCGTGAGTGCAAACTTTCATACGTGTGCTATGTTGTGGTTGTTACATTAACGTTGTTTATTACATAAAATAAATATATAAAGTTGTGACAGCTCAGTTCTATAGATCGAAACATGGATAAAAATAATATTATGACTCACACGTAGCTACATAAACAGAAGTTGACATTGAAACGACGAATTATTTTAGAAAAGCCTATAAAAAGGATTTAAAAAACTTAAAAAACAAATATTACTATATATATGTATAAAATTGGAAAAATCAATAAAAAAATACGGTTTATCACCAGCTCCTAGAGTCAAACTTGGGTTATTAAGTTTAGCTTAAGGGTAAACTTGTCAATTAACTAAGTGCTAGGTTTTGTTTTCAATTTGCAAAAGATGATGTATTTGACATAAATGATGATGGAATGGAAAAAAAAAACAAAAAGGACTTACCTCTTTTGATTCCAGCTATAGCCTGGAGATTAAAAGAAGAAACAACCAATTGAATTAACATGCAAGTTATACATTAAAACAAAAAAAAAATTGTATACGAGAAGTTGAGATTGAACGAGAAATAATAATATAAAAAAAACAACCCGACCTTTAAAAGGTTTTAGGTTTCACCATTTCGGTAAAGAGACAGAATTAATTAAAAGATAAAGAGTTTTAAAAAAGAAGCAAGTTGAACGTCGTCGTTTTATCTTTACCATGGACCCTGAGCAAGTGCGCGTCATCCCCTCAAACTTACCGTTGAATTCAAGATACTACAGTATTATTCCCTTGCAGGGAAGCAAGTATATAAAAATAAAATATATTTAAATACAAAGTGTATTTTTGCAATAAAGTATGAGAAAACATAATTAGTTAAAACAAGTTACAAAAAAAATTATATCTCACAATCTAAATCGAATTTCAAAAATATAATTCCGAGCTTTTATGCCCCTAACCGTACTCACTAAGAAAAAAATAAATGAAAAAAAAATTTAACGTTTTCTTATTGTGTCATTTATTAAAGACATAATGACGTTATTGTGTTATTATGAAAGACACAATGACGTTATTGTGTCATAAAAAGACACAATGAATTTTTTTTAGTTTTTTTTATATTTTTTCTAAAAGATGACGAGAGAAACATAGAATTCGAAGTAACTTTTTGAAATTCGATTTAGATCGTGAGATATAATTTTTAATGACTTTTTTAATCTTATCGTGTCTTCTCAGTATTTGTATAAAAACACTTTGTTGAATATCCTCTACCTATAAAAATATAACAAAAATAAAATAAAATAAAAAATAAGCTAGGGCATAATCGTATTTTCACATGATTGCCCCTTATTCCTCCGTCTTCAAAATAGACGTTGCAGTTAAGGCACCATTTATGCGAGAACGTGCTCTCCTCATCACCCACTTCAACAGCAACGTGCTCTCCTCATCTATCTCTCTCTCTCACACACACACTTTCTCTCTCTAATGGTGTGACTAATACCTAATATTGACAGAGTCGTTTGATTTTCATCCATGAAACTGTAGATTTGGAGGCCTAAAGAGGTAAATAATCACAGGATGTAAACCTTTTTATGAAGTTGTTTGTGTTATGCGATTCATGTTTTGTTGAATTTGTTGCAGGAGTCGTCGATTCCGATCATGTTACTGAAGAATCTGAAGATGTAACAGAGGTAAACAACTCAGCGATTCGCATTTTCACAGGTTCGTAGATTGATTCCGTTTGTTAGTTTTATGATTGCGCTTATGGTTAGAGAAATTTACTTGTTTTTTGATGATTATATATGAATTTGATCGGTATTGGTTATTTTGATGATTTGTTATTGATATGAATGAAGTATTTTTGTTTTATGTTGAATCTGCGTAGACGGAGTAAGTTTATTGACTTTTGTGAGCTTTTATTGGTCAATAGGATCATATTATATTCATTCGGTGATTAGGCTCTTTGATTTCGCTGGTCGTACAGGACAATTTCACATGTCAGTTGACAATTTTTGTTCAATTAATGTATTTCAATAGCGTTATACTTTTACTTGTTCATTTTAGCAATTTTGTTTGAAAGAATGTCATTTATTGCATTTGGTTAAATGATCGAATCTACATGGCCAGGGCATGTGATGTGAATTGATCTGGCATGCATCTACATTGTATGTTATATGTTTGCTCTTATTATTTTATTAATGATTATATCAAATAATATATGATTTTTTCAAACTTAGTTTAAGTTCTTAGATCACCGCCATGTTTATACTTTTTGTATAGAGTTATCATTATTATCACTAGTTACTGTTTCTTGTTTAATTCAGTTTCTTAAAAATCTGAGGATTTTTGGGTGAATTATAGAGATCCTGGAAATTTCAAGAATGAAAAGCATCTGGGAGAACACGGTTTGTCATTCAACTCACTGACTAAGAATCCTTGTGGTAAAACACGAAAAAATGGCGGTGGCTGGACTATATAAGGCTTCGGGGCTTGATTCGTATCTTGGTAATAACGAGAGGTCAATCACCCGGACATCATCTATCAGAAAAATGTGGCGGGATCTTGAAAATGAGGGAAGAGTTAGAGATAATGGAAGGCGGAAAATGAATGGTGTTGTTGGCCCTGAGAGCCCATGCTCATCTTCTTCGGAAGGTGAAAGCATGGAAAGTGAAGAAACATTCAGGGGTGCAAATGACATTGAAAATGAGTGTCCCCAAAGCCAAAACCAGATGGTGCTTCAAGAGAAAGAGGGTGCGAGGAAAACTTTCCATGAATGGGGATGCAAAAGCTTTGGGGGACATGCAGTTCACAGTTCTTCACGTCTAAACAATGAATGCAAGAGGGTGAGGATAGTGAGGGAGTGGATAGAATCAAGCGCTCAACAAGGTGACCCTTGTCGAACAACTGGCTCAGAAGAGTCAACTACACGGATTGGTTCTCAAATCGATGGTGCACAAAGGTCTATCCGTAGGATATATGGCAGACAAGCTCTTCTTGACTTGTTAACGAAGTTTGTGAGAGAAAGGAAGAGAGAAGTTAATGATTTGTTGGAGAACAGATATGTTTCAAATTTTGCACATCGGCACCGAATTCAGGTTAGCTCTTTTGAACTTTTTCTGTGCAATTACACCTTTATGTTATTGCAACATTTGTTGCTATGAATATGTTCTTGTAACTTGACCTTACCATCACCATCCATGAGCACCAATAGTCTAATAATGAGAAATAGTAACACTAAAACCTTAAAGGTAGTTTACTGTGATTATAAGCTTGCATGTTATATAAACTTTGTTTATGTGAAATGTGATATCAAATTAAACAAACTGCGTAATGCATATATCAAATACTGTGCTTGTGCAAGGCTAACCCATACACCATCATTCTTTATAGATAAAATACCTTGTTCTAATTTAGGCACTATTACCGATAAAATTTCCTTCACTTAGCATCCTTAGGATGCTTCATCCAGTAAGCTATTCTCATACTCCCTTATTTCCACAATTTAAGACACCTTAGGCAAATTCATAATTTCATAGCGTTCTGTGTGCAGTAGAGATAATGAGAATTAAGGACTGTCCAGACCGCAAATACCATCAATGTGCCTCGGGTTGCATTGGCTGGGGAGGAGAGGATAATTCCATAGTTCAACGCACTTGGGTGGGAGTAATTCTAGGATTTTCCCTGCTGGGAAGTACTCTTTTATAATTTTTTTTTATAAAAAAAGAGCAGAAGTTAGTCTAGAATCAAGTGTTCCTTGGCAATCTTATAATAAGCAGTCCCATACTCCCATTTGTAAAAGGTCACATATGATTAGCGTAATTATGATGATTATGGTGCAACCCCATAGTTGTTTTATTATTCATATCCAATTATTATTCCGCTTAAGCATTGTACACTATACATTTAAATCCTCTGTTGCATATTGCCACACTTAATGCCATAATTTAATTGTAGTCATTACTCAAGGGTAGATTTCTGAGGAACCAAATATTTGTAGAAGATGAAAAACAGACTTCTGTAGCAGCAAGTGAATTGGGGTTTTTGAGGCAAACACATGCTGTATCTGATATAAGGTGCATCTTATTTTTATCCCTTTTATCTCACTTTTTGTTTAACTGAATTTTCCTAAGGTGCGAATAGTGACGGATCTAGCCCATAAATTTAAGGGTATCCCAAATGTTTTTTTGCAATGCATTCATTCAATATAAAAACATATTTGAGGTACAGTGATTCAATAATGAAAGAAAAAATTTTGGGTACATTATTCAATATTATTTTTTAGGATACATTCATTCAATATGATTTTTTTACGGTACATTCATTTAATAATAAAATAAATTGCAAATAAGGACATGTTTAGAATCAGATTTCCTGTACCAAGTTTCAAATCCCGTAATTTTATAACAAAGTGAAAACCAATTACATATTTACACAAATACACAATAACAATTAACAAATTTAATATTTATGATTGGAAACAAAGTCTAACCAAAAGTCCAATTTCATCTAAACAAAAAGAAAACTACAATCAATAGATTACAAACCCTATAAATATAGAATCAAAATCAAACTTAAACCAATACCATAAGTCATTGCCTAAAGTCCAATTTCATCAAAACATAAAAAAAACTATATTTAATAGATTGTAAACACTAGTAATGTAGAATCAAAATCAAAACTAAACAATCAATACTATAAGTCATTACCTGAAGTCTAATTTCATCTAAACAAAAAGAAAACTACGTTTGATAGATTACAAACCCTAGAAATCTAGAATAAAAATCAAAACTATAAGTAATTACCTAAAGTCCAATTTCATCTAAACAAACAAAAAAACTACAATTAATAGATTACATACCCTAGAAATCTAAAATCAATACTAAATAATCAAACTATAAGTCATTACCTAATGTTAAGTTTTATCTAAACAAAAAGAAATCCATAATTAATAGATTACAAACCCTAGATATCTAACAAAATCAAAACTAAAAAATTAAAAGTTCAAAAATATTAGTAATTACCGTGTAGGGGAAGGAATGGTGTGGGCCGTGGCGGCAGCGGCCTGTCGGCGGAGGGCAGTGGGCCAGTGGCGGTCCGGCTGAGCAGCAGCAGCTGAGGTGGACAGTGGCGCTCGGGGCAGAGGCGGACAGCAGCAGCAGCTTGTGGAAGTGAAGAACATTCTTTTCCTTTTGTCTGTCAGACTTTTAGTAGATAGTTTGGACTAGTAGTTTATGTTGGGTTCAGTGGTATCTTAGTTAGGTTTATTTATCAAAACAGTTTTGATAATTATTAATCAGATTAATAACAATTAACGCAGCGGAGTAATAATAAAATACCAGAATGAACCCGACAGGATCTGGGTTACAAACAATGCAAATACAGAGTATTAATATCCTACTGATGAGATATAATATACCTTTGTGGTTAATAATTAACCGTTTGAGACACCAAGGGACAACGAATGAACGCTAGAATCAAACGAACACTAAATTGAAACACAGTGGTTGCGGCTCTAAGAGGCGTGATCCACGATTGCAATCAAATATATCGGTTGTTCATGATAGTAAGAAAAAACAAATTTTTCTTCTTCTCCTCGATGAATCAAAATTCCATCTTGAAGCTTTGTGATAAAAGCTATATAAGAGATGATAATGGCGAGAGATTGTATGGCAAAATCGAAATCTTCAATTGGCGCCTTTTTTTTTCTTTTCTTTTGCTTTAACTTTTTCTTTTTCTTTTGCTTTTACTTTTGCTTTTTCTTTTTCTTTTTGTTTGTCTGGCTATGATATAGTTCAAATAATTATAATAGCTATTATGGTTCGCTATTATAATTTATAACAAAAAAAAACCGATATAGTTCGTAAGTGCCAGTTAATCAAATTAAGTGGACTTAATATTTGTTGCCCAAGGTGTAACTCTTACGGATCATAGCTCGGTTGGCAACGTGACGTAACCGAACTCGTACATAATCCAACAAGCTCCCACTTGGACGATATTCGGTTAAATTCCACGTAGGCAGTCAGCGGCGCTCTAGCTGCACATGGCTGCACATGGCTGCCCCCAACAAGGTATGACACTTTAAAGTCATTAACCAAACATCTTATTCTAGTATCATTTTACTATAGCAAGACAATAAACTTATGGTAATCATAGTCATTTATCCTTTCTGTAAAAGACATCAATTGAGTCATTGAGATTAATTCTCATATGGAGCTCAATCATTATTGTTCTCGATCCAGATTCAAAATGGTCCAATCAAACACACAGTCAGTTTGGGTGAGGCCTCACACTTCACCAGTTTGAATCAACGAGGGCGCCAAGATGTCTAACTGTTACATATAATGTAAGAGTACAGAATCCCTTATTGACTACATACAACTCCCACTGAACTTCAGAATTATTCCCAACCAAAGCCTTTATGACTGGCAGTTACGCGACAGCGGTTGACAGTGATCAAAGAATAACCCTCGGTAAACGGAAGTTCTAGTATGCATCTCAGGTCATAGGATACTAAATGAGTATACCAATATCAAAGCATCTTATAATAAAGATGGTTTGTGGCGAGTTACATCCAACGTCATTCATAATGAGGTCTGTGAATTTAGAAGTCAACACATTGAGTCTAAATTCAGAATAGTCTTAATTCAGAATTGTTCCCACAAGTCTGATCGACTATGGATAATTTAGAATACAAAATCCATGGATTAAACGTATTAAAATCGAACACAGTTATAGGATTCATAATTGTATCTATATCAGTAGATCAAAATGAATTCAAAAGTATAACTGTTTAAAAGTTCGTACATCCAAATACTAAATCAAAACATATCACTAGCTAATCTAAGCCCGATCGCATTTCTATGTAGATCATGCTTGTTCTGAGTCATGGGCTTAGTAAACGGGTCTGCTAGGTTTTGATCTGTGTCGATTTTTCTTATCATGATGTCTCCCTGTTTCACTATGTCCCGTATATAATGAAACTTCCTCTGAATGTGCTTGGCCCTGTGATGAGATCTGGGCTCTTTGGCTTGAGCAATAGCACCTGTGTTATCACAAAATATCTCGATTGGTTGCTGAATACTTGGAACCACATCGAGATCGGCTATGAACTTCTTCATCCAAGCAGCTTCCTTTGCAGCATCAGATGCTGCAATGTATTCAGATTCAGTGGTAGAATCTGCCACCACACTTTGCTTGGAACTTTTCCAAGAGATGGCTCCACCATTGAGTGTGAATACAAAACCAGATTGTGAGCGAGAGTCATCTCGGTCAGTTTGAAAACTAGCATCAGTGTAACATCTTACAGTGAGCTGTTCTTCAACTCCTCCATATATTAAAAACATGTCTTTAGTCCTTCTCAAGTACTTCAGAATGTTCTTAACTGCAGTCCAATGGGCAAAACCAGGGTTCTGCTGATAACGGCTAGTAATGCTCAAAGCATACGAGACGTCAGGTCTAGTGCACAGCATAGCATACATGATGGAACCAATCGCTGAAGCATATGGAACATTTTCCATTCGCTTAATATCAATGTCCGTTGAAGGAGATTGCGATTTGTTCAACACGGTACCTTTAGTCATTGGAACACCTCCTTTTTTGGAGTTTTCCATCTTAAAACGTGTCATCATTTTGTCTATGTATGTGCTTTGACTAAGCCCTAGAAGCCGCTTAGATCTATCCCTATAGATCTTTATTCCTAGAATGTAAGCAGCTTCTCCAAGATCTTTCATTGCGAAACAAGCTCCCAACCATTTTTTAACTTCGTTAAGCATTGAGATATTGTTTCCAATGATCAGTATATCATCCACATACAATATGAGGAACGATATAGTGCTCCCACTAGCCTTTCTGTAAACACAAGGCTCATCTTCACTTTTGACAAAACCGAATTCGACGATTCTCTGATCAAAATGAAGATTCCAGCTACGGGATGCCTGTTTAAGTCCATAAATGGACTTATTCAGTTTGCACACCTTATTTGGATATTGTGGATCGACAAAACCATCAGGCTGAACCATATAGACATCTTCAGAGAGATGTCCATTTAGAAAAGCGGTTTTGACATCCATTTGCCATATCTCGTAATCATAGTACGCGGCTATGGCAAGCAATATCCTAATCGATTTGATCATAGCAACGGGTGAGAAAGTTTCATCATAGTCAACACCTTGAGTTTGAGTGAAACCTTTTGCAACTAGCCGTGCTTTATAGGTATGTACATTTCCATGCATGTCGGTTTTTCTCTTGAAAAGCCACTTGCTCCCTACAGCCCGTGAACCGGGAGGTAGCTCAACCAAGTCCCAGACTTGATTGTCTCGCATGGATTGCATCTCGGCGTTCATGGCATCTAGCCATTTCGCAGATTCCGGATCTGAGATAGCAGATTTGTAGTTAGTAGGTTCATCACCAGAATCAGCTACTACCAGAACCTCAGGACCCTCTAGATTCCAAAGATATCTGTCAGGTTCTTTGCGAGTTCTGCTACTTCTGCGAACGCTTGTGTTTATATCTGAATCAGTAACAATTTCTTGTTGTTCAGACGCACCGACTACTTCAGCGTTTGTTTGTGGTTCTCGAATTTCTTCAAGATCCACAATATTACTTCCAGTTCCTCGATCAAGAAATTCTTTCTCGAGGAAATGTGCCTTCCTTTTGATGGAAATCATATTTGCATCAGGATGGTAAAAGTAATACCCGCTTCTATTATAGTATCCAACGAAAATAGCTTTTTCGCCTCGAGGATCTAGCTTGTCATTAGACTCACTAGTGACATAAGCATCACATCCCCATACTCTAAGGTAAGACAAATTGGGTTTAGACCCATGCCATATCTCATATGGAGTTTTATCTACCTTCTTAGTCGGTGCCAGATTGACAAGGCGGGCGGCGGTCATAAGAGCATAACTCCAAAAGGAGTGAGGTAAGTTAGTTCTACACATCATCGATCGAACCATATTAAGTAGGGTTCGATTTCTCCTCTCACTCACGCCATTAAGTTGGGGTGTGCCGGGTGGAGTGAACTGTGAAACAATTCCACATTCCTTTAGATGATCAATGAACTCTTGGCTTAGGTATTCTCCACCTCGATCTGATCGAAGTACTTTGATAGTCTTATCAAGTTGGTTTTCTACTTCGTTCTGAAACTCTTTGAACTTTTCAAAGGTTTCATGTTTATGCTTCATAAGGTAGACATAGGCGTATCGACTATAATCGTCAATAAACGTAACGAAGTATCTTTCGTGATTTCTAGACATGGTTCTGAAAGGACCACATACATCAGAGTGTATAAGTGCTAACAGATCCTTGGCCCGTTCACCAACATGGGTGAAAGGATCCTTTGTGAGTTTGCCAGCTAAGCAAGATTCGCATTCATCAAAAGATTCATGTCCTGTGGATTCAAGAATCCCTTCGGACTGAAGCCTTTTCACACGGGCCTTGCTTATGTGGCCAAGTCTACAATGCCATAGAAACGTATCGTTAATTCCAGATTTGATACGTTTAGAAAGATTATATACATGATTATTTGTTTGAATATCAATCTCATAAATACCACTTCGAGGTTTAGCCTCAAAATAAAAGATATCATTCAAGTAGGCAGAAATAACAGCATCATTAAAAACATACTTGAATCCTTGTTCAAACAATAAAGAAACTGAAATAATGTTTCTGGTTAAACCAGGAGCAAACAAACAATTATTTAAAGTAATTACAAGACCAGATGGACAAGAAAGATGATATGTTCCAGTTGCTAGAACCGGTACTCTTTTCCCATCACCAACGATGAGCTCCATGTCGCCTTGTTTCAGTTTCTTCCACTTTTCAGGCTCCTGCAAGACATTAATGATGTGGTAACCACATCCAGTATCAAATACCCATGTGTTGCTGGAAACAGTGAAAAGTTCAATAACATAAATCAGAATACCTGAAGAAGAGCCTTCACCATTGGCCTTCTTCACCTTCAGCTTGGCTAGATAGTCAGGACAGTTACGTCTCCAGTGTCCCATCTTATTGCATTCAAAACAGTGTCGCTCCTCAGGAGGGGGCGCTGCTTTGTTTTTAGCCAGCTGTTTGTTGTTGGTGGCAGGCTTGGCAGCAACAACTTTACCCTTACCCTTACCCTTATTGTTATAAGTTTTCTTCTTGGGGTTTGGCTTCCTAACACCAGTAGATCGGACCATCAACATTTGACTGGCTTTACCTGGTATGTTTTGCTCAGCAGTTTTGAGCATACCGTGTAGTTCAGCTACACTCTTAACCCATGCATTCATATTAAAGTTCATTATGAACTGGTCGTAAGAACTAGGCAAGGAGTTCAAAATGAAGTCTACTGCCATTTCATCTTGCATAGGATAACCAAGTTTGGCCATTTGGTCGATGTACCCTTTCATTTTAAGCACATGGGCACTAACAGGCGAGCCTACTTGCATTTTGCAGGATATAAGCTGCTTCATGGTATCATAGCGCTCTTGTCGGGCCTGTTTCTGAAACATGCCCTTAAGTTGCTCAATCATGTCAAATGCAGTCATGTCCTCCATGTTCTTCTGGAGATCAGGAGACATGGTGGCTAGCATAAGGCAGGCTACCTCATCGGCATCCTCCTTAAATTTTTCCCAAGTTCTACGGGCTGCGGCCGTATTGTTTTCAGGCTCGTTGGGAACAACGCTATCTATAACATAGAGCTTTTTCGCCATCTTGAGAACCAATCTCAGATTGCGGTGCCATGCGAGAAAGTTGGTGTTATCAAGTTTCTCTTTCTCAAGAATAGACTTGAGAATGAAGGAGTTGTTGGTTTCTGAAGACATCTATAAGCAAAATAAATTAATTAGTATTTTCGATGTATTGTTTCCTTATTTTAATTAATGACCCATTTACAGTAATTTTAAATAAGGAATGAGAATCTGGCTTGGTCAGTCACTAAAGGCAGCTGGGGCACGCAACATTAGTAAGTGATTAGGCAGACTGACAATGTTTATCAATTGTGAAAATTGCACAACTCTCGTGTATGAGGCCGCAACGACAACATTTGTCAATGCATTGATACGTTTAGCCTCATCTATGCCCACTTTTCTCTCTAGACAGCTGTGGCACGTAACTTAGAGAGAAAAGTAATAGTCATCCTAAAACAGTTACTTGTGAAAGGGCCGGATGTGTCAACAAAACCCTTGCACCTTGGAAGAATAAACTACATATCAAGTGCGGTGCTGTGGCTCCAAACACTGATGTTTCGCTTAATGTTCCAAGTGTTCCTTATTTTAGGGTGGCATAGACTATTGATTTTTATCTATGGGATCCAATTTTAGTGTTTACCGAATAGGGTCAAACACAACGTATAATTAAGTTATACGTGCGTCGTAAAATTTAGTTTTACAATATATAGTTCGTGATAATAAATGACGAACCCTTTCAGCTCTCGGGACACCAGATTTTAATATCCTATTAAAACTAGGTTCATCGCGAGATAGACAACCGATTTTTAAGTTGATAATTTTAAATTATTAAGATTTAAGTTTTAAAATTTAAACTAATTTTAAATTTGAAAACTTATCTAGTTATCCTTTTAAAAAGGATAATTAATTTTAATTTAAAAATATCAAGTTTTAAGTTTTGAAATTCAAACTAATTTTGAATTTGAAAACTTATTCGATTATCCCATTTAAAACAAACAATTTGTTTTAATAATTTAACAAGTTGTAAAAATAAGTTAAAACTTGTTATTTATTTTGATTGTAAATTTTTTTTTTTTTTTTTTAATTAATTAATTAGTTTGATATTTAGGTTGGGTAATGTAAAATAAAGCAACCATAATAGCAAAGTAATATGTAAATCTAATGGCTATGATTGTTTGATCTCGCTAGAGCCAAATAGCGAGATCAAGCTAGGTCACGGGTGAAAACACAAAACAACCACAAGGATGGACCTAAGTGCATCTAGTTGTCTTGATGGCTCCCACTGACTCCTTGATTTGTCTTGCTTCCAGTTTTGACTTCGGGTCTTCAAAATATTACAATATTTACAAAAGAAATACAAAATAAAAGAAAACTCTAATCTATTACAACTTTGAGCCATCAAATGGGCCAAAAACCATAAAATCAAAAATTTTAACAATAACAAATCATATCACAACCATTCAACCACAAGGTCTAGCCAGATTTACAAATTAAAACACAATTAAAATAATACGGGCAATCGTTTGGTTAATAAATATTTAACCAAAATAAACAAGTTGCCCAAAATAATATAAATCAGAAACTTCAAATAATTTTAAAGTTTGTGATCTATAACCAGTTAACAGACCGGATCTGATTTGCATGTTGTAAGCCTGGCTCTGATACCACTGTTGGGTTCAGTGGTATCTTGGTTAGGTTTATTTATCAAAACAGTTTTGATAATTATTAATCAGATTAATAACAATTAACGCAGCGGAGTAATAATAAAATACCAGAATGAACCCGACAGGATCTGGGTTACAAACAATGCAAATACAGAGTATTAATATCCTACTGATGAGATATAATATACCTTTGTGGTTAATAATTAACCGTTTGAGACACCAAGGGACAACGAATGAACGCTAGAATCAAACGAACACTAAATTGAAACACAGTGGTTGCGGCTCTAAGAGGCGTGATCCACGGTTGCAATCAAATATATCGGTTGTTCATGATAGTAAGAAAAAACAAATTTTTCTTCTTCTCCTTGATCAAAAAATTCCATCTTGAAGCTAAATGTGATAAAAGCTATATAAGAGATGATAATGGCGAGAGATTGTATGGCAAAATCGAAATCTTCGCCTTTTTTTTCTTTTCTTTTGCTTTAACTTTTTCTTTTTCTTTTGCTTTTACTTTTGCTTTTTCTTTTTCTTTTTGTTTGTCTGGCTATGATATAGTTCAAATAATTATAATAGCTATTATGGTTCGCTATTATAATTTATAACAAAAAAAACCGATATAGTTCGTAAGTGTCAGTTAATCAAATTAAGTGGACTTAATATTTGTTGCCCAAGGTGTAACTCTTACGGATCATAGCTCGGTTGGCAACGTGACGTAACCGAACTCGTACATAATCCAACAGTTTATCCATTTCAAAAATCAACTTGAATCTTTATGAAACTTCAAGACATTCTTTTGACACTTTTTTGCCAAAGTAGGAACAGTAAAATTAAGTTGTTGATTAAAACTATAGTTAATGTAAAGATTATGCTCTAGAAAATACAACATACAGAGTAGTAATACCTGTAATACCATATTACAAGAATTAAAACGCAAACCAAATGATGAAAATAAAAAAAGCCACCTTGACCAAAATATAGGTTTTGTTTTTCATTGAAGGATTTGGAATGGTGTCGTCGAACGGCATTCATGCAAGTGATTGGGCGTGATGCCACTCCATGAACTAATTGACCTCCTCTTGTGTGATCTCATCGACTGAAAATGTGGGCCCCACCCCACCAAACTTATTTCATTTTATTTCAAAAAAGTGTTTATATAAAATCTTTAGAAATCTAGTATTTTAATAAAATAGTTATACAACCTACAATAATGTTATATTTGTAAACTTTTTTTAGATCTTGTCCTTGTTTATAAACTTGTCCTTGTTTATAAACTTATATAAAACTTTGACCACTTTAACCTGTGACCATATTGTTTTTATAAGTTTACCATTCTAGTTGATATATAGTATAAGTGTTTGTTAGGAAGATATACTATGAACTGCAATAAGTTTGCTATATTGTAATGAAATTCTGCAAGTAGAAGAAAAGTGGCCTATGTATCTCAACTCTTATTTGTTAGATAAACTAAACGGTTTACTTGAATTAGGAAAGGGTTCCTCACCAGACTGAACAGCTTTGGCCATGCTGCACAGTCTGACTCTGACACCTCATCTAACAATGAGATAAATAATTATGATCGCGTTGAACAAGCTGAAGAAGCAGTTCAGGAGATGCCAAATAACATCAGTGAAAATTTTGAGACAGCTAAGTTGACAAACCATGAGTCCCACAATCCACTAGAACTTCCTTCTGCAGTTGAAGAAATGCATGATAGAAACATTCTGCAACATGAGGAAAGAGAGAAACTACCATTCACAGTTGACTGTTCTCCACACGATGCCCTATCTGACTCTGACACCTCATCTGACAATGTCATGACTAACGAGCACACCGAACAAGTTGCTGGTGAGGAATTTGAGACAACTAACTCAACATCGAACTTGGAATCCACCAATACACAAGAACACACCCAGTCTAACTCTGACTCTAACTCCTCATCCAACAACGACATGAAGCTTGACCACATTGACCAAGCTGAAGAATCTGTTTATGAGATTCCAAATGCATCCCATAATCCACAAGAATCACATGATAATGGTGGATGGTATCAGGAAACCGTTGGGAGTGATTTTCAAGAATCACATGAAGAAGAAGATTGGTATCACAATGACAGTATTGTGGATCCCACAGAAAGTTGGTTTGGTGGAAATAATTCCTATCTGGAAGCTGCTTTAGTTAGTAGGAGTAATACATTCTATTGGTCTGATGATGATGTTGATAATGGCAGCAGGGTGGTTGAACTTAGAGAACTTACAAACAGGTATATTATATATTTACATCCAATCATTAACTTCTATTATTCTAATAATGCAACTAATAAATTTAAAGAATCATCATTCATGGTATGTAGGAGAAGAGTCTCTAATCTTCTTCAAAGTGCTTTTGGTTCAAGACTAGACCAGCTGATGCAATCACATGTCAATAGACAAGATCAATCATTTGAGTCAGAAAATGAATGGATGCAAGATCAGGATCAGCAGCAAAGTCTAGATGAGAACGCAAACGGCATACTTGCATCTCCGCACGGGGACCATGATTCACAAGGCGTAGCAGACAGCCATTTTCCTGACTCATATTATCACCTTGTGAATGTGAGTTTTACCTCTTCCATCACCTAATCAATTTACAGATCTTTGTTAGATGTCTAGAATACGTCTTAGGTTTGAACCCAGCACAAACTGTGTTTTACCTATCCTACTGTTTAGGGGTGGGCATGGACTAAAACCAAACTTATAACCGATACATTGTGTTTTAGATATTGGTTTCGGTTAATTTGATTGTTAGAAGAAATGGTTAGATTACTTCGGTTAATTTGGATTTAAGCTAAGTTTAATCAACAAATCCAGTTATTTAGAGTGTCAAACAAGATATCAGTTATCTTTTTAATTCATAAAGGAGAATAAGAAGCAATTAATATATTATTTATAAAAAAATATAACGACTTTTTCAACATGTAACATATAATTTATATAAGTAAACAAAATATAAAGTTGGTTTTAGTGTCGATTCAGTTTGTTCTGTTATTTATACATGTAACCATGACCCAGCGATAACATTCAGTTATAAGCAAATCATAACTGGACATATGGTTTCTCAGTTCGGTTATTCGGTTTTTCTACTCACCCCTGTCACCAAAAGAAGATGTTTGCTAGAAGTAATTTAGAAGTAATTTATTTAACCGTATTGCAGGAACGGGAGATCATCAATGACTTAAGGATTGATATGGAGACACTTGAACAAAGGATGAACGACATGCAGAAGATGCTTGAGGCTTGCATGATTATGCAAATTGAGTTGCAACGGTCTGTGCAGCAAGAGATTCATTCAGCCCTGAATCGCTCGTCAACTTCTACAGGTTTATTTATTTCTCTACATTCTTCCATATTCATTCTTTACTTCATCTTACTAAAATTTATCAGTCAATTTTTGTTCAGGGACATTTGAAGATGGTATGTGGAATTGTCAATCTAAATCAAGCACCCAAAACAAAGATTGCTTCTTATGTTCTGATGATGGGTTTGAATCTTTGCCCAACAGGTAACAACATTCTTGATTCCAACTCTAAAACAGGAGTGTGGGCCGGTTTTAAGGGCAATTCCGGGTCGAACTGCTAACTATGATTTCTACAAAAGAGAAACCAAACTCATATAGAGTTAGTTGGGTTAGTATGACAAGCCTGTTTTGACAGTTTAATGATATGAACAATTTTTTTATTCAAATGCTTAATTCTCAAAAATGATAAGGAGTGTCATAACTATAGTACATACACATAACTTCCTATTTCTAAAATGAAAATATTAAAAAATGTTAGACAGTCGTTCCGGTTGCCATTAAACCATCAAAAATCAAACCGCATATATTTCAAACCTGCCAACTTGCTTTGGTTTGAACTGTTCGATTAGTTTTGATGGTTAATTAACATCCTGCTCTAAATAATTAAAGTTTAACCATGTAATGATTAAGTTATCAATCTAGGTCTGCACACATGTTACATATATGCTCCAAATGCGCCCAGAAAGTAAACTGGTCAAAGCTAAAGGAAATTGTCAGGCAACCTTAAGCTGTCGAGTTGGGAACATCTTAAATAATATAACAAGAGAATTAACAGTTGGAATAACAAAGATAACAGTGTTTTTCTAACCAGGTAATTTTCATCAACACCTCAAACTTTTTTGCTCATTTTGTTTATTTAATAATTTCATTAGCTCCTTTGATCTACAGCAGGTCATTTCTGGTAATTTGTTTGAAATATATAACTATATTCGTATGCCTGTCTCCTTTTTTTGTTGGAGCTCAACGCGTCCATTTAGTGATGAGTTAACACACTTGGGTATGAGTTTATGACGTTGGATACAACTATGTTACATGTTTTATGTCGAGACGCCGGGTGTCTCGTGTGTTATGTTGTAATGACATGTTTATATCAAATATTAATAAAGTTGTAAGTATACTCGTTTTGTTTACGGAATAGGGCTATTCATTAACCGAATTTAACAAAGGTTTGCTCAAAATTTGCTCAAAATCGGTTCGTTTACAAACCGAACCGCTCGGTTTGGTTCGAATTTAAGAACCTGAGCATAATGTTTATGCTTGAACTCTGTTTGGTTTATAATCGAGCGCTCGGTTTAACCTGGTTTTAAACTAAAATTTAACACAACTCTAAATTATCATTCATTTAGTTATTCTATAGTTCCAATTCCAACTCAACAATTAATAAAATTACATACAAAATAAGTTTAACGGATACAAATTTAAAGCACAGTTATGTTTTAACTTAAAATCAAGTAAATTATGGTGAAGGCGATTAGGAATTTAGGGGAACTAGGAAATTGCTTGAAGTTTGAAACTCACTCGAAAGCAACTTGTTAACATACTGAGGCAGCTCGGCTCGAAACAGTTACCAAAACCAAGCCTGCTTGGCTCAAATCGTCTAAACTCGAGCCGGCTCGGTTTGGCCTCGAATTTTTTTTATTTTTAATCGTCTAAACCTGAGTGGGCCACAGGAAGACGCCAACCAAAAGTGGGAGGCTATGGCAACTAGAGTCATTCAAGCAGCTAAAGAAACGCTTGGGACTACAACAAATAGGACAGTCGGTCATAAGGAATCCTGGTGGTGGAACGAAAATATACAGGAGAAGATAAGAATTAAACAACAAAGTTTTAGAGAGCTTTTACACTGTAATAATGAAGAAGAACGAACCGAGCTAAAAGATAAATACAAAGAGGCCAAACGAGAGGCGAAAAAGTCTGTGTCAGAGGCAAAGAACACAGCATACGAGAGGATGTATAAGCGATTAGAGACGAAAGAGGGTGAATATGACATGTTTAAGATTGCCAACGCAAGGGAACGTAGAAGACAGGACCTGAGAATGGTGAAGTATATAAAGGCCGCGGATGGTAAGGTATTGGTGAGGGAAAAAGACATCAAGAGGAGATGAAAAACTTACTTCGATAACCTTTTCAACATAAAGAACCGTAATCAACAAACGGAGATCGAGGAAACAAATCAAACGACGCAACGAAACAAGTGTTATTGTAGAAGCATCACAGTCGATGAAGTTACGAGAGCTTTGAAGAAAATGGGAAGGGCTAAGGCAGTGGGGCCAGGCAACATTCCGATTGAAGTGTGGAAGTGCCTTGGAGATGAGGGCCTACAATGGCTAACGGACTTATTCAACACTATCTTTAAGACAGGAAAGATGCCAGAGCAATGGAGAAACAGTGTCATAGTCCCCATATATAAAAAAAAGGAGATATCCAATGTTGCGCAAATTACAGGGGAATAAAGCTATTGAGTCACACGATGAAACTATGGGAAAGAATTGTTGACACGAGAATCAGACGAGAAACTCAGATAGCGGTAAACCAATTTGGATTTATGCAAGGACGCTCTACAACAGAAGCTATACACGTCATAAGGAGGTTAATGGAGAAATATAGAGAAAAGAAAAGAGACCTACATACGGTATTCATTGACCTAGAAAAAGCTTATGACAGTGTGCCGCGAAAAATCATCTGGGAAAGTCTACGACTTAGAAGGGTACCAGAGAGGTATATCAAAATAATACAGGATATGTATGACGGGGCAAAAACGTGTGTACGAGCACCTGTCGGAGACACAGACTTCTTCTCGGTGGAAGTGGGACTCCACCAAGGATCGGCATTGAGCCATTCCTCTTCACAGTAGTGTTGGACGAAATGACCAAGTCTATACAAGAGCCAGTCCCATGGTGTATGCTGTTTGCGGATGATATTGTCTTAATATCAGAATCTAAGACGGTGCTTAACGAGAGATTAGAACAGTGGAGAGCAGCACTAGAACGCAGGGGCTTAAGGATAAGTCGCTCTAAGACAGAATACATGGATTGTAACTTTAGTGGTGAGGCCGAAGAGGACACCCAAATAAGTATACAGGGCATGGCGGTCCCCCGGACGGGTAGGTTCAAATACCTTGGCTCGTATATACAGGAAGACAGAGAGATACACAGCGATGTAGCACACCGTGTGCAATCAGGATGGTGCAAGTGGAGAGCAGCATCAGGGATTCTGTGCGATAAGAGGTTCCCACCGAAACTAAAGGGAAAACTATACAGAATGGCAGTACGTCCAGCTATGCTATACGGCACAGACTGTTAGGTCATAAAGAAATCGCACGAGAGACAAATGGAGGTCGCAGAAATGCGAATGCTGAGGTGGATGTGTGGACACACAAGATTGGATAGGATCAGAAACGACGTCTTTGGCCAGAGGCTAGAGGTGGCATGTATCACAGATAAAATACGAGAGGGAAGACTAAGATGGTTTGGGCACGTGAAGAGGAGAACGATGGCAACACCTGTTAGAGCAGTAGAGAACATCAGCGTAGAGGGTAGGAGGAGTAGAGGTAGACCTAGGTTGACTTGGGATGAGATTATTAGGCGAGATATGATAGACTTGCACCTCTCTGAGCACATGATCGAGGATATGAGTGAGTGGAGGCGTCGAATAAAAATTAAGGATTTTTAGTGGGATTTGTGGGTAGGACGGGTTTCGATTGCATGTGGCGGGACCTCCCGCGCCAGGTGTAGTTTTTCGTTCATCTACCGTTTTTGGGTGTTACACGTCGCTTGTTATGATGTACGCCATATCTAATTCTGTATGTGTTATTTACCTATGTGTTGTATGATATGTATTTATGATTGTTATGGGTACTGTCTTTGTTAACGAGTCGGAGGTCTCTTCGGAAGCGGTCTCTCTATCTCTCAGGATAGAGGAAAGACTTGCCACCACATACCCCTCCCAGACCCTGCTTTTCAGCGGGATACACTGGATATGTTTGTTTGTTTGTTTATGTGTGAATATATATAATTGTTCGAGAATGGTGAATTTGTTTAGTCTACTTGTCTCTTTCACATTGGAATAACAATAATTATATCGGCTCGTGAACCGGCTCTAATTGTTTATATGTACTTAAGAAATTCAGTTGTGAAGATTGTTACCAGATGAAGCTTATGCCTAACAATGGTGACAGGGGATTACATCTTGAGTACTCAAATGTCATTGGATGGTCAAACTGAAAGCATGTTATTGCTAGTTGGAAAACTGAGTATATTGACTAGTAACCCAAGAGTTTATCATTAACACACACAAAAAATGTCATTGGATGGTCAAACTGGATTGTCATATGATTGATCAATATTCAACAAGATCAGTATTCAACAAGTTGGATATTCTTGCTAGGAAATATCATCTTATGGCTTTAAAAGAAACAAACTTGTATTGATAACTCAATTATATATGAAATATGAGTTTATAGCATTAGTCACTACTATTAGACTATCTCTAATCACATGTTTTAATATGTTTTTTCTTATACATATGGATGTTCTTTATTTTGCATCCTTCTATTAGGGGGTTTAGTTTTTGACTTAAAAGTTCATGGGGATGAATTTGAAAAAACAAGATATGTGGCAAAATTTACGTGTAGGTGGGGCTAAGAGAGGTTGGGCGATATTAAAATTAAAAAAAAATAAAGAGAAATACTCTCACTTTATACTTATTTATAAATTTAAATATTTAAATGTAAAATGTGATAATAATATGGTCATGTCTTTAAGTGTTTTTGAGTCTCACCATTAAAGATGTTTTTTTTATAGCTTTAAAGAATAAATGTTCTTATAATGTGACAACTGATTATGTAGGGTTTTTTTATGTTTTTAAATTTTTTTATTGGTGATGCTTTAAAAAAGTAGAGTAATTAAAACATTATGTGTTGGTTTAAATACATCTCTTTAAAATTAATAAATTGATATTTTTGTTGTCACATCCGGAGTAAGAAGGTCACTTGAACACATGAACACAACATAAGATTTCAGAGCATTCACATTTCATTCTTTATTTTTATCCTTATAAGTATACTAAAAATCATTATTTCTTCTCTCTCTTTTCAATTAAATAATATATTTTTATACATTTTCATTATATTTTCTCTATCATTTACTCACAACCATTCAAAATCATTTCATATAATATAAGAATCCACACTTACATATTTTTAAGACATGGGCTGTGAATGCTCTCATAATTTAAATTTTACGAGTTAAAAAAAGCATTCTTCCAATTAACACAACATTAAAGTATGTGCACTACAACGCTATTTAAATGGGCATGTTACCTATCTTCCATAACAAAGATAGTATTTGAGCTATTTTATGAACTAACTTTATTTTAAAACTTAAATATGGTAGTACAAAAAAGACATAAATTCTAAATTATAACTTATTTAATTGCGTATCAGTGTATGCCACCTATCGTATATTAGATTTTTATGCAAGCGTCATATTTGATTCTTATATAACATTTTTTTCCACACGGTTTAAACTTTATAATTTTTGAGACATCAACGGGTCGTCTCCATTTTTGTTGGAGTTCAACGTGTCTTTTAGTGTCTACTTAGTCAACATAACTAATAATATATTATGGTAGTTAGCGGGGACCGGAGGTTAAATGATGTGCTATACAACTAAAAGATTAATGGTTTAAATCTTGCTGAATGTAAGTTGCGCTGTGTTTATCCTACAAAATATAGAAATTGTCGTTAATAGAAAACACGGTTGTAAACGACCCAAACGTGGGCTCGTATAATCCGACTCGTTTATGCTAGTGTTTGTTAGTTTGTTGGTTTGATAGATACGTACTTATATATTTTGTTGTAGTTTGAAACAAATTTCCTTGTAAACTAATAATTCATAATTATAAATTTATTTTAACAAGTAACCAAATATGATATTTTTTTAGTAAGAACTAGACCACATTACTAAAAGCATCGTCTTATAATCGTATATTTGATTTTTATACAAGTGCCCAAATTGCTAGAAAACATGAACATTAATTTGTTTTGACTACAGTGAGTTGATTATGATACAATATTCTATTTTCTAGTTTAGCATGTATTATGATTGAAGTTGATTTCATGTAGGTCGTGATGAAATAATGTTTTAATATCATATAAGTTGAGGTTAAACCCATTAAGATCAGACATTAAGGATAGGGTTTTCTCATATACAATGTCTTATTCATAACACATACGATAATTCAAACTACAATAATTCAAAGTCAACAATAGAAAGTACAACTATGTAATGCAGAGAAATTTGGGGGAAACTACTTATATTTTTGTTGAGTTAATTAAAACCTTTAGATCATTTCATCAACGGGTTAAAATTTTTAATGGTATTCTAGTATAAAAATGCAATCTGTTTATCTTTTTTTTATTTATTTAGGGGATGTTTAGTTGGGTCTTAATGACCCCATTTAGATATATATGTCTGACCCGGTCAGACATATGTGTTTGGTTGGGACATGTCTGAATAAAAAATGCCTCTGAATCGTCTCTTATTGGGTCAGATTTGAGGTACCATCTGTGTGTTTCCGATATGAACGGGAACAATGAGCATGGATCTTAGGAATCATATTGATAATAACAAAACTTGATGATTCGATGCTAAAACAATAATAATGATAAACACAAAAAGTGTTTAATGATTGATGTTTATTGATTTGATGATGAAATCATCATCCATAAAGAATGATGATATGATGTTGTTGGTGATGGAACTAATTCCCACACTCGGTGGAGAATTATTCACACTTTACAATGATGATATATGTTAATATTTATACTAATCTAGCATTTACAATAATTACAAAATAAACCCTAAACTAATATTTTTGTTGCTTTTGTTCTTCAAGTTTTCAACTTTAATAATATTTGAAATCTTCAATTTCTTCAAATGTAGAATACCCAACTGTTAGGTCCCTTAGAAGATTAACATTTAGTCTTTTATTGTTTAGTGTCTATTTTTATATTTTATACTAGTGTAGGGACTAGTTGTGTAATTTTAGTTCCTTAGGTCCTAGTATAAATAGCTTAGACGTAGTGTAGATAGTAAGGTTTGCATATGTTTTATGAGAACTGCTTTCTATCACTTGTAATCGTCTTTGCAATCTATAGAATATGAATTTTGTTGATTTGTCTTGATTTGATTACACTTGATTGTATTTTGCTTTGAATTGTTCATAGAATTGATACAGATTGCTCTAATTGATCCTATCAATTGGTATCAGAGCTTTCGGTTGCGTGTTCTTGAGGTTCTGTCGAAGATAGATACTTCAAAAATCCACTGAAATCTGTAATCAATTGACAATTCAAGTGAAATATTGTGAATCGAAGCTGTGTTTCATCATCAGAAACATGTTTTGAATCACAATTTGCAGTTTATCTCATAAAATCAAGTGAATTAGTGGAAAAACAGTACGAATATGTGTTCTTGAGTGTTCGACCTAAAATCTCTGAAATTCATAGAAAGTTGTTGATAATCACTGAAATTGAGGTTATAGGATTGATTATCGGCATAATCTTGAACTAATTGCATACTTTCAGCTCGATTCATCAACAATTGAAGGTTTTTGAGATTTCTGAGTTCGTTACATTCATAAGAATCTGATGAATGTGCCGTATTAGGGATGAAAAACACTGAAAATTGACTAAGTGATTGGTCGTTTGAGAACTGTTGGACTTTTCTCAACTGTTTCAGTCGTATCACCCTAGTCGTATAACCACTGTTGGTTAGACACATCACTACTGTTAGTAGTTTCAGCTTAGCCGTATAACGACTATTGGTCAATTCAGCTTAGCCGTATAACCACTATTGGTCATTTCAGCTTAGCCGTATAACGACTGTTGGTCGTTTCAACTTTGGTCGTATAACTATTGTTGGTAGTTTCAGCACTGTGTTGAATATTTTTCTAAGGCAATCCCTTAGACTCATCACAGTTGGACTCATCACCACTGTTGGACTTTTTCACTGTTGGGCGTATTACAACTATTGGAAGTTTCACTGCTGGTCGTATCATCACTGTTGGCAGTTTGACAACTGTTTCGGACTTTTCAGCCTGACACTTAGAAATTTTTTCATAAAATTTCAAAAACCCAAAAATATTTTTTTCTTTTCATTTCTTAATTCAAAAGATTAGAAAAACAACAAAAATATAAAAAAATGGCTAAATCAGAGGATTCTGAGAATAGAGTTCCAAAACTTAAAAACAGAGCTGATTTTAAAAATTGGTCTCTAAGGCTGAAACATCATTTGAATTCCATAGACACTGATCTGTGGAAATCAATTGAAAAAGGTCCATACATTCCTGTGACTACTGATGGTCCAGACAGAGGATTTGTGTACTCTAAAGATTCACAAGAGCCTTATCCAGAAGATAATCTTCATGGTGATGACTTAAAGAAAGTAAAGAATGACATCAAAGCATATTCTCTCATGTGTAAAGGACTACCACTGGAAGTTCTTTCAAGGCTTGAAAACTATCAGACTGGATACACAATGTATAAAGCCTTGAAGATTATATGTGAAGGATGGAAAGAGATTCAAGATCTGAAAAAGCAGAAACTGAAAAGGCAATTGGAACTTTTTGAGCATATCTCAGGAGAAACAATAAACCAAATGATGAACAGGTTTGTGCAATTAACTACAGAGATGTCTACTTTGGGAATCAAGAATGATCTTGAGGACTTAAACAATAGACTTCTAAATGCACTACCATCTTCTTGGAAACAAACTGTCACTCTGTTGAAACATACTGAGAAGTTTCCAATGGATCTTGATCTGCTCATTGCTAAAATTGAATCTGTAGAAATTGATGAGAGCTCAAGAAATAATGATAGACATGCATCTACAACTCAGTATAAGTATGTTGCTTCACCAGCAAATACTGTTGAGAATGCATTCTTGGCCAAAGATCAATCTACTCCTGAAGATGAAGGTGATCTATTTGTGGGAGCAGGATTCTTCACAAGTACACCTGCTTACTCCACTCAACCACAACCACAACCACAATCTTCACCTAAAGCTCAAATGCCAAAACCTTCAACTGAGATGCCATCATCCTCAAACTCTCCCAATCCAAGCAAAGTGAAAGATGTGATTAACATTCTGTTACAAGATGAAGAGTCAAAAACTGCTTTCACTGCATTCATGGCAAGCTTTCAAGCTTATCAAGGCAGTCATCTGACTCAAATGGAGCTAGTTCTACAGGATTTGTTTGAAATGGATCCAGATGATGTAAAAGAAATGGATCTTAATTGGCAGATGGTCATGATAGCTTACAGAACTCAAAAGCATGCTTACACTAACAGAAATTACAAACCCAGTGCAAACAAAACTGTTGGGTTTGATAAATCAAAATCAAGATGCTTTAACTGTAACAGTTATGGTCATTTTTCAAGAGAATGCAAAGCTCCAAGAAACCAAGGAGGAAATAACCAAGGCAGCTCAAATGGTCAAAAGTATCAGCAACAGGCAAACAAGACTTTTCAGAAGCCATACCAAAGTCTACCAATGCCAGAACCCAAAGAAGAGAAGAAAAGTGAGGAAACCAAGAAGGCACTGGTTGTAAACATCAAAGATGGTTATGACTGGAGTGCATATGCAGAACAATTTACTGCTGATCTCACTGCTAATCTGGCATTAGTTGCTGAAGTTGATGATGATGACTGGTCTGAAGTTAAAGATCCTAAATATGATGAATCAGATCAAGAAGAAGAGTATGATTGGAGTGACAAATCAGATCCAAAAGATACCACTGAAGAAGTTGCTCTTATGGCTCAATCAGAACAGCCAAAGGTTGTTAATTCTTCTGATACTGAATCTTCACACTCATATCCTGAAATACCAGTAGAAGTGAGAGAGAAAATGTGCACAAAAGCATGTTTTGAGCTAGTTGAACACTACAGAACATACTCATTTAAAATTTGTGACAAGCTCAAACAAGAAGAATCAAAACACAACAAGCTAAAATCAGATCACAAAATTGCTGATGAAAAGATCATGTCTCTTCAAGCATCATGGAACAAAACCATTAAAGAACTTGAACTTGTCAAACAACAACTTGAAGAGATGAACAAAACACTTGAAAAAGAAAAATTGGCTCATGCAGCAACTCAAATAGACTTAGCTAAAGTTAAAAGCTCAAAGAAAATTGTTGAGCAACTGGTGAATGGAAGGAATGAAAAAGACAAAACAGGATTAGGATTCACACATGAACCTATGCCTGAATCTATCTCAAAAACATTACCTGATAATTTCAATACTCATGATCATTCACCAGAAAACAAAGCTAAACTGAAGGAATTTCAAGATCTAAAGAACCTTCAAAAGAAAAATGTTGAAGTTTATGAAGAAACTGATTTAAACAAGATCAAAAATGGTCATCCAATCAAAGTTAAATCTTATGAACCTCAACAAAAACAAAAGAAGCTGTTCGTACCAAAAAGTGAAAATGTTATTGAACAAACTGAAATAAAGAGCGAAAATTCTGATGTCAATAACAAACTGAAAGAAAAATGTGAAGATGTTAAATCAGATAACAATAATTCTGATGATTCTAGTTCAAATGAACTAACTGAAGTGAAAGAATGTCAAAAGGAATCTTCTCAAGATTCAACTAAAATTCAAAGCAAGAAAACTTCATCTAGATTGCGAAATCAAAGACGAAGAAAAGCTGCAAAAGCAAAGAAAACTGAATCAACAAATCAGTCACAGAACAATACTCAAATTAAACCTGTGAAGTTTGTGTCTGCTGGAACTTTTGACTTGAACACAAACACAAAAATAACAAATACACCTAAGATCAAATCTAACTCTAATCTGAGAACAAGTCCAGATCATAAGACTTCCGCTGTGTATAAAAGATTTGAATCAAAGGAGTCAAAGAATACTGTTCAAGTTCAAAAGAAAAATCCCAAAGATCAAAAGACAAACTTTACTCAAATTAAACAACAAATTAAATTGCCTAACCCAAAATTCAAACAAGAATCAAATGTTGCTTCAACATCAAGGGTTAATAAAATGTTGTTTAAACATTCTGAAAAGTATTGTGATATCTGTGACATGTACAATCATGACATTTCTGAATGTTACTTTAACAAGTATTGTTATATATGTGATATGACAAATCACACCACAGCTGATTGTTATTTTAACAAATACTGTGCATTGTGTGATGAAAGAAATCACAATACCAATGATTGTTACTTCAGGAAGAACTCTACAAGGAAGGAATTCAATAATCAAGGTTTTATAAATCCACAATTTATAAGAAATCAGAATATTGGATTTAAATTTTCACAACAACAATCTTCCTTGGGTATGAGATCTTTCAGAAGAAACAATTCTGGTTATGATAATCATCACTTTGTCAAATCTCAGCAATACAATCATGAAAAGTTTATTCCTCGCTCTATGAGAATAAACAAAGGAACATTCTCAAATGATTCATACAAAAGTTCAAAATTCCTTGATAATTCACAAAGAGATAATAATTTGTTTTCACAAAAAGGATTTGAACAGGATAAAATTCAAAAGAAACCAGATGTCAACAAACTTCATTTTAAACAATTTACAATTGTTGACAAATTTGGCAAGCCCAAGACCATCTCGGCTTGGGTTACTAACTCACCTTAAATGATTGTGAATGCAGGTACGCCCGCGGAGACCAATCAACTCATGGTATGTTGACAGTGGGTGTAGCCGGCATATGACAGGCAATCAAGCCTTATTGCAAGACTTTAAGTTAAAGGACGGTACTCATGTTGCTTTTGGAGGAGATGCAGGTGGAAAGATAACAGGAGAGGGAACAGTATCCAATGGGATTATAAGTTTTGATAAAGTCAACTTCTGTTCACAGTTGAACTTTAATCTTTTAAGTGTATCCCAAATTTGTGATAAATCTTACTCTGTTCTTTTTGATGATTCTCACTGTTATGTCTTGAAACCAGGATTTCAGATTAGCAATGACTGGGTGATAGTTAAAGCTGCTAGAGACAGAGATGTATACAAATTGGATATGTCTCAAGTGGATCCTGCAACTGAAACTACTTGCCTGATTGCTAAAGCTTCAAATGATGAAAGCCAGCTTTGGCATAGACGACTTGGTCATTCCAACTTCAAAAACATGAACAAGCTTGTAGCAGGAAATCATGTTATTGGACTTCCTTCCAAGAAGTTTTCAACTACTGATCACTGCTCAGCATGTCTGAAGGGAAAACAACATAGAGCGTCTTATAAGTCCAAGCTGATAAACTCAAATACCAAACCACTCCAGATGTTACATATGGACCTTTTTGGACCAACAAATGTTAGGAGTATTGGTAGAAAATCTTATTGTTTAGTCATCATAGATGATTATACAAGATTTTCATGGGTTTTCTTTCTTCAAGCTAAATCTGAAACTGCAGATCTTCTAAAAGAATTTATTAACAAAGTTGAAAATCAACTTGATCAAAAAGTAAAAATAATAAGAAGTGATAATGGAACTGAATTTAAAAATGCTAACATTGATTTGTTTTGTGCAGAAAAAGGGATAGTTCATCAATTCAGTGCTCCCAGAACTCCACAACAAAATGGAGTTGCTGAAAGGAAGAACCGAACTTTGATTGAAGCTGCCCGTTCTATGTTAGCTGATGCTAAACTTCCAATCACTTTCTGGGACGAAGCAATATCCACAGCATGTTTTGTTCAGAACAGAATCTTGCTTGTTAAAGATAAAAAGAAAACTCCATATGAGTTGATGTTTGACAGGAAACCAAACATAAATTTTTTAAAATCATTTGGTTGTCCCGTTATGATTCTTAATTCAAGTGATCATTTAGGAAAATTTGAAGAAAAAGCTGATAATGGATTTTTCGTTGGATATTCATCTGTTTCAAAAGCCTATCGAGTGTATAACTCTAGGACAAACACTATTAATGAAACATTCAACGTTAAATTTTTGGAAAATTCATTTCCATCAGTTTCAAATGGTCCTGCATGGTTATTTGATTTGGATTCTTTGTCAAACTCATTTCAGTCTAACTTGTTTAATCAATCTGATGATTTTTCAGGTAAGAAGAACTCAAGAGGAGATCTTGGATCTTTCAGTGATGATTCAGATTCTGATGATTCAGATGATGCTCGTCCAGATTATCCATTTTTTTCATTTGTCAAGGATTCAACAATCCATTTCCATGACAATGTTCCTGATTCTCCAGCTTCAGATCATTCTGTTTCAGCTGCTCAAGAAGCAACACAACCTATTCCTAATGATGGTACAGAAATTGGACATCCTGAGTCTGGCACATCTTCTATCTCTGGAGATGCAATTGATCATAGTAACTTCGATTACTTTCTCAATTCACCGACTCAAGTACCAAATTTCACACCACATTCCTCTACCTTATTGCAACAGCTCTCCAATCTGAACCAAACAAATCTTGATGTTACTGTTCAAGGAAATGAGATTCCAATATCTCGTATCCACCGGAACCATCCAACATCACAGATTATTGGTCCTCTGAATGAAAGAACTACTAGGAGTAAATCTGAACATGCAAATGTTTGTTTATACTCATGTTTTCTTTCTCAGACTGTTCCTAAAAATGTCACCGAGGCATTACAGGACAATGGTTGGATTGAAGCTATGCAGGAGGAACTTCTACAATTTCGAAAACAAGAAGTGTGGAAGTTGGTGGAATTACCTGAAGGAGAAAATGCCATAGGCACCAAATGGTTGTTCAGAAATAAAACTGATGATCGTGGCATTGTAATCAGAAACAAAGCAAGACTTGTTGCACAAGGATACACTCAGGAAGAAGGAATTGATTATGATGAAGTATTTGCTCCAGTTGCAAGACTCGAATCTATTCGTGTTTTCCTGGCTTATGCATCATTCATGAAATTCAAGGTGTATCAAATGGACGTAAAAGGTGCATTTCTGTATGGTCCAATCACTGATGATGTGTATGTTAAGCAACCTCCGGGCTTTGAGGATGCAGAATTTCCACATCGTGTGTATAAGCTTAGCAAAGCTTTATATGGACTACATCAAGCTCCTAGAATTTGGTATGAAACATTATCTCAACACTTGATCCAACATGGATATACACGAGGGAAAATCGATCCAACTTTATTCATAAAGAAGGATAATGATGATCTCTTATGTGTGCAAGTGTATGTAGATGATATCATATTTGGTTCTACCAGTCCATCTTTGTGCAAAGAATTTGAAGAGATTATGAAATCTCGGTTTCAAATGAGTTCTATGGGAGAAATAAATTTCTTTCTTGGACTACAAGTTCAACAATCTGCAGATGGTATTTTTATTAATCAAGAGAAGTTCGTTGATAAACTCTTGAAGAAATTCAAACTGCATGATTGTCAATCCATAAGAACTCCAGCAGATGTTAACACCAAGATTGAACCTGATCCTAAAGGAAAATCAGTAGACCAAACTTTATACAGATCTATGATTGGTTCTTTGATGTACCTTACTGCATCAAGACCAGACATAATGTATGCTGTTTGTGTCTGTGCAAGGTATCAATCAGACCCGAAAGAATCTCACTTAATTGCTGTCAAAAGAATATTCAGGTATCTCAAAGGTAAACCAGCCTTAGGGCTTTGGTATCCTTACGAGGGTAATTTTGAGTTACATGGATATACAGATAGTGATTATGGTGGATGTTGTCAAGATAGAAAATCTACTACGGGTGGGTGTCAGTTTCTTGGACCCAGATTAGTTTCATGGCAATGTAAGAAACAAACAAATGTTTCTGTCTCAACTGCAGAAGCTGAGTACATAGCTGCATCAGCAGGATGTTCTCAAATCCTTTGGTTGCAAAACCAACTGCTAGATTATGGGTTCAATTTTCTCAAAACACCCATTTACATTGATAACACTGCTGCTATGTTCATTACAGCTAATCCAGTTCAACACTCAAAAACAAAACATATCGAAATTCGATATCATTTTCTAAGAGATAATTCTGAAAAAGGTTTAATCATTTTGATTCAAATAGCAACTGAAAAACAGTTGGCAGACCTATTTACTAAAGCTTTTCTTCCAGGAAGGTTTGAGTATTTAGTGGAGTCAATTGGCCTTATTAACCATGTGTAAACCTGGTTACAAATTTGAATCTTTTCATGATCAAATACTTTCCTAAATCTGAAATTTCATAAGGATAACTTTTCATAGTTATTTGCCTGAATTGTTTGTGTGTGTGTGCTTTCTTTTATAGAAAAACAAATACAAAAGTAGAAAACCCCAAAATCAAATAGAAAAATATAAATCCAAAATCCAAAAATAGAGTGATTTTCATTTTTCATTCTTTATTTTAGGAATGAATCTGTTTTTGCCTTCTGTGAGAAATGATAGTACATTAGTAAGATCAGTTACATACTTCACTCGCTAATAAAGTCTGACATGATCAGGAATTGTTGTGTAGACACTATCATGCTAGTATACTGAACAAGTAAATTCTTGTGATTACCCACATTCTTATGCTTGTTTGTGTATTCATCTAAGTACATTTGAGTGTATTAGCTTCTCAGATTGACTGCTTGTTAAGCTACTCCTGCTCACACCTAATGGTAATGTGACTAATCATGAGATCTGTTACAAGCATCATTTACTTCTCTGTTATGAGTCATCATAGACCTGAAGTACCGAGATATCCTCTGTTGTAAGTCATTACAGACCTGGATATTCTCATTTGATGCAAAAGATGCCAATGTGCACAACCCATTCAAAAGGATGGTTAGAGTTGATCAAATGGTTATCCATGATCATTCTCTGTTAAATTAAGTAACATGAACTCTGATTATGCATATTTGTTAGGTAATAAGTTGAGAATAAGTGCTTTCTTGCTTGTCTTGATGATGGTTGATCCTCTTTGTCTTGGTATGAGTCACATCTTGTCATACACCTATACCATACTCATCCAAGAATTGAAAAAGTAAGTGAGCTGATAGTTTATGTCAAAAACACTCATTTGCTGTCCTTAGATCTTGTGTCTCCTTTGCTGTGATATCACTGACCTGGAACACACTTGATCAGGATTTAATCATTGTCTATGACTATCCACACAATTTTTTATTTTAATGTCTGATCTTATCTAATATGATCTCACTGCAATTAAAGATTCTAGTGTAAATATTAGATTTTTATTCTGCTTTAATTTTGATTTTATGCATGTTTTCTTGTGTGCAGGCAATATAACAAAGTTAAGTATGATATTCTTATGATCAATTAATAAACTTCTAAGTTTGTGAAACTTAAAAGTTTAGGGGGAGTAATAATCCAGTAAGAATATTCTCAGAAAATCAAAATGAAAATGATCATATGATTGAATTGAACGGATGATGCTTTAAGTTCAAAGTATGTGTGTGTTTATCAAATGATAAAATGATCTCATAATTGTTAGCAAGGAAAAGCTTCTTTGAAAAGTTTATATCAAGACAGATGTTGAAATATTTGGAGAAACTAAGATGAAGGGTCAAAATTGTAAATAGTTCAAATTTGAGGGTTAAAAATGAAAATTTGAAACTTTAAGGGTCAAAAATGAAAATTTGAAACTTTAAGGGTCAAAAATGAAAATTTGAAACTTTAAGGGTCAAAAATGAAAATTTGAAACTTTAAGGGTCAAAAATGAAAATTTGAAACTTTGAGGGTCAAAAGTGTAAATTTGAAACTTTGAGGGTCAAAATGTAAAAATATGCAATATTGTTTGAATATTAGTATGAAATATTACTAATTTGTTTAAACAGTGTGCAGGTGGAAGAATTGAAAAATTACAAGTGAATGTGGACATTTCAGATTTATTATACGACTAATAGTGCTAATGCTACTGAAAAATTGCTTATGCTACTGAAACAGTACTCATGCTACTGGAACAGTTCTTATGCGACCAACAGTACTTATGTGACTAACAGTTGTCATGTGTCTGAAACAGTGCTCATACGGCTAGACTAATGTGTCTAACAGTTCTCATACGACTGTTGTACAGTGCTCATATGTCTAGATACTTAGTAAAATTTTTGATCTAATGAGTCTGAATGATCCTAAAACGACCAACAGTACTCATGAGTCTAAAATTTTTATTCTTGGTATAAATAGAACACTTGTGATATTCATTTCATTCTAAATTCAAAAACCCTCACAAAACCCTCTGAACACTCGAACTTTCGACTTTCTTCGATCAAAAACCCTTATTCATCGATTGTATTCACTTCGAACAAAAACTTCCGATTGTTGATAGGATTCGTGAGATTGTGAATGTAAGTAAATGAATCATTTTCAACTGATTTCATTTTAAATGAACCATGTTGATGGTCGTACGATCCCTGTGAGTCGTATGAACCCTAACACTGACAAAATCACAGAGTTCTTCAAATCGAGAGAAAAATGAGAAAAATTGATGATTGATTCATGTTCATTTGATGATTTCGATCATTATATTAGGTTAATCTTGTGATAATCTGATGTTTGATTGAATCTTTGGTTCAGGGTCTCCGATGAACAGTATCGGGGATGATGAACTGATTGAAGAAGATGAACAGTTTCACAATTTTCAAAATAAAATAAAACAAAATTTCAAAATAAAATCAACATTGATACAAATCATCATCTCAGGAATTTAAGAGTTTAATATAGTGATATAAGATTTCATAAACAGAAGTGTTAAAATGCAATCAAAAACAATCTTGAAAATTCATCATTTTTCAAAATTAAGTGTGAACACTTAAACTCAAAATTCAAGTTGTTTTCAAAATTCAAATTAAACTTAACACATCAGTTTATAATTTCTTAAATCATCATTAATTTAAACTCACAATTAATCATTTGTTTCAAAATACACATTATCTAACATCTTTGTTTTTAAATTTGCAGATGGCAGAACTGAAATTTGTTCCTAAGCATAATATTGTTGCATTTTTGAATGATGAAGTACAAGATGCTTTCTCATATGAAGATATGATCAGATTTCTGCTAAGAACCAAATATGTTTATGCCATGTGCTACAAAACAGTAATCTATGAAAGGCTTATCAGACAGTTTTGGAATACAGCTCAGGTTGAAGTTGAAGATGGAAGAAAATTTGTAAGGGGCTTCATAACCAGAGATAGAATGATAGAAATATCCGAAGATTCTATCAGGAATGCTCTGAGATTGGGAGAAAATGATCCACAAGACAGATGTGAATTTTCTTTTGAAGAATGCAGAGAAAGTTTTATGGCCATGGGTCATCCTGATCAGTTCCCCAAGAAACAATTCTTTCGAGCAAGAGTTTATAATCATTGGAAGCTTCTGTGTTATATCTTCCAACATTGCTTGTCCAAAAGGAGTGCTGGTTGGAATTCATTTCCAGTGGACATAGCTTCACCAATTGTTGCTGTTGCTACAAACAGAAGATTTAATATGTCGAAATGGATACTGAATGGTTTTGCATTCAATTTGGAAAAAGGAACAAGGCATAGATACTTAATGTATCCAAGATTCCTCCAAATGATCATTAATGAGGAATATCCTGACATTCATGTGTATGGTGTTGGTGGAGATCGATTGGAGATGGAAAATATGTCTGAAATGACATATAAAAAGTTATCAATGATAACAGGTGCTCAAAATATACCTATGTTTGACTACATGTTAAATGTAGCAAATGATGAGGTTGATATTAATGTGGAGCATTATCATTTGATAGAAGGAGAACCAATTGATCCTACTGATCTTATAGATGAATTTCCTTTGGAAGAGGATGATCAAGATAATGAAGATGATCATGATGATGATAATGATGATCAAGATGATCAAGATGATGATAATAATAATGATGGTGATGAAGCTGAACCTCACCAAGACATAATTCATGAATCACCAATATCTGAGCATGAAACTGAAGCTCAAAATGAAGATGATGAAATAATTGGTGATGAAGTGCATGAACAAGAAAGTGAGCATGAAGCAGTAGATGATGTAGATGTCATTGGTGAAACTGCTCATGAAGAAATACATGAAGAGGAACAAGCTCATTTTGAGAATGAACAAGAAATGAATGTTGCTGATCAAATTTTTGATTATGATTTCATTGAGACATTTCAAATTAATCAAGATATACCTGTTTCTAAAACTGATGTAGCAGTTCAAACTGAAGAAACTGTTGATGTTGATGAACTCGAAAGCTTAAAAGCTGAAAATGAAGCAAAAGAAAAACAAATTGAAGAACTAACAGCAGAGCTTGACTTGTTGAAGAAAGCTAATGAAAAATTGAAAGAAGAAGGTTTGTCAAAAGATGAAAAGATTGTTGGGTATGCAAAAGATAAAGAAGATGTTATAAAGAACTTTGAGGTTATGATCAAAGATTATGATTTGCTGGAAGAAAAATTCAAGAATATGTCTGAAGAAAATGAAAGATTGAAGGAAGAATTATCAAATTTAAAAGAATCAGCAAAGCCCTCTTCTCCAGAAATTGTGATTGTTGCTGAAAACATTCCAATTGATATTGAAAAAGTGTCTGAAAGGGAGAAAGGAAAGAGGAAATTAGATGAAGCTGATGTTGAATTTGTACCTGGAACTTCTTCAAAAGTTCAAAGAGTTGAAGAAACTACTGAAAAAGAACATCAAGAGAGTCAAGAGCAAATGAGTCAAGACAAAATTGGTGCTCTTGAAGATTTGGAAGAAGAATTTGATGACGACTGGTATAATGAAGTTTTAGATGATGATGATGTAGTTGAAGAATTTGAACATCCTCCTTTGGAACATGATCAAGGAGTTGATGATATTCTATCAGATTTTGAAGAAAGGTACAACTATCTTGTAAAGATGAAATACAACAGAGTATTTTTAGATGGATTAACAGTTTCTCAAATAAATGATGAATATGAGAAATGCATAGCTGCTGAATCCATTGCTCCAATAGATCCTAATGAAATTGTGATTGAACATGGAGAGTGGAACAGAGAAAAAGAAAGTATCAATGTGGATGAACTTTCTAGTTCCGAGCTGCATCATCCAGATCCAGAAGAGATGAGTTTGTTTGCTTTAAGATCATGGTTGCAAGCAAGGAATTATCCTTGGAGAAAACTAAAAAGGCTTCAATCTGTATCTTTGAGAAATTTGGTTAAAAGTTTCCAAGAAACAGAGAAACAGACCAAAAAGATGATTATTTTGGATACTGACAATCCACAATATCTGGAAATCACAAAAAGAACTCGGAGTTTAAAGCCTCAGGAGATCAAGCAGATGGCTCAAAAATCAAGTATGTTTGAAAGGAGAAAAGAATTGATGAAGATGTTTCCAGAATCAGAAAAACAAGCATATAAAGCATCTGAAGATCAAATTCAAATTTTTGATAAATCAAGATCAACTGGTGATTTGGTAAGAAATGTGTTGCAAAAAGGTCAATCAGTGGCTGAACTGTTAAATGCAATGATTGCACCAGACTTTACCAATCAAGTAAAAATCATAGCATGGAAGTATGATGAAGTGTTTGATGCATTTCTAATTAAAAGAGTGAATGCTATATGTGATGTGTATCATTTTTATGCTAGCATCATAAAACTTCCAGTGCAAGATCTTAAGGAGTTGAATAAATTGAGGTTGATTAACCATTCAAATGCAAAAAGAGGTCAAATGATGGTAGATTTGTTGAGAACAGGGTTGACCAGATCAAGTAATTTTCTGAAAACAAGATGTGATCAAGAAGACAAAGAATATTTTATGTCAATGAAAAAGAAGAGAAGCAAGACAGTGAATCAATCAGATGAAGATCACTTCATGATTGAATTTTATGACAAGTTTGTTGAAAAGGTGACAACTCCGGGCATAAAGATGATTGACGGAAATCAAAAATCAAAACCAATTCAAAGATGGTTTTATAATTCAGAAACGTTTGAACTGAAGCTTGTGAGAAACTTAGAAGACTGGAATGAAGACATGATAACTTTGTTTGGAGCCTTTGAGTTGAGGTTATTACATCCAAGTTATATTTCATTTCTATCTGTGCAGAAGTTTGACAAGTTATCAGATGAAACAGCTGAACAAGATAAAAAGTATTTTGTGTCAATTATTAATGTCATGAGTGCAGCCATGGAAAGAATTGCATTAAGAAAAGCTCTGGCTTATGCAAATATTGTGAAGAAAGATATACCAGATATTGAATTCATGAGAATATCAAGAAAAGGAGTGCTAGAATTGTATACAAAAGACTGTGGGATTCCAATTGAGCTCTATGCTAATGTTGATATAGCATGTTTATCAAAGAGCACATTGGAAAGAATGAAGCATTTAGACATAAAAACAAATGAATCAAAACCAGAGCAGGCAGTGCTAGCAAAGAAGTTCAAGTCAGCAATTGAGAATGCTCTGAAGGAAGTTGAAATGTATAAGCAGAAGCCTATGTTCTCTGTAAAAGAAGAGCCTGAAGATTGAGGATTTCATTGCAGATTGAAGATAGAAGATTCAAGGAGAAAAGAAAAAGTCAAAGAATGCTGAGAAGAAATGAAGACAAAGTCAAGATTGAAGACAAAAGAAGAAAAAGAAAAGGATGGAGCTGAACAGAAGACTGAAGACAATGTCAATCTTAGGGGGAGTATTGTTAGGTCCCTTAGAAGATTAACATTTAGTCTTTTATTGTTTAGTGTCTATTTTTGTATTTTATACTAGTGTAGGGACTAGTTGTGTAATTTTAGTTCCTTAGGTCCTAGTATAAATAGCTTAGACGTAGTGTAGATAGTAAGGTTTGCATATGTTTTATGAGAACTGCTTTCTATCACTTGTAATCGTCTTTGCAATCTATAGAATATGAATTTTGTTGATTTGTCTTGATTTGATTACACTTGATTGTATTTTGCTTTGAATTGTTCATAGAATTGATACAGATTGCTCTAATTGATCCTATCACCAACAATACTCCCCCTAAATTGTAGATTTTCGATTTGAAAAATGAAACTTGATCTTGTTTTTGTTTCTTGTGAATAGTTATCCAAAGTCAAGAATTTTTATTGTTACGAAAGCGAGGTTTTCAAACATTTGGAATAACTATTTTGTTTTTGTATCCTGAGTCACATACACAAACCCAAAAACTTGTGTTCTTGTTGTTATCAACCCAAGCACCAATCCCGTTTCTGTTTTTGTTGTTCACATCCCACATCCAAAGCCGATTCGTTTTGTTTAATAATGTAGCCCAAGCCACAAACACAAGTTCATAGCCCACCATTGCGTTCCTTCCAAGCTTAATAACTCAAACCTTAAACTAGGTTAACCTTTTTTTTGTGCTTTTGTTTCTGCCTCCCGAACACCAACATCATGAACCAACTCATTCGATTCAGCCACAATTCGATTTTGATCTTCAACTCACATCCAACACTTCATGTTCTTGCTTCCTCGATCCAACAGCAGAAGAATCTGAGTTTGTTCATCCGCAGATCCTAAATTTCACTTCCGTAGATGTTCAATTATGCTTTCCGTAGATCATCTACGGAGGAACAAAAGCACTTCTTGAAATCGACTAAGGCAGGTTCAAATCCGCTGTTATGGTTCCTTATTTTGTTTTTGAGCTTCATCCGCAGAAGTGAATACATCACGTGTGCTGTAGTTCGATAGGTTGGAAATCGATTCAAGTTCAAATCCTCTGAAATACAACAGTCTACTGTTGATGATGTTGGTTGGTTTCGGTTGATGTTGATGGCTGGATAAGTAGTCGATTGCTTAGTATGCGAGAGGCTGCTTGCAGCTTCAATTTAATGATGGTTTTATGCAACAATACCCAAACGCTTTTGCTGTTTGCTGATTGATAATAATGAAGATGTTTGTTGGCTGCAAAGAGGTGTTTAATCGATTTGTTTATAGGCTGCAGGTAGGCTGTTTTGTTGCTGAGGTTTGAGGCTTGGTTTATTAAGGTTATGGACTGATTTTGTTATGGTTCGAAACTGCACATGTTTGAGTAGGTTGAGTGCTGCATAGATTTTTGTTTGGTGGGGTTTTAGGTTGGTTGTGCGGGTTTGATGCCAGAACTGCACAATGGGCTGGTACAGGGCTAATTTTTTTGAGATTTCGGGTCAGTTTGGGTGATGTTTGTGTAGGATTGTGAGCTGCTCACAAGCAGCTAGAACAAGTACTTCACAAGGGCTATTTGGGGCTGATTTTGGTGCTGTTCGGATGAGTTTTTTATGAGGTTTGGGGCTACAGTTTTGGTTATGGATAGAGATGGTTAAATAAGGTTGTTTGCTGCTGTCTTACATGGATAATGGTTGTTAGAAGCTGCTGAAATTTGATGTTGATGCTACGGAAGCTGATAGATGTAATTTTTGTTGTTTGCTCCTGATTTTTATGCTAAACTAAGTTGTACAGTCTGCTGATCGACTTGTACATTTGTTGCTCAAAATTTGCAGCAAATAACTCATTGTATTATCTCTTATTTCATAATGAAATCAAACAACTATTGTTGAAATTGTATTCCATTATTATTGTTGAATGTTGATAATTGATTGAACATGAATTTTGCTACAAAATCATATTCAAATCTGAATAATGATGAACACCACCATGAACATCAAAAACCAATCTTATGAATTTCTCAAAATCACCTTGTATTGTGAATTAACTGTAGAATTGATGCAGTAACACCTCAAATCCGAATCAAAACTGATTGTTGATCCAATTCCATGCTCCAAATCTGAGAATTTGTAAAAAAACACCAAGAACACCAAAAATCCACTTAATTGAAATTTTGATTTGATCCAAACATGATGTTGATGCTGATTTGTTGATGAAATTGCTATTGTAGCATTATGTTGATGAATCCAAATCAATACAAACTCCATTTCCATGATCCAGATCTGAGGATTTCTGAAGAACACCAAGAACACACACACTAGTGTGTGAAAATGACGAACATGAATATGAAAATCCCAGATCTCATAGATTCTACTCCAAACTTCAATTTCTTGCTTCTAAAAGTTAATTTGATCATAGATGATGATCGAACAACATCAGATTCAATCCAAATCCATCAGATTCATCTCAAATCATTGGATTTCTCATGAAAAACACATTAACTTTTTCTCCAAGTTTTCTTCAGATCTTCAATAATTTTAACAATCTAACTATGAAGTCTCATCAAAATCAATATGAATCCATCAACTCCGGCTCTGATACCAATTGTGTGTTCCCGATATGAACGGGAACAATGAGCATGGATCTTAGGAATCATATTGATAATAACAAAACTTGATGATTCGATGCTAAAACAAAAATAATGATAAACACAAAAAGTGTTTAATGATTGATGTTTATTGATTTGATGATGAAATCATCATCCATAAAGAATGATGATATGATGTTGTTGGTGATGGAACTAATTCCCACACTCGGTGGAGAATTATTCACACTTTACAATGATGATATATGTTAATATTTATACTAATCTAGCATTTACAATAATTACAAAATAAACCCTAAATTAATATTTTTGTTGCTTTTGTTCTTCAAGTTTTCAACTTTAATAATATTGAAAATCTTCAATTTCTTCAAATATAGAATACCCAACACCATCTGACTGAGATAATCGCCCTCTGAATCAACACCGACGGTTCGGTATGTCAGACGATTCACCATGGCCGACCCTGCGTACCGATCTGACTGGTTCACCATCGTCGGTGGTTCACGGTGGTGGTTTGCCATTGTCGGTGGTTCACGGTGGTGGTTCGCCTGCGTACGGACCCTGCGTACCGACGAGTTCACCATGGCCGACGAGATAATCCCCCTTCATCATGTCCGACGGGTTCACCATCGTTGGTGGTCGGTGGTTCACGGTGGTGGCTCGCCTGTGTACCGACCCTGCGTACCGACGAGTTCACCATGGCCGACGAGATAATCCCCCTTCATCATGTCCGACAGGTTCACCATCGTTGGTGGTTCACGGTGGTGGTTCGCCATCGTCGGTGGTTCACAGTGGTGGTTCGCCTGCGTATCGACCCTATATACCGACGAGTTCACCATGGCCGACAAGATAATCCCCCTTCACCATGTCCGACGGGTTCACCATCGTCGGTGGTTCACGGTGGTGGTTCGCGACGACGGTTGGGGTACGATCTGGTACTGGTCGGTGACGGTGACGGTGATGGCGGTTGGGGTACCGGTCGGCGGTTGGGGGTGGTGGTGGGTCTAGGGTTTGGGGTTGTGGGGTGAGGGAGAAGGGTGAAGATCAGAGGTTTTTATATGGACAGGTTTTTAATTTTATTTTTTACAACCAAATACGTACAATTATTGATTCAGACCTCTTACTGGTTCAAACTTCTTACTGGTTCAGCATTTATTCAATCAGATATTGCCAAACATCCCCTTAGTATGCACATATGCGGATATTATAAAAAAAGAGCGTACCTGGTGCTGCAAAGAGTTCCCGCGTTCGCAGGGTCCAGGGAGGGTCCGTCCCATTTAAGGGAAGATGTACGCGGTCTTTCCCTCACATACGAATATTATAAAAACTATCTTTTAATTTTTTGTAATTATGTATTATTATATACGTGTACGTAGTTTCTTACAGGTGTGTTAGGTGTGTCTTGTTATGTATGTGTATATGTAGGCATCGACACATGTGTGTAATTATTTATGTGTATATTGTAGTTACATGCATATGATGCAAGTAGTTACATGCATGTGTATATATATATATACAGGTGTAGCGTGTAGGAAATGAGAGAATATAATGAGAGATAGAAGTAATTAAGGTGTTGCTAAATGTGCTTTTTTTCTCACACTTGGTGTATTCTCTTCCTACTAAATTAGTCTCATCTTTCATATAAAATGTAAGTTTAGTCACTCCTAGCTAATTAAAAGGAGAAGAGAAATGACTAATTAATTACATAAGTCACTAGCTATTCGGTTGAGTTTTTTTCTAAAAGAGTGTTGGAGTAAAAAATATTTATCAAAATGGATGATTTGAAAATTATTTATTAAAATGGGTGTTTTTCTATTTTTTTTATTTTTAACAAATCCAACATTTTATTTTATTTTTTATTCAATCACCACATTATCATTTTTTATAATTTTCTTCTTTATTAACTTATCAGAACTTTTTATAGCTAACAAATCTATTACAAACTTCACAATAATATCAACTAGTAAATTACCACCCGCGCTTTGCGGCGGGTCTTTACCGGAATATTGACACTAATATACACTAACATAGTAACATATGTAAATGTACTGCCACCAACATAACCAATTAACGTCATGATATTATCAAGAGTTATATAAAGTTGTCACAGTATTACTTGTCTCCAAAAGATCATACCATGACCTAATAATAACAGTTGCATAATATTAGCTAAACAACATTGTAAAGAATAAATCTGAACATGAAATGAGAAGTGAACAAATACATGTTGAGATACAAAAGCAACATCATTGAACTTCATATAAAACACATAAAAAAACCATAAACCTAAACCAATTGTTATATAGTTGTAGTATAATGGTCCCTCTCAACATGATTTTGTAACAACTATCATATACCAAATGTTATTGAGACAAGTGATACAAATACGATGATGAGTGAATGTAATTCTTTTTCACAATCTGCGTGAATAGCTTTTGTATATAATTAAATTTAACACCATGTACACTATAAATAAATGATATTTTATTCATCAAGAGTGCAAGAAATTAACCAAAAATAATATCACATTACCCTATGAATATACTTAGAGTCATGATCAGGGCATCAAAGTTTGTTGAATTGTTTGTATTTATCTAAAGTGCAATACACCATCGCAGCTGTAGGTTTCAAGCACCTTTAAATAAGGATCAAGTTCATAGTGTCTAATGTTCTTACGTGGTGCATCAGTGAGTGCCTGCATAGGCACAAAACATGACTAAAAAAACATTTATAATAAATCAAAGAAGTAGCAATTGATCTATTTCCAACTGATAGCATTCTTGCATCAAATGCTCGTGAAAAGAAGGAACATGCAAGTAAAATAAATAAATAAGTTGAGTAGAACAAAAAACTTGACTGTGACAATGGATAGAATATTCAACTTAAAAGAAACTGCATGTTAATAAAACACATAATTGATAGGTCCATAAAAACAGACAAACTAAAATGAGGCAAAACATATCAATGAAATGATAGATTCAGAATATATATCAGAGAAAAGAAATTTATGTTATGAATCAATGCATCTTGAATCAAATATCAATTACAATATGCTAAAGTTCAAGATAATACTAATCCCCTTTTCTTAACTTGGACATCCCTTTTAATGCCACTAAATTATTTTTCCATGGGGCTTTAAGTGCTCCAACAGTTGGGTATCAGGTGGATTGAAATCAACCATGTTAACTTGCTCTAGCTCTTGAGGTTAATTGCATATAAAGTAAAATGAAAAATAAAATTCTCCATTGGTTTTTAAGAATCTCGTGTTGGGTAATCAGTCAAGACTATCATAAAGTATTGATTTGATCGATCTCTTCGTATCAAGTCAAGATTCATTACTTTCTCCGTGCATCAAGTTAATTAAACAAAATGAAAGATGAAGTTATATACTGATGACATGAGATGCTAAACCTTTACAGACCTGGCCCCTTCAGTATGGGACGTAAACATTCATGAAACAATGATGCAAATTTATGGAGATTAAATAGATACCTTTAAGCAAGAATGATCAATGAAATGAAAGTCAGCCAAATAACAGAAAATGCCTACTGTTTCCAACAAACTCATGAGGCAAGATGCTACAAAATGACCAATGATATCCACCAAAGCCTAAGAATAATGTTACCTATGGTTCGTAAGTCGATGGACTCAGCTACTGATCGTTGTTTAGAAGTAGGTACAGAAATAGCTTCTTCAAACTTGAGCTTCATAACAGCTTTTTCACATTCCTTTATTTTCTTGGAAGCAACTGGATCATTTGGACATATTCTTTTCACCTAGTTTTACATATAAGTGTAAAGCAAAAGCAACATTCATTAGTTGTCAATACAGAATACTTTCTGCAGAAAATAAATGGGTACAATACACTCACATACACTTTTAGCACCAAAAGGAACCTTAAAGATTTAACAGACAAAGATAACAGAGATCTAAAATCACACTGCAGGCTAATAAAAACCCAACCAAATGTTTACTAAAGAGGGTAAGAACGTCAGCCAACCTCACCTACATGGTACTGAGAGTTTATGCATTCAAGCCTTCATGGAATAACGATTAATATTGATGTTTAAGCCTCATAATAAATTTAAAAAAAGCACTCCCACCTTCCCAGAAATCTGGATGAATGTAATATTTTTTTGTTTTAAGTGCATCTTAAAGGAATCATAACAACTACCAAAAATTTATCAATGAAACCCCTATGCAAAATCTTTAAACTTGGAAGAAAGCAGAGAATGTGTTGAAACAAAACATATAAATGAACTTTATTCACCAAACGAATTCACTAACCTCAGAGCATTCAAAGTCATTAGTAATCCACTAACCGATTTGGTGAAGAAAGGGGATTTTGGTGGTGGTGGTCGGAAGACGGTGGCGGTAGCGGTGGTGTAGGCGGAGGTCATTGGTGTTGTTGGGTGATGAATAGTAATCCACGCAAACATTAACCTAACCCTAGGATCAATCAGATCCGACCCATCAACCTCCTCGTCTTCCGAATCGGAACCCGAAACCCGCTCCGGCGCCATTGATGACTGTCTCCCAAGCGTTAACCTAACCTGAGGTGTTGAATCCATTGTTCCCATAGCAGGCAAGGGTGGTGGGAGATGATGATGTGGACACGGTGGGCGGGTGGTGGAATGATTCTATAATGGTGGCAGGAGGAAGAAACCATTGCCCCCAACTGATGGTGAGTGTGGAATCCATGATTTAGTGTGTAATCACCACCGGAGGTAGGCAGAGACGCCGTGGACGCCACCGGAGATGTGGAGAACAACGGCGTCGATGGTGGTTGCGGATGATTTGTTGTTGATTGGGGGTGTTGATTGATGTGTCGACAGGGGATTGACTTGCGGTCGAGGGTCGAAGACGATGATGTTGTGGTGGATGGTGGATGGTGGCCTCGGTGCGATGATGGATGGTGGCTTCGGTGGGTTGTGGTGGATGGTTGTGGCCTCGGTGCGATGATGGAATGGTGGATGGTGGATGGTTGTGGTGGATGGTGGCTTCGGTTGTTCCAGTCACCTAGGGCATACAAAAGGGCCTTGTCAATCTCAAAGATTGACCCTGTGTGCATCCTTCGGGGTAGCTAACCCGCATCACAGTTGAGCTAACGACAACATGGTGGATGGTTGTGGTGGATGGTGGCTTCGGTGCGATGATGGAATGGTGGGTTGTGGTTGACAGGGATGGTGTTGAGGGAATGATCACAGATAGGGAAGGAAGAGGAGTGTACCCAACGCATATTTATTTGTACTATGAGCTATAGTAATTTACACTCACAACACCGACCTTGGTATTTAATATAATTATAATTACTAGAAAACGACGGTTGTATTGCTTCTGTTCCATCTCCGTTTATTATTTAACTAAAATAACATTAAAATAATAATGAGTTATATATTGAAATGAATTTCCTTCATGGATATATATTTTCATGATCTGCAACAATTAAAAGGCTATTTTGTTAATCCTTAAAGTACAAATTTAATTATATTAAAGTTTAAATTACCATTTAACAAAAATATTATTTTGTTAATGTTAATTAATTGAAAAAATAGGAACTGTATAGTTTTATTATATATTTAAATAGATATGTGAAAGTTAAAAACACATATGAGCTTATCAAAGAAAAAATAAAATAATCTAATAAGTAAAAACTAAAAGAAAGTTATAATTAATTAGTTGAAAATAAAATATAATGAAAAAACATCCATTTTAGTAAATAATTTTCAAATCACCCATTTTGATAAATATTTTTTATTTCAACACTCTTTTGAGAAAAAAAACTCCTATTCGGTTTTTACATTGTCCTATAAAGCATGTAGCATTAAGGAGGGTGGACATTTACATGATTTAAAGAGAGTTAGGGAGGGGATGGAAAAACTAATATGACACCCACATAGATGAGGATATGACGCCTACGTGAATAGAAGGAAAAATGACTCCCTCCTCCCAAATTAATTAGAGGAATAAATAATTTAACGTTTTACTGTTATACTATTTTTATTAATTCAACTTTTGTGATTAAAAAACAAGTAAGTGTTTCACGTGTCTTCTTTATGTTGGCAACACATTAATTTGTGTCCCATTGGATAAATTGTATATGTATATACATACATAGACACACACATATATAAGGGTGGTTCATGTAAAAAGACATATTTCATGTGAAGTGTAGAAATCACCTACACAAAACAAACAAACAAACAAACAAACCCAGTATATCTCACTCAAGAGCAGGGTCTGGGGAGAAATCACCTACACAACGCGTGTATTTAATTGAGTGGTATAACGTTCGCAAAATAGGTATGCGCCTTATTTATATAATTACACAACATAATAATATAGTTATATATCATTATGTGTATAATGGTGTATCGTCTTCTACCTCTAATTTCATACCTTTATATATTAAAAATAATGAAGTACATACAAGTCATTTATGTTTAAAACAGTGATAAAAATAAATAAAAAGCCAACAATAGTGATAAAAATAATGAAGTACATACAAGTCATTTATCGTCTCATCTAAGCTATCAATTTATCTTGATTAGAGATTTTAGAGGTAAAAATCACTTTCTACGTTTCTCATCAACACAAAAGAAAATCAATGACATAGAATGGCGACCTTAACAACATATGGTCACTCACTATTGCTAACTAGCTAGATATCCATTTAACACACCGTTTTGTGAGACATCGGTGGAACAACACTCCTCTAGGGTATTACCCACTAAAATGTCATTAAATTAGCGATTGATACGATCACAACAAATGATCGAAAAATTAGCATGATCACAAACGGGAGACCATTTTATGTTGAATTGGTTTATTTGCAGCATCAATTTTTTTAACAATATCTTTTTACCACTAAATATCATCTAAGTTTGTACTTGTAAGAATTTTAAACACCCCATTTTTACGAAGTACAATTATTAATACCACTAAATTGCAAATTCATTTGATTGTACCACTAAATAGAGTAATTAATTAAATGTATTTTAGATGTTTCATTAAAACAATTCCATAGTTTTTTATTACACCTACATTATATCAAAATATTTACAATAAAAAAAAAGGTAAACGGGCAACACGTTACGTTGCAACCCCTTTTTGAATAGCTAGAGTAATTGAAACAAATATAAAATAATTGTAGATAATAAGCATGTAGAATGTAAACTCTGCCACAAATCCTATTGATCAACTTTTGAAAATAATTTCCAAATATATGCGGTCTGTAAATTTCCGAAAATATGACTAAAAGTAAAACTGAAGATGAGTTTAGATATTTTATCAGATGACTTCAAATTAAATTCAGATGATGTCAAGGTTATTAAATTCAGATCAAGGTTCGATAATTAACATTAACATTACATAATAAACTATGATCTATTGGTTTATCACAAATTCACAATCCATACATGTTATTTAAATAACAATACTTTTAACTTTCATTTTGCTAAAAGCAATCTCAATAGCATATCATAGATTTATAATTACTTATAAGTTTTTCAATTTTTGTTCTATCATCATTGTAAAAGAGATCGAGTGGATTTTTATTTATAATTCAACGGGAAGATAGATCAAGAATCAACTATAACTAGTGTTGTTGAGTCATTAGATGTTATATTTTGATATTGTTTCTGATCACGTGTTACTCACGTGCCTTAGAGTTAGTTCAAAGTTAGTTTAGTTATTTAAAGGTTAGTTAGTAGTTTGTTGATGTATTAATACTTCTTTCTTTGCTTCCGAGTTAATGAATTCAATCATTTTCACATTTCAATTCTGATGGTATCAGAGCTTTAGCTCCGATCCTTTTCCGTTCATCTTCTCCAATCCTTTCCGATCATCTTCCGATCAAATTTTCGATTCGATTTCTTGTTTTTTTTTCGTTCACATCGATGGCAACTACTGCTTCGATGTCATCTTCATCATTCTTGTCACACCCTCAAAATCCGCTAACGGGATTTTACCGTCAGGCGTGTGACACACTAGGATCTCAGATAGCATCAGTTACACCAAACACAGTAATTACAAAACATCACATTAAGTAATTAGTTGTTTAAATCAAACATGAGTGTTTCAGACTTGCGGAAGCGTTTCAAATATAGAAATCAACAGTGAATCGTTTCAACATGCGTTTCAACCATAAGAATTAATAGCGTTTCACAAATTAAACCAGTTGTGTTGTGATGTATGCCATGCATGCATCCTAGCTGAGTTCTTAATCTTGTGCGTTTCTGTGACCTGAGAAAACATGCTAAAATGTGTCAACATAAAGTTGGTGAGTCCACAGGTTTTTAATCAACAAGAAATGTACCAGAAAGCGTTTCATGTGTTTCATCAACCAGAACTGTGTCCGAAAAGAGTTTCACATGGTTTAGTATATAAAGCATATCGATAGGTCGCGAGCCTATAAACAAGTTAGTTAGTGTTTCAAACCGAAGCTGACTGTGTGTGTTTAGTGCCTTTCCACCACGTCTTAACCGACCGTGGCAATCGTTACAGGTCAATTTAGCACCCGTTCGACCTCCAATCAAGCTAGCGCGACTAGCCCGGGCGGGGTTTGTCAGACCCAGTAGTACTACTCAAAATTACCTCGCTAATCGTGTTACTAACGGTTTGATACTGTAAGGACTTTCAAATGCGTTTCGCACTAACATAACAAGCGATATCAATAATACTGGCAACCATGACAAAAATAGTGTTTGCATGTTTCCTCCCCCAAAAAGAAAAGAAAGTAAAAAGGGGCCGTGGAACTCACCTTGAACTGATGAAATGAAATGAACAAGAACTTCAAAGAATAAGGTAATGCACGATCAAGCACGTTCAACACCTATTATTGATCGTAATTGAGTCTTTAAAATGTGTTCATGGTGAATAAATATATTTGGTAAGGTTCGGGTTGGTTTGGTTTAACACGTGACACATAAACAAAGTTCGATGTATATATGTTACAAGATTTTGATAGGGTTATTTATGTATTAATTATTAATAAGTGTTAAGTTTACAAATAATTATTTACATTTTTATTCCATTAGAAGGATTTCATATGTATATTTAAATATTTTGGAATTAAATATAAAAATGTTGTGCTTTAATATGTAATTTATAATTACCTAAGGATAATTAAAAATGGTATTTCGATTAAAAATAAGATAGTAATCTATACCATTTAAAATATATTTTATGAGAATAATATTCTTAAACATTTGGTGTAATTATAAAATATATTGTATCCGTTTAATACATAATGATTTAAATTATTATGTAGTGTCCATTTTATAAAAATAATTGTGTATGACATTTGTAAATAATAATTTATATAATTTTTATGATTTTTGTGATTATTTCACAAATTAGAATCTATTTTTTAAAAATAAGTATTTTTAATATTTATAAATAACATTTTATAAAAATTTATTAAGGTTTTTAAATAAAGAAATTTTCAGAAAATAATTTTGTAACATTTAAAACAAGGAGAATTTATAGAATTTATTTTTATAATTTTTAGAAATTTTTCCATATTTTTAAAAAAGGGTTAAAAGCTTTAAAAAAATAAAAGAGGTTACCCGGGGTCGAACCCGGGACCTCACACTTGCACACACACACCCCGAACCAGTGAACCAAGGCTTGTAGCCGCGATGAGAACCTGTTTCAAATTCTTAAAAACCAACCTTTAAATCAATCCCCAATTTCCCCAAATTCCCGAAACCCTAGATCTGTTCTTGGATCCAATTGAAGATCGATTCGATGTTATTAACATCTGAAATCATAGGGCTTTTACTCCCCATGAAAAACCGAATGTATTTATGTGTTTAATTACCTGATTGGAATCGAATTGCTGATATAGACAATTAAGAACAGGTCGCGGTTTAATCTTGAACTCGAATGTTGATCAATCTTTGATGAAACTCGAATTAATTTTGCAGTTAGCTTCAAATGATTCTAATGGTTGAAAGCCCTCTGCTAATTTCGAGTTAGAAAGGCCAGAAGGTTGTGTTCGACTAAGTTGCAGGTCGCGTCCGAAGGTGGTGATCAATGGGTGTGATTCGTTGTGTTTTATAGTGAATTAAGATTAGTGGGAGATTTGAAACGACAAAATGGTCATGTATGTGCGATTTCTTTCCATTATTTTTAGTTTTAATGCTCGATCGGTGCGTGGTCGGCCGAAAATGGGTCGAAGTGGGTTAGGTAAAGTTAGGTCATCCCATTAATCAAATTAAGAGAGGAGATATGTTCGAATCTTGTTTACGAGTCGATTGGGACTGGTTTCGCAATTTATAATTGAGTTTTGAGGGTGTTTTAGGGCCGCCGGAGTTCGGCCGGAGGTCGCCGGAGATGGCGCCGGAAAACCGAGGGGATCGGGTTGGGTTTTTAGAAATTACAGAAGTAGTCCCTGCGGTTTATTTGTTAACAATTTATGTTTTAAGTTTTTAAAACCAAGTTTTAAAAATTACAGAAATTCCCCCTGGACTTATAAATCCAATTTTTTTAATAAATTCTTATAAATTATTAATAATAATAATATTTTCATTATTATTATTATTATTATCATTATTGACATTATTTTTAATAATAATATTACTATTATTATTATCATTGTTTTTATTGTTATTAATATTATTCAATAATAATAAAAAAAATATAAATACTAATTTGTAAAATCACCTAATTATTATATTAAATAAAAAAAATTTCCGGGTTGTCACAATTCTCATCAATTTCTTCCAATACATCATTCGATTCTTCAAATCCTCTTTATCTACATCCATCTGATCATCCAGGAATGCTTCTAGTTTCTAAATCATTTGATGGATCTGGTTTTGGTGCATGGAAAAGAGCAATGTCAATTGCTTTATCTGCTAAGAACAAATTAGGTTTTGTTGATGGAACTACTCTTTCTCCTATGGATCCAAATCAACTTCATGTTTGGAAACGATGCAATGACATTGTTATCTCATGGATTCTCAACACTTTATCTCCAGATATCAGTGAAAGTGTTCTTTATACGGATACTGCATCTGCTCTTTGGAAAGAGTTGAATGATCGGTATGGTCAATCTAATGGTGCAAAATTATACCAATTACAGAAAAGTATCTGTCAGATGGTTCAAGGATCTGATGATATTGCTTCTTATTTCACCAAACTAAAACGAAGTTGGGATGAGTTGAACACTTTAAATAGTGTTGTTACTTGTACTTGTGGATCTGCTGCTATACTGTTAAAAAAAGAAGCTGATCAGAGGCTAATTCAATTCTTAATGGGACTCAATTCTACTTATGATACTGTTAGAGGTAATATTCTGATGATGAAACCTCTTCCTTCTCTTAATGAAGCTTATGCATTATTAATTCAAGATGAAATACAAAGAGAGATACATGCGAGTACTCAGTTTGTTCATGATACTGCTGCAATGAATGTGAATTCTCACAAGTACAATATTACTAAGAATGTTGTTTGTACACATTGCAACAAACAAGGACATGTAGCTGCTAAATGTTATAGACTTATTGGCTTTCCTAAGGATTTCAAGTTTACCAAAGCCAAGAAGTTAGCTGCTAATGCATTTACTGCACAACATGACTATGTTGATTCCATTGAGTCTCCTTCATCTACCAATCACACCTTCACATCATCTCAGTATCATGATTTACTTCAGCTCTTGCAGAAAAATACTATTGTAAATGACAAATCTGGATCATCTTCGGATACATCTAATACCATCAACTATGCAAATTTTGCAGGTATTATGAGATATGATTCTTTGACCTCAAATTCAAAATGGATAATTGACACAGGTGCTAGTAATCATATGTGTTTTGATGACACATTATTTTCTGATATTCATGAAGTTCCTAAACCAATTCTTATCTTTCTACCTAATGGTCATTCTCTCAAAATCACTAAAGTTGGTACTATTCAATTTAATGAGAATTTTTCTCTTTCACATGTCCTCTTAGTACCTGAATTCAAACATAATCTGTTATCAGTTCCAAGGTTATGTCATGATACAAATGGACTGATTTATTTTTCTGTAACATCTTGTCTATTGCAGGCCCCTTCTCTGAAGAGGCCAGTGGTACTTGGTAAACTTCTCAATGGACTCTACATGTTGCATAATTCCAAGCATAATTCATCTGCTTAATTGTTTTTCAATTCTGTTGTTTCATGTAATAATGTCATTGACAATAACACTTGGCACTATAGACTTGGTCATTTGCCTCTTTATAGGCTGAAACAGTTACCCATTTTTGGTCCTATGACTAATGATTCCATTCAATCTTGTGCAATTTGCCCTAAAGCTAGGCAACATTGTCTTCCTTTTCCTGTTAGTAAAACTACAACAGCAAAACCATTTGATCTTGTTCATATTGACATATGGGGACCACATAATACTGCTACATATAATGGTTTTAGATACTTTCTCACCATTGTAGATGATTTTAGTAGAAACACATGGACTCATTTGTTGACTACTAAGTCTAATGCTTTTGAGATCCTTCAAGGTTTTGTTGAAATGGTTTCTACTCAATTTGCATCTAAAATAAAATGCATTAGATCTGATAATGCTTTTGAGCTGGGAACAGGTACTAAGCAGGCTGCTTATCTTTTAAGTAAAGGAATTCTTCATCAAACTTGTTGTGTTGGAGTACCTCAACAAAATGGTATTGTTGAACGAAAACACAAGCATCTTTTAGAGACTGCCAGAGCTTTATTGTTTCAATCCAAACTTCCAATTTCTTTTTAGGGTGATTGTGTACTTACTGCCACTCATCTTATAAATCTGTTTCCTACTCCTGTTCTTAATGGTAAAACACCTTTTGAAACATTGTTTCATAAATCTCCTTCTTATGATCATTTAAGAAGTTTTGGTTGCTTATATTATGCCTCCACTTTGAAATCTGGCAGAGATAAGTTTCAGCCACGAGCTGTCCCTTGTGTTTTCATTGGTTATCCCATGGGACAGAAAGGATACAAGCTATACAACATTGATACTAAAACCATTTTTGTTTCAAGGAATGTTATATTTCTTGAACACATCTTTCCTTCAATTCCTTCTACTTCAAATCATCACTTATTTCCTGTTTTTGACAATTTTGATCAAATTTTTGATGATTTGAATTCTATTTCTTCTTCCACTGATCTTTCTTCCACTCCTTCTTCTTCCACACATAATTCTTCCTTTCCTTCTATTCCTCTCCGACGGTCTTCTAGGACTGTTAATCCTCCTTCTCATCTCAATGATTATGTTTGTAATCATGTTCATACTTCTTTTCAGTCTTGTTCTTCTTGCCCTCACACTCTTACTAATGATTGTTTTGCCACTACCAATCTTGTTTCTTCTGATCTCAGTTCTTCTGCTCAAAGTATTCTTAATGCTCTTGATACTATTTCTGAACCCTAATCTTATTCTGAGGCTGCTCAACATCCAGCTTGACAGGAAGCTATGCAAAAAGAGTTTGCAGCTCTTGAAAACACCAATACTTGGTGCATTGTTGATTTACCTTTGGGTAAAAAGCCTATTAAATGTAAGTGGGTTTACAAGATCAAACTTAAAGCAGATGGTACTCTTGAAAGATGTAAAGCTCGATTAGTAGTAAGAGGGGACACACAAAGGGAGGGGATTGATTATTTTGAGACATTTTCTCCTGTCATCAAAATGACCACTATTAGAAGTTTAATCAGTGTTGCAACTAAACAACATTGGCCCATGTTTCAACTGGATGTTAACAATGCTTTTTTACATGAGGATCTTGATGAAGATATCTACATGTCTCCCCCTCCTGGTATGGATTTACCATCTAATAAAGTTCTGAAGTTACAGAAATCTTTATATGGCCTAAAACAGGCTTCTAGACAATGGTATGGCAAGTTGTCTACATTTTTGAAAGCCCATGGTTATGTCCGATCCCATAATGATCATTCTCTTTTCACTAAGCATATGGGATCCTCTATTGTCCATTTGGCTGTTTATGTTGATGACATTCTTATTACGGGTAACAATGTGGATGAAATCAATGCTTTAAAATCTACCCTTGATCTTACTTTCAAAATCAAAGATCTTGGTTTTTTGAATTATTTTTTTAGGAATGGAGGTTTTACAAGAATCCAATGGAGTTCTTATGACACAACGAAAATTTGCCGCTGAGTTACTTAAGGAATTTGCTCCTCCTTCTCTTCCTATTCATCATTCACCTTTACCTGCTCATCTTCAACTTAAGACAGATGATGGTGATTTGCTTCCTGATCCTTTGGTATATCGTCGTCTAGTTGGCAAGATGAATTATTTGAATCACACTAGACCCGACTTGGCATTTGCTGTCCAATTTTTAAGTCAATTCATGACTGCTCCACGTTCCTCTCATTGGACTGCAGCCATGCATACTCTTGGATATATCAAGTTTTCCGCTGCTCAAGGTCTATTTTTCAACAATAATTCATCTCTTGATTTGGTTGCTTATTATGATTCGGATTGGGCAGCCTGTCCTAATACTCGTCGATCTGTTAGTGGCTATTTCATTTCTTTAGGAGGTTGTCCATTGTCATGGAAATCAAAGAAACAACATACTGTTTCTCTCAGCTCGGCCGAAGCTGAGTATCGATCTCTTCGACGTCTCACTGCTGAACATGCTTGGTTAACACGTTTACTTGCTGAACTGAATGTTCCGAATATCCTTCCAATTCCAGTTAAATGTGATAGCCAAGCAGCCATTTATATTGCCAAAAATCCCGTGTTTCATGAACGCACAAAGCATATTGAAATTGATTGCCATTTTGTACGTGAAAAACTTCAACAAGGTCTTATCAATTTGCTGCATATTGGCACGAAGGCTCAGCTTGCTGATGTTTTTACAAAGAGTCTTGCTACTCCTCTGCATCAAGAGAATGTTTCCAAGTTAGGGCTTTCAGAGCCTCCAACTTGAGGAGGGGGGCGGGTGTTATATTTTGATATTGTTTCTGATCACGTGTTACTCACGTGCCTTAGAGTTAGTTCAAAGTTAGTTTAGTTATTTAAAGGTTAGTTAGTAGTTTGTTGATGTATTAATACTTCTTTCTTTGCTTCCGAGTTAATGAATTCAATCATTTTCACATTTCAATTCTGATTAGAATGAATTAGATGGTTGAAACAACACACCTTTATATAAATTGTCCACATTTTAAGTTTTTCCTATATTTTGTCTTCTAAAATGTCATTTGTTGATTTGTTTACTACTTTTGTCTTAGTATTCTTAAATTTAATTAATAATTACAAATTTACATAAAAAGATAAACTATTTTGTACTTCCTTTCGAATTAGTTGTGCATGTGTGTATAATACACACATGTGCGTGTATATATTAATATATATACACTAAAATTAATCCATTTTTATAACCGATTTGAGAAATACTCTAGTCCGATGGTCGATTTATTTAACCGTCCAGTTGTAAAAACACTTATATAGAAACACTTCATAAATAAAAAGCACATGCTTAGGTGTCTTTGAAAGCATTTTTATTATGTTTTTTCTTATTATTTGAACTCAATACCACCATCATTCCTTGCTACCATCACAAACGCCTGAAAACCTTGAATATAATTTTTTTTCCAAGATCTTAAATCGAAATATTGCCACCAAAAGGTTTTTCCAGCCATGGGTTTTGTACGGTGAAGGTTGGTTGGAAAACGATTAAAATAACACATATCATTCGAAGTATTGTCGTACATTTACCGTTCAAAAAAATATTGGTAATTGATTCCCGACGCATGTTATGCTCATTTATTTACAAGTTTTTTTGGAATATTAATGGTTTCGTTGATACTTCGTTAGTAACTAGTATTAAGCCACCGCATTGTCGCGGAGGCGTAAAACTGTGTCAAGTAGCACCAATGTTACATCACCGTCAGCGACCAACAACACCAGAAAAACTCGTATTAAAAAAGAAACAAAAACGACAACAATAAAACCGAATGAAAAGTAAACATAAAAACGTTGAACCAAATGTCTAAAACGTAAAACATTAAAAACAATAACTAAGTCAATCTAGTACCCCGCACATTGCGACGGGGTTGTTAAACAGAAAAAAATAGGTGTACCAAAGTTGAATCACATGCACACGTTACAGCGTGTGAACTTTAAAATTTTAGACCGGAATTTAAAACAAAAAAATTATAAAATATGAAAAATATAGAGGATAAAAGTTGGGTGAGAAATTATAGCGGTTAAATTTTAAAAATGTAAAAGTATTAGGTTTAAAATAAAAAATAAAAAAATTAATTAGTTGTACTACATGCATAAAATTATATACACATAACTTGATAATTAGAATATATATAACTAGGTTTGGGCCCCGCGCGTTGCCGCGGTTATGCGAGTTTTAACGTAACCCTAAATCAAAATCAAAATGAAGGTTTGAAACCATAAAATCAGCAAAATACACAAAGCCCAACACCATAAACAAAATAGACGAAAATCAAAGCACGACACAGTCCTATATAGAAAAACTGACGAAAATCAAAGCCCCAAAAAAAGCAAACAAAAGGAAAACCCAAACCTTAACAGGGTATCGATAACGAAACGGGTTCCTACTTTCTTTCTTTCGTTATTGATTCCCTGACGATCCTCGCTATTAGGGTTTGGGTTTTCCTTTTGTTTGCTTTTTGGGGGCTTTGATGAGAAGTATGTCCCATGCAAACTTTCAATAGAAATAGTGTTTCATCAAGCATTTTATGCAAATATTTCTTTCAATTTACTTAATTTTTCTACATACTAATAATTTAATATGAATAACATAATGAATTACCAACCTGAATGGAACCATAAGATCAGCTTCTGTAGTTGATTGCCTAGGTGGTAAACGCATCAATTGGCGGCTTTCCTCGAGAAAAGTCTACCATACAATAAAAAATCTCGCCATAATTACACAAAAACTGCTAAAATGAAATAGTGAAAAACCATAAACAAAAACCGCTCATTCGTTACCTGGAAGAAATCACCTTTTGCTAGAAGAAAGTAATCTTTAATTGCCTTCAAATGGCCGTTAAGATCAGCACGGACAACCACAAGCTGCATGTTTAAATTAATAAAGGTTAAAAGAATATTAAATGAACTTGAACTATAATGAAAAAAATGCTTATATGCAAATGTTTCTACCTGCCAAAAATGACTTGCTGCAATAGCCCTAATTGAATCAACAGCACCCTCAAATGATCTTTTATGGAACTCAGATGATTCCTACACAGATTGATGATTAATTGAGGTGGATTTAAAAAAAGAAGTGGCGGTGATAATACTTATGACATAATAAGGACCTTTAAATTTATAAGCATCAACTCAATCTTATCAGCCTCTGATTGTGGCAGTAGTTCATCACCCATCAATTTTTTATGTCTTGCATCTACAGATCGGAATGCAGAACTTGGATTACGAAGAACCCTGATTGCTTTTCCAGCAAAGAGGATAGATTCTGCAATGTGCATTGGAATATACTCTGGCAGCATATCCTGTAACACAAATTTATAAAGAAAAGAAAGTAAACTTCTACGTGTTCTATAGAAAATAAGCTTCTAAATAACTAATGTAACTATATGAAGTACCAGAGAGATATGAAATCCCAAGTGTCAATCACTTAAAGAGCCATCGATAACTGACATGTGTGCTAACCTCTCAGCCACGTTTGTTTGAGATGATGAGTTGTGTTCTGAGTTTCCTTCTTGCCTAAAAACATTAATATAAAAGAAAACTACATTTGTCAGCTGTCAACAGTATTTTAAATTGGTACCTGGCCATTATATTAAAGATTAAAGGTCAGCGAAGAGAAAAAGAAGACTCATACTCGCATATGAAAAATTCTCCATATTGATGATGAAGAATTCCATACACCATCCACCCCGCGCGTTGTGGCGGGTAGATTTAGTTGTCTATCTCTATAAACCGATTATTGTTTTTACATGTATGTAGTAATTAAGAGCACAAAAGATGCAACTTAGGTTGTTGCTTCAAGCCAACAATATAAATAGAAAGATCAATGTTTTTAAAACCGGACCGGATAGTGAACCGGACGCCTTACCAGCTCACTGGTCGGACCGGTTCAACCGGTCAGACCGTATATAAGAACCGGACCGTATTTATGTAAAAATTACAAAAAAATAAAAAATTTTATAAAAAAGCCGGTTTAACCGGTCCGACCGCCGGTTCAACCGGTCCGGTTACCGGTCCGACCGCCGGCTCGACCGGTTCAACCGGTCTAGTTGTTCTGTTATAATATACAACTAAGAATAATAAGATTAAGAAAACAGTGACATATTTCAGGGAAAAGTCATGATGTAATGAGAAACAAAGCATGTAAAACACAAATCTAAGAAAATAATTACCTTTGATAAACTTTGCTTTAAGAGAAGAAATGGAAGTATGAGGCAGAATAAGTTTTGTTAGGCCACTCAAATCTAACATAACTTTAGTCAAAGAAGCAAAATGAAACATTAATGATGAAACTTTCCCAATGTGAAGATGTTGGCTAAACTGAATGTCCAATAAAACTCTTTTTGTATATCTACATAAGTGTGCCACTAAACTGATTATTTATAAAGGGGGAAAACAAATGTTGAAATTTTCTAGCCAAATACATAGATGATGTATGTCAAGGTTATAAAATTCATCAATAGTTACAGAAAGCATATAATCTAAATCTTATTGATCTGCGTCACATGCCCAATTGCAATCTTGCCTTTAGTTCATGAAAAGCTATAGAGACACATGCATATACAGATGCTGTAGTGACTGCTTGTGCATTTTAAGAAAGAAAATAAACATGACAGCTGTTCTTACCATAGATATTGTAATGCCCTCCAAAGCTTGGCTATAAAGAAAAACATCACGAAAATTCATTGGATCTCCAACCATGTCAGAGTCATAGTACAGAACCTGCCATGATTTCCAAGTATTAGCACAAGAATGAAGCGCCTTTTTACACAAAATGAGCCAGAAATGAAGAAAAAACAAATCTTTCTTATTATTTCTATTACAACTACACTGCGATTGAAGTAAAACTACATTACAAAAAAACAAAAAGGTACTTCACTATTAAAAAGGTATATTTATTGGTGGGTGATCAATCAAATGCAGTATACACTAAAAACTTAAAGGTACAAGGACGATGGCAGAAGGGAATATTAAAAAGGTTTATTTACTCACTAGAGATGGCTTTTTCGAATTGTCATTTAGTTCTTCAGAAGGATGACTTGTTTCATGGTTCTTCTCATCATCGTCAAAAGAACCCCCTGAAAGCTTCTCAGTTTCCTTCAGAGCAGCAAGCCATCTTCACATCAAGTGTACCCTTTCCGGACCTCTGGCAGAAATAGACGCTTCTTCCAACCTTTTAACAGTTTGCTTAAAGCTTTTGAAACTTCTAGCCCCCTGTCATGCTTAGCTTCATCAAAAAATTGAAAGAAACAACCAGCAGAAAGATAAATGGAAATGTCATATTTTCAATAACCAATAGAATAACAAAGGATAGTATATTAATCATTAAAAATTTATCAATACCAATACATACCACTAAATAAACCCATATAGAACTCAACACATACAACCAATCATTTCACAGACCGATAATCGATTCCAATTTAATCACTTTCTTAAAGAAAATATCATCTTATTAGCAAACTAAACTAACTTTAATCAAGAGCATCTTCAATTCCACTGCAAACATTAGGTTTCCATTTCGAGGTCGCATAATTGAACAACGACATGGAATAGTAATTCAAGTAATGACATTACATCTTAAACGCATAAAATAAAGGCACAATTAACATCTAAAAACATCAAAATCAAAACAAATTAGCTTATTCCAGCAGCCAAATAATCAAGCCCTAATTCCATCCAGCACACAAACTCTCCAATTAGCATCACTTGAATTGCAAACAAATAATAACAATAACAACAACAATAAAAAAACAATCAAATGCTAATAAACGAAATGGAGATAAGAAACTTAAGTAAGTAAACACATTAGAAGCCGGTCATGAAATATTTTAGCCCCTTCAGCAACCGCTTGACCGGCGTGTTGTACCACCGTATCGGCGTAATTCTTGACGGTGCGAGTGAGGTTGTTCTTGTTGCCGACCTCAACGGCCTTGTTGACGGCGGAGAGATCTGTCCCAATTCCGAGAACTTGCGCCATGTCTCGTCAAATATCTGCCTGGACCAGTGGACCGTCTCCCTAAAAGCTGCCGGAATCTGTACGGTGGTCGGAGGAGAAGGAAGAATTCACTGTGGGTACCCAGCAGTGGCGACAACGGAGCTGAAGAGGAGGTCGAGGGTAGAAGTTGGGCTGAAGGGGCTGTAAAGCTCTACATGTGTGAAGGAGTCGGTGCTCGCCACTTACATCATCGACGCCCTCGGTATGTCCAGAGAGTCCGCCGATGCTGTTCGCCTCATGAATTGGCATAAAGGCGGTGCCAAAACTGGTTTTCTTGTGATGATGTGAGGGTGAGGAAGATGGAGATTGTTGACCTTGGTCAGTGGCACTGTAGCCACCGACATAAGGTTTTACTTAGAATAGAAATAATAATCATGACAGCTATCTCTGGTCCACGTCTCATAATTAGAGTGATGGGGATGCCCATACCACACCCACCACACTACACCACACACCTATCAATCAAAACATGCCTCATCACACCACTAGGGGTGTTCAAAAAATCCAAAATCCGATCCGTATCTGAATCCGAATAAATCGATCCGAATCCTTATTCGGATATTCGGATCGGATCTCATCCGAATCCGAATTCCTTATTCGGATTTCGGATCGGATTTCGGATATCACAATTTTTTTATTCGGGTTATTCGGATTATTCGGATATCCGATTAATCCGAATAAGACTTTAACTATGTTTCTATCTCAATACTCATTACTCAACTATTTATTATGTTTTTAACTTAAAACATAAGAATCTTTACACATTCTAATCATATCCTAAATAATTATGAAATAATCGATCGTCGTTCTAAAGTATAGATTTTAATTTTCGGGTTCTATACAATTACCTATTATGTTTTAAATTTCAATTTATATACAAGTCAAATTTTATTTTTTTAGTTTTATATCTTTTTTGTGATTTCCAACTTATAAAATGTTAAGAATAAAAGGTTAGTAAAAAATAAATAAATAGAAACAAAAAATAGAAAAAAAATATTATTTGGTTTATTCGGATTATTCGGATAAATTCGGATAATTAGGATATATCCGAATCCGATCCGAATTGAATTCAGATAGATTCGGATCGGAAAAAAATATCCTTATTCGGATCGGATTGGATTTCAGATAGGGTCCTAAAATTTTCAAATCGGAATAATCTGATCCAAATAATCCGAATAATTCGTTATCCGATCCGATAAGCACCCCTACACACCACACCACACCAATTTAAGAGCGGCACTCACACCACACTACACCACACTGTCACACCCTCAAAATCCGCTAACGGGATTTTACCGTCAGGCGTGTGACACACCAGGATCTCAGATAGCATCAGTTACACCAAACACAGTAATTACAAAACATCACATTAAGTAATTAGACTTTTAAATCAATCATAAGTGTTTCAGATTTGCGGAAGCGTTTCGAAAATAGAAATCAACAGTGAATCGTTTCAACATGCGTTTCAACCATAAGAATCAATAGCGTTTCACAAATTAAACCAGTTGAGTAGTGATGTATGCCATGCATGCATCCTAGCTGAGTTCTTAATCTTGTGCGTTTCTGTGACCTGAGAAAACATGCTAAAATGTGTCAACATAAAGTTGGTGAGTCCACAGGTTTTAATCAACAAGAATTGTGTCAGAAAATCGTTTCACATGGTTTCATCAACCAGAAATGTGTCCGAAAAGCGCTTCACATGGTTTAGTATATAAAGCATATCGATAGGTCGCGAGCCTATAAACAAGTTAGTTAGTGTTTCAAACCGAAGCTGACTGTGTGTGTTTAGTGCCTTTCCACCACGTCTTAACCGACCGTGGCAATCGTTACAGGTCAATTTCGCGTTTCCCACTAACATAACAGGTGATATCAATAATACTGGCAACCATAACAAAAATAGTGTTTGCATGTTTCCTCCCCAAAAAAAAAAAAGTAAAAAGGGGCCGTGAAACTCATCTTGATTGCACAGCAGAGAAAATAATGTTTCGAGCAACAGTTAAAGTTTCGGTTAACCTGTGTTTCATTCCGTGTACATAAAATTAATATAAATCATTAATTTAAAAATATAGTAACTATTCAGTTTCACGTTCGCGTCTCGGTTACGGGTTATCGGTATTTCCCCATTCTCAGTTATTATCAACAATGCTAGATTATGTATAAAAATACTCTTCGTACTTTTTATTATATATCTTTATAATTTCAAACGTTTATTAAGGCGTAACTTATATATATATATATATATATATATATATATATATATATATATATATATACAACGCCTCATTCATTCACATATATATATTAAAAATATAAGTAATAATAATAATTTCATGATTTCAACTTTTTATAGTTTATTTTTATATAAATAAACTATTTATATCATTATATATATATATATATTTATTAAGATATTACAAGAAATAATTTTTCAGAAAATGGTTAGATAATTTTTAAAATTCATGAAGTTTATAAAATTTATTTTTATAATTTTTAGAAATTTTTCTGGATTTTTAAAAGGTCAAAAAGGACTTTTAAAAAAAATATGTTGGGGGCTGGGTTCGAACCCGTGACCTCCAACACATACTCCCGCGCTCAAACCAGTAAACCAAGGCTCTTAGCCGCGACAGAAAGCAGTTCCAAATACTTTTAAAGTGTTTTACCCAGTTTCCCCCAAATCCCTTAGAACCCTAGTTTGATTTGATCCGAATTGAACGTTAATTCAATGTTAACAATCAAATTAATGTTGGGGCTTTTAATCCCCATGAAAAACCAAGTATGTTTATGTATGTAACTCACGTGATTAAGTTCGAATTGAGGATAAACCCAACAAGAACAAGCCGCGGCTTTGATAGAATCTGTTCGAGAGGAAATTGTTGATGATAATCGAATTAAAGTCGTGTGAAGCTTCCACTGATGATCTTGATTCAAAGCCCTCAATCAATTGGTGTTAAAATTGCTTGGGAGACAGTCTTCGGGTAGGTTGCAGGTCCGAAAGAAAGAGGTTGATCAAATCCTAGATTTTTGTGTGTTTCAGGTTGTATTGAGAGGTGCATTCGATTAGGAACAAATCAATGAGTATTTATACTCGATTAATTGGATTATTATTATCGTTCGAGTGGAATTTGTTAGGTATATGTTAGTGGGTTCGATTAGTGGCCATTATCACAAAATCCCGAATGCTTTACCTAATTAAAGGTTATATTATGGTTGGAAATTCATTCACGATCGTAGTGGTGTGCTTTTGGAGTTTAAAAATCTGCGTTTTAGGTGGTTTCGGGAGTCGCCGGAGCCGCGCCGGAGCTTCGCCGGCCGGCGACCGGAAAAGAGGGGATGGGCGGGGGTTTGGGTTGTAATTTCATAAGTTACAAAATTGGTCCCTGTAGTTTCTGTTTTTATTATTTTATGTCAAAACTTTCTTTTAAAGTTTCAAAAATTACAAAATATCCCCCTGAACTTTATTTTTATCATTATTATTATTATTTTCTTTATTATTATTGTTATTATTATTATTATTATTATTATTATTATTGTTATTATTATTATTATACAACTTTCTCCACTAACACGTTACATTTACGCTAAATAAATCACTTCTCTAATTAATTAACCACATAACAAAGTTACATAATTAATTAATACCATAACATTAAGACGTTGAAATAACAAAGGTTGAATTGATGGCGTTAACCTGAAATTACGGGTTGTCACATTATCCCCTTGTTGAAGAAATTTTCGTCCCGAAAATTTGAATATTAGGTTCAGTTAATTACATGAAATTCAACGATTTATAACGTATGAGTTGTAAGGTTTTGACAGAGTTATGACATCATCCCCTTGTTGAAGTGAATTTCGTCTCGAAATTTAAGGAAAAAGATATCTAAAAATGATACCTTAAGAAGTAAGTGTATGTTCGTTGAATAGTTGTGGGTACTTCATCTTCATTTGGTCCTCGCGTTTCCGGGTAAACCCTGGTCCAGGCTTTGAGTTTCCACCTAATACGCACAATAGGGATCTTGCTACGTTTTAGGGTTTTGACTTCTTGATCCCTAATCTCTACTGATTCTTCAATGAAACGAAGATGTTCATCGATTTCCAGGAACAACCAATGATTCATCAGCAATACACTTTCTTTCCAAATCGTACAATCCCTTTCCAGAGAGAGACTTTGAGTCAAACGTGATCTCATTGGATTCTAGAGACTTTTGACGAATCACCTTATCCTGATGGTCTATCTTGGTTTCATGTTTTGATAACCAATTCATACGGTATTAAGTCTATGTCAAAGACATGATCTTCGTGTACTTTTATGTAACCTCTAATTATTACTATTGGTCACTTTAACCGAGTAAATAATTTCTAAGCAACTAGCTAGGGTTAATGCTAAGTTAAAGAATAATTCCAGTAGAATCAAAGCTATTATCAACCCTGGTATCAAATGGATGTGTAGCTATTGATGACAAGGTTCGTACATGTAACAACATTTAGTCTTGTCGAATGTGGCTTGCTTCAGCCGTAAATGTATGACCGTGTGATGTATTTCCTTGACTTATATGACCTTTATTTCCATAATTTAACTGTTCTTACTTTCTAGCTATAGCCATTTCCTAATTCTGATTGTTTCTAACTTGTCCTTGGGTCCTAATCGACCTAGGGCACACTTATGGTAATGGTCGGAACTCCAACCTCCTTAATGTCCCCGTTTAACGCATTTTAGCTTAATCGTATTAACCAACATAGCTAGGTTTACAACATTAGCATTCTTGTCTACCTTACCGCTAGGTTGCTTGTTCAACCCTCCAACTTCTTTCTATTACTCACTAGATTTGCCTAGTGTCCTTCTTAATCCTATTTGGTCTAATGTCATAAGGTATGACATCAGCTTTGTCAATTTATGGAGTTTATCAGTATAAAGAGCACAACTTAACCCTACCATTGCATGATTTTAGAATTACAATTATAACTTTTGCATTTCATTCCTTAAGTAATAGTACTCAATCACCAAGGCTTTGAACTCACCTCAATAACCCTATATATATAAGCATCACCGGTATACTAAGAATGTGCTTAAACCGGTTACACGACATCCTAATTTTCCTTAGCATCATCCCAAAGAATATGTACAATGAGTTTTATCACTCTTCTATATTTCCTGTAGTCCACTTCCATTCTAAGTATTCAATAAGTTCCTCAGTTACCGAAATACTAAGTGGAGGAAAGTCACTTAAAATGATTGGAAATACCATGAAGGCTCTAAGTAGGACAGGACTTAAGCAAGTGTTAGTAATGTTTTGTTACCCTTAACAAGGTCTTACTAGAATTATGATCCTAGCACCCTAGGGTATAGAATAGAAACTTGTAATACTCATGATTGTTATCTCATGGTAAGATTAACCAGACTTCTCATGACAGAAAATTTCGGCTTGGTTTTTAGATAACCAATCCATGTCAACGGCTACATCAAAACTACCAAGTGTACAGGCATCAGATTCTATTCCTAACTCATGTCCAGATAATCCGAGTTTACATCCCTTAATGGCGTGAGTTGCCTCAATTAGTTTCTCATCAGCTAATTCTACAGTGTAACTGGGTTCCATATCAACTAAGGTTACATCTAGGAGTTTAATAAACTTGTTGGAAACAAAACTCTTATCGGCACCGATATCAAACAGTATAGAAGCAAAACGACCATTCAGAGGAAACGTACCAGTAACCACATCCTGATTATCCCTTGCCTCACTAGAGCCAATCACAAAAACTCGACCTCTGGCGCCATTTCCATTGTTGTTGTTTCCATCATTGCCCCTGTTGCCATTCTTCAATTGTGGGCAATCCTTCCTGTAGTGGCCCTCCTTGCCACACTCATAACAACCCTTAGGTGTTCCTCCCGGTCTTTGTTGTTGAGGTTGTTGCCTAGCCATTAGATCACCCCTGCAATCCCTAGCAATATGACCCGTCTTGCCACATCTTTGGCAACGAAAACGATCACACTGACCATAATGATGGAAGTTGCACTTGTTACACTTTGGGTTTTTGCCAACGTAGTTGCTCGATCCCTGACCATTGTTGTTGTTGTTCTGATTGTTGTTTGTGAAGCTTCTAGATGAATCAAACTTTCTGATTGGTTGTTGATCGGAGCTTGAAGACTTACTGTTGTTACCATCCCATTTCCTTTTGTGTTCGAATGGTCCAGAGGTGGCGCCACGTTTAGCTAGGATACCATGTGCCACTGCCTGATCAGTGAGCTTGTGGGCCAGTCGAATAGCCTGCTGAATAGTGGCAGGATCAGCAGCCATAACACTAGCTTGGATTTGAGGAGCTAGACCATCAATGTACTTCTCAATCCGTTTGTAGGCCGGGGTCACCATCTGGGGACATAGAGCAGCCAACTCGTGTGAACGAGTCGTGTACTCCTCAATTTCAGAGCCAGTCATTTTGAGATTCCAAAACTCTGCTTCTAGCTTCTGGACCTCGTTTCCGGGCAATATTCTTCTTTCATCAGTGTTTTGAAATCATCCCAAGGCATACCGTTAGCAGCATCAAGTCCTAAAGTCTGGACCTGTGAGTTCCACCATGTCAAAGCTGGTCCTTCCAGTGTGCCGGATGCGTACTTGACACGACTTCCAGCAGGACAGCTGCATATGGCGAACACTGACTCGAGCTTCTCTAGCCAGCGAAGTAGTGTGACAGCACCCGCAGAGCCACTGAAAGAGTGAGGCTTACAGTCCATAAACATCTTGAAGGTACAGGCTGTTGGGCCTCCTTGATTCAGATTCTGGTTGTTCTAGTTCTGGTTGCGGATCTGTTCATAGGCTGTGAGCGCATTAGTAACACGCTCATTGATGATGGCATCCAACTCAGCTTGAGTCAGGTTGATGTTTCCGTGTCCCCTCGGGCGTCCAGGTCTCCTTCCAGACATGATTCTTCAATTCACAATGTACGACAGTCACTATCGAATTATAACTATTAATAACATTAATTTGTTTCATAATGGAGGATTTGTTTGCATATCGATAGTGAGGTTTCATGAGAACCGAGACAAGTACGATAGAGTTAAGGAAGTAATGTGTGTTGTTCTCCTTGTTTGTCTTCGTGTGTGTTTGAAAAGAGTTTCGCGTTTCCAAGTGGTAAGGGTAGGTTCAAGTTGTCGTTGCTTCAACTTCGAGAGTGAAGAATCATGTGTATATGTTGGAAGTGAGCGAGCGGAACTCCCCACCCCTCTGTTAGTCGAGGATGATACAGGTGACATAGATATTTGTGTATATTGACCATAGTTTATCACTCATCCCAGAAATCCCCAGGTAAGCATAACAGGTCTCGTATTGAGATTTATGCGATATGCTTGCCTTAGCCCGAAGGCCTTTTGCCAGGAAATCCAGAATACAAGTGTCTATGTGTCACACAAATTTCTTTGGTTCATAGAATAAAACTTTAGAGAGAAATTAAAGGCACGAGTTATTAGTTTCTTTTCCTCAGGTATCTATGTGTCATAGAAATATGTTAAAGCAACAGTTCTCAGAGTTATCAGTTTCTTTTCCTCAGGTATCTATGTGTCACAGAAATATGTTAAAGCAATAGTTCTCAGGCATCTAAAGTTAATAAGTACAGCTTAGTAATCTATGTGTGTGTAACTAATGCAAATCCAGCTATAGTCTAAAATGTAATGCAAATGAGATGCAAAGTCCATTTTAGTTCGCTATAACTAATGCTCTGATACCAATCTGTCACACCCTCAAAATCCGCTAACGGGATTTTACCGTCAGGCGTGTGACACACCAGGATCTCAGATAGCATCAGTTACACCAAACACAGTAATTACAAAACATCACATTAAGTAATTAGACTTTTAAATCAATCATAAGTGTTTCAGATTTGCGGAAGCATTTCGAAAATAGAAATCAACAGTGAATCGTTTCAACATGCGTTTCAACCATAAGAATCAATAGCGTTTCACAAATTAAACCAGTTGAGTAGTGATGTATGCCATGCATGCATCCTAGCTGAGTTCTTAATCTTGTGCGTTTCTGTGACCTGAGAAAACATGCTAAAATGTGTCAACATAAAGTTGGTGAGTCAACAGGTTTTAATCAACAAGAAATGTGTCAGAAAAGCGTTTCACATGGTTTCATCAACCAGAAATATGTCCGAAAAGCGTTTCACATGGTTTAGTATATAAAGCATATCGATAGGTCGCGAGCCTATAAACAAGTTAGTTAGTGTTTCAAACCGAAGCTGATTGTGTGTGTTTAGTGCCTTTCCACCACGTCTTAACCGACCGTGGCAATCGTTACAGGTCAATTTCGCGTTTCCCACTAACATAACAGGCGATATCAATAATACTGGCAACCATAACAAAAATAGTGTTTGCATGTTTCCTCCCCCAAAAAAAAAAGTAAAAAGGGGCCGTGAAACTCACCTTGATTACACAGCAGAGAAAATAATGTTTCGAGCAACAGTTAAAGTTTCGGTTAACCTGTGTTTCATTCCGTGTACATAAAATTAATATAAATCATTAATTTAAAAATATAGTAACTATTCAGTTTCGTGTTCGCGTCTCGGTTACGGGTTATCAGTATTTCCCCATTCTCAGTTATTATCAACAATGCTAGATTATGTATAAAAATACTCTTCGTACTTTTAATTATATATCTTTATAATTTCAAACGTTTATTAAGGCGTAACTTATATATATATATATATATATATATATATATATATATATATATATATATATATATACAACGCCTCATTCATTCACATATATATATTAAAAATATAAGTAATAATAATAATTTCATGATTTTAACTTTTTATAGTTTTTTTTATATAAATAAACTATTTATATCATTATATATATATATATTTATTAAGATATTACAAGAAATAATTTTTCAGAAAATGGTTAGATAATTTTTAAAATTCATGAAGTTTATAAAATTTATTTTTATAATTTTTAGAAATTTTTCTGGATTTTTAAAAAGTCAAAAAGGACTTTTAAAAAAATATGTTGGGGGCCGGGTTCGAACCCGTGACCTCCAACACATACTCCCGCGCTCAAGCCAGTAAACCAAGGCTCTTAGCCACGACAGAAAGCAGTTCCAAATACTTTTAAAGTGTTTTACCCAGTTTCCCCCAAATCCCTTAGAACCCTAGTTTGATTTGATCCGAATTGAACGTTAATTCAATGTTAACAATCAAATTAATGTTGGGGCTTTTAATCCCCATGAAAAACCGAGTATGTTTACGTATGTAACTCACGTGATTAAGTTCGAATTGAGGATAAACCCAACAAGAACAAGCCGCGGCTTTGACAGAATCTGTTCGAGTGGAAATTGTTGATGATAATCGAATTAAAGTCGTGTGAAGCTTCCACTGATGATCTTGATTCAAAGCCCTCAATCAATTGGTGTTAAAATTGCTTGGGATACAGTCTTCGGGTAGGTTGCAGGTCCGAAAGAAAGAGGTTGATCGAATCCTAGATTTTTGTGTGTTTCAGGTTGTATTGAGAGGTGCATTCGATTAGGAACAGATCAATGAGTATTTATACTCGATTAATTGGATTATTATTATCGTTCGAGTGGAATTTGTTAGGTATATGTTAGTGGGTTCGATTAGTGGCCATTATCACAAAATCCCGAATGCTTTTACCTAATTAAAGGTTATATTATGGTTGGAAATTCATTCACGATCGTAGTGGTGTGCTTTTGGAGTTTAAAAGTCTGCGTTTTAGGTGGTTTCGGGAGTCGCCGGAGCCGCGCCGGAGCTTCGCCGGCCGGCGACCGGAAAAGCGGGGATGGGCGGGGGTTTGGGTTGTAATTTCATAAGTTACACAATTGGTCCCTGCAGTTTCTGTTTTTATTATTTTATGTCAAAACTTTCTTTTAAAGTTTCAAAAATTACAAAATATCACCCTGAACTTTATTTTTATCATTATCATTATTATTTTCTTTATTATTATTGTTATTATTATTATTATTATTATTATTATTATTATTATTATTATTATTATTATTATACAACTTTCTGCACTAACACGTTACATTTACGCTAAATAAATCACTTCTCTAATTAATTAACCACATAACAAAGTTACATAATTAATTAATACCATAACATTAAGACGTTGAAATAACGAAGGTTGAATTGACGGCGTTAACCTGAAATTACGGGTTGTCACATTATCCCCTTGTTGAAGAAATTTTCGTCCCGAAAATTTGAATATTAGGTTCAGTTAATTATATGAAATTCAACGATTTATAACGTGTGAGTTGTAAGGCTTTGACAGAGTTGTGACACACACAAATTTTTTTTAATTGCTTCATTAAAATTTAAATTTTCCATTAAAATAAAAACTAGCTTAAAATTGAAAAAAAATGCAAGAGAAATAACAATAATAGTAAAACAAATTATTATTCGACATTTGAAAGCGTGATATCAACATTATCCGCAACGTGTTTCATGAGATCGAATCTAAGTCTAAAATATATGTTCTTATCACGTAACTCCAAAATTATATTTTCGTTATCAACTGGATTCGTCCTTTGATCTCGAATGTGCATGGGAGAAATAACATTGCCGTCACTATTTATATCATATTATGAAGTATAATGTATGCGTACATTTGACTTATCATGAGACATTTTTTTAAATTGTTAGTGAGTAGCGTAGAAGAGATTTTTTTGAATTTGTGTGTATATTTTGTGAGTTTAGATTGTATTTATGGTGTAATTTTCTTTTAAATGACATATAGCCGTTGGGGTGGGGTGGCATCCCAAACGGTCAAAAACTCAACGGTCAAATGGGTATTGTGGTTGTGTTGCATGACTCGGCTGTGTGGCCCAGCGTTGGAATTTCACGGCGGGCGGGCGGCGGGCGAGTAGCGGCGGTGTGGCCCCGCCGTAAGGCCGCGGTACGTGATAGGGCGTCCTCCCCGCTTACCCATTTGATTTTTATGCAAGTATTCGTATTTGCTAAGAAACACAAATGTCAATTTTTTTGACGAATAATTATTCTCTCATATTTTTTCCACACGGCTTAATCGCACTTTAAATGCTTCTTTTTTTCTTTGTAATTTAGCTTATGTTACGATCAAAGTTGATTTTTAGTGACACAATCTGTGACTATATAAGTTGAACAAAATCCTCATGTACTCATAATCGATCATAATTAACAAACAATGGCAAAACCTCATCATTTTTTCCTCTTTAAGTTGTCTTTACTCATGATCATATTGCTTATAACTTGTGTGTCAGGAAAACGTTTTGGAACAAACAAGTTTGGCGACAAAAATACGTTTTTGTCAACAAAGGCAGTTGTCGAAAATGCAAAACGCTCACAAGAGTATGAGGTTTATAACTACACACAAACATTAGACCACTTTAATTTTAAGCCAGAAAGTTACATGACGTTTCAACAACGTTATGTTATAAACCGTAAGTATTGGGGCGGGCCGACTAAACGTTTCCCAATTTTTGTTTATACGGGAGAGGAGTCAAGCATCATGGAATCCGTAGAATATCAAGGGTTCGAGACAACGCTTGCATCACGATTTAAAGGTCTTTTGGTCTACATTGAGGTATTGTCTATGATAACTAATTAATTATTCTGATACTGAAATATTATATCTAATATACGTCTTTATAACCATATTACGTCCGTCAATAATAATAACCAACTGTTTTATTACTTACTTCTCTCTCTTCACGTCTGTGGCCTTAACTTGTCACGCATAGGACGCATTAGTGTCCGTGAGATGAAAACATTGCATTGTACAAGCTCTATATACGTACGTGTTTGTTTTATATATAATTGAAATATATATGTACAATATTCGCAGCATCGGTATTATGGGACTTCCATGCCATTTGGATCAGGAGACGAAGCATATAAAAACGCTAACACTCTTGGATTCTTTACGTCGGAGCAAGCTTTAGCAGACTACGCCCACGTAACAATTGATGTTAAGAAAAAATTGTCGGCAGAAGATTGTCCGGTCATAGCTATCGGAGGCTCATATGGAGGAAGTAAGTATACATGAGGGGATTCATTTGTTAATTCTCTCTTATTATAATAACTTGCATTAATTAACCCGTCAAGATCCATCAAAATAAATTGTTTTTATTGGAATAATATTATTACACAAATACAACATTAAGTTCTTTTATATGTGTAAATTTCACAAGAGTGTGCAGCGCGTTTTGAAATATATATAAATTACTAAATAATCACCGACACGAGTAACATCGACGGATCTGTTTTCAAATTTAGTGCTCGCTTCATGGTTTCGTTTGAAATATCCCCACATTGTATACGGATCGTTAGCATCATCGGCTCCAATCCTCTACTTCTTGGGGCTTACTCCTGAAAATGGATATTCTGTTGTTGTATCAAAGGACTTCAACGTAAGTAATTTTATTCAATTTTAATCTTCATGTGACGGTTAATTAAACAATCGGATGCAATTAACTAATCAAGATGGCTATATATATTTGTGTGCAGAGTACAAGCACAAGTTGCTACAACACATTAAGAGAGTCTTGGTTCGAAATTGATCGAGTTGCTGCTAAACATGATGGCCTAAAAACCCTTTCCCAAACGTTCAACACATGCATGTAAGTTGTAAATATGATTCTAACCTTTCAATACTACCGTTTTGAAAAGGTTCATTATAAGATTCTATTCTCTATAAACTAGTGTTTTTAAAAACGAATTGATCAGTAAACCGATTATTTTACTGGTCCATTGGTTAGCGGGACGAACAATATTTAAGAAAAGAATAACGTTATAAATAACAAAGACAATATAATTTAAACAAAATATAAAAACATTATATGTTTTGACGTGGATTAACAGATTTAACAAAAATTGAAAACTTAAAAAGCCTAAAATATGAATCACTAAATACTTAAATAAAAAATAAAATTTTAAAAGCAGAAAAATTAAAATATAATTTTACCACCTGCTCAGTTCACTAATTAGACCGGTATCTAGTAGGTTAAAATGAAAATTGTCCAAATCAGCATATCCAGACTAGTTTTGGTCCAACAGATCTAATCAGCCGGTCCGATAGGTTCAGAAAACACTACTACAAACCAACAACAACTAAAAATTCCAATTAGGGATGGCAGTCAAATCTGAACCCGAAAAGAATACCCGAAACCCGAGATATCTAGGACGAGTGTGAGGTCAGGTAAGCAGGTATGAAACCACACATAGGATTACATTTTATTATTTTCGTGGGTATGGAATGAGTATGAGATTACATGAGCTAACCGTTTACCTAGTTAAGTATACTCGTTTATCCAATTATAAACCTGAAATTTTTGGTGTTGTTTTAATTTTATATGTTTTTAGTTATTTTTATTATATTATATTTAGTTCCAGTTTTAACTCGGCCATTTTCCTCATCTCCTACTCGAGTAATTCGGCAATCAAACTTTTAATTCTCCTTCTAACCCGCCCCATACCATCCCTAAGTTCAAGCCATTATTTTCTTAAAACAAGGATATGCTTTTATATGTAAAAAAATCATCAAATTACTGTGACAGGTAACAGTGAATTATACCCTTTTATAATTCCTTTGGTTCTTGATCATATTCTTTTATTTACAAAACTGTATTTGGGTTTTGAAGGCCGCTAAACACGACTCAGGATTTAAAAGATAATATCAAGGATCTATACTATGTTATGGCTCAGTATGATAACCCTACAGGACAGTATCTACAAACCTTTTGCAACGCAACCGATCGAGCCGGAAAGAATGCTTACATTCTTGACAAAGTCATGGCTGGACTCGGTGCGCTTTTGGGAAAAGGATGCATGTATATATTTGACTTCGGCATCGATAAAGATTTCGGATGGGACTGGCAGGTAACCTATACTTGACACAACAGAGGGGCAGGGTAAAAAGTCGGGACAAGTTAACTTAATACATTGTTGTTTTGGTTCGGGTCAGATAAGTTTTTAACTATGTTCAGGTCAAAAAGGGTCACATGTTTAAAATAAAAGAATGTATCAAATGACTAAAAAAATATAGTTAGAAATTGTTATAAAGGGTATCAAACTTATGAAAATTACTAAAAGTAAACATTCAATTTCGTTGTAACATTTTATAACTACATACAATATTTTGCAACAATCCATACGGAATGTATGCATCTAAATTATATTCTTTGATAAAAATGCATCAAGAAATTGATAAACAATAGCTTTCCGTATGTAACATTTTTACTTCTATAGGCAGAATGAGTACTAAAAGGCAAATTTTGTTTGGCTTTGTCGATATATTAATTCCAACGTACTTTCTAGTTTCTATACATTACTATACAAATATTTAACATGTTAGGAGAGGTTAAATTGATTGTGATTTTTTAAAGCATATCACTCTGACGCTAGATAATTATTTATACAAGGTTTCATTGCTAATATATATTATTCATACTATGTATGCCAAATCAGTTATATAAGACACTAGGTTAGACTCTTGTTCTTGTACGCGATTAAATAAATAAAATATTAAATCGTTAACAATGAAAATTAATTATATATGTAACAATATTTTGAGATAAGATATAACTAAAATTACATACTATTAAGGATTATAAATAATAAAAAAACAATATCACTTTTTAAAACTTCTGTTATTACACTTTTTTGTTTTATTCAAAATTTTGTTTAACATTTTGTTCCAAAACAAATTGTTTTATAAATGTCATTTTCCTTATTATAACTTTGAATTTTAATTATTTTGTTTTATAAAAGTTTTATTTTTTTATGAAAACACCAATTTTAAAATATTACGTATTTTTAAAAATGCTTGATGCTTTAGAAAATTTCTTATTTTATAAAAATTTGTTTGTTTAGAAATTACAATTATAGAAAAAGCTATTTCTTAATCTATTAAAAAAAGCTAATTTTAATCTAAAAAATAGTTATTTGTAATTAATTTGATTATTTAATATGAGAAATACGCGGAAAAATTAGAAAGAAAATATCTAGAATTTTACCAAGTGTACGCTCAACACCTTTTTTATTATAATACGCACATTTATGCTCCCGTCATATTTTATGATTTATGAATGTTTAAATAAGTGTCATTGTGACCAACCAACGTGTCTAACAAGTTCCCTTTTTAATGAAGTCGTGTACAGAAATGGTGATGCCGATGGGAAATGGAGAAAACGATACGATGTTTCAAGCAGATCCTTTCGATTTGGACAAATACATCAAGGAATGTAAAAAGGTTTATGGTGTCAAACCAAGACCATATTGGATCCCGACACAGTTTGGAGGTTATGTACGTAAATTATGTTTTGAATCGTTCATTATTATGGATGACAAACGAACCCACATCTTACATGTACAAAAACCTAAAATAATCGGAGACGGAGCTGATATGGGTTTAGTTTTAAAGATATTCATGGGTATGTGATAGGTATGGTATTAGGTCGCATCTACCTCGATTAAACACATATATTCGTTTACCAAACCACACACGTAAATTTTTTCTTTTATATTATATTTATTTTTCTAATCGTTAGTAATAGAGTAATCTTCTAATTCATCTATATTTCTATGTTTAATTCCTTGGATAGTAAATGTATTTTAGTAAGATGTAGTTGAAAATCTTAATGGATAATTTTAACAAACTAACCGGGTAACGGGTAACGAGTAATCAACCGATTATGTACATCTGACGGGTACAAGACATGATTTTATAATCAAATATGAGAATAAAATTATCAATGCATGTCTCAATGTCATCCGATTCCTGTTTGTTATATTCTCATAAATTAACACTTATATAAGCGAAGTTAGCTTTTAATTATATATTTTCTGTTACAAGGGTATAAAAACCGTGTTGGAAAAGTTTGCAAGCAATATCATATTCTCCAACGGTCTACGAGATCCATATAGTTCTGGCGGGTATATTTCATTCAACCTCAATCGATCATCGTCTCTGTTAGATAAAATATATTAGTTAGAATTCGTTAAAATAATAAGTTTCTGATCTTGCTTTTGTTGACAGTGTTCTAGAAAACATATCAGATTCAGTGGTGGCAGTTTATACAGAAGAAGGTAAGTATGCATCTTTTTTAATTTTATGTCATTTTTCTTAAAAACCATGTACATATATTTTGTTTAGTTATCAGAGTTGCTATCGTTTATTTACTGAAAGTTTATTTACTTGTTTTTGTTTTTTTAACTTATTATGCAGGACGGTTTTGCGACCGGCTATATATATTTTTTCCTTCTTTTTTAAATAAAAGTTGCCATCAATTCATGAACGAGTTTTATTTCTTAATACTTTGCGCTAGAACTTTATGACACCAATTTAATTTATATTTGTTTTTATTATATAATTTGCGACCGTGTTTATGACAGGATCATTTTCGGAAAGTGGTTTCGTGGCTTTTTCATTGTGGTCGCTAATATGATCGTTATGTTTACGACTGTTTCTACAAGTAATAAATTTTGGTTTTATAGTTAACTTACGGTTCATAATTTCATAATTTAGGGCACCATTGCTTGGACTTGAGCTACCCAATGGATACGGACCCTGACTGGTTAAAGGCACAAAGAAATACCGAGATCAAAATCATCGAAGGATGGCTCTCAGAATATAAGATCCCTGTTCACTCTAACCAGTGATATATGAATTCAGTGGCGGATCTAAAAAATATGAAGCAGCATATCCATTAAATAAAATGTGTATTTGTCGGGTCAACACAATAATATTTTCGTTTTCAAAGTCAAAAGTGTATTCGGGTTTATTAGCTTCATGTAAGTCCATTATGGATATAATATTTACGTAATACATGCATCTTGTCATATACAAGTCACTATCATTGATAAACAAAGTTTGTGATGCACAGAGTAGCTAGTGTTTTCACAATGATAATCAGAATACTCTTGGTTGTATTTTTCGTATATTACAATGGAGACAATTACAGGGATTAAATGGATGCTTGTTGAGGCCTATACATAGAAATACAGCCTGTGCTACAATGGAATTTCTATAATTAAAGTTTGTTAATTTTGAATGGGATATGATGTTGAGCTGATCCCCTTAATTATTCACTCTTTCTTTTAACACTCCCCCTCAAGTTGAATAGTGGGATCTCCAATATTCAACTTGGTTAAATAGTTGCTGAAGCTTCTTCCGTTGACGGCTTTTGTCAGTACATCTGCCAGTTGGTCTTCTGAGCGAACGAACGGAAGTTCTACAATGCCAGTTTCAAGCTTCTCTTTGATAAAGTGTCTGTCGACTTCTACATGTTTGGTCCGATCGTGTTGAACTGGATTCTCTGATATCTGAATTGACGCTGTGTTATCACACATTATTTTGCTGGCTTTGGTTGGAGGGAAGCCGATCTCAGTTAGTAGTTTTCGTATCCATAAGACTTCTGCGACTCCTCTTGCTATTCCTCGGAACTCGGCTTCGGCACTGGATAGTGCTACCACTTTTTGTTTTTTGCCTCTCCATGTAACTAGGTTTCCTCCAAATAGAGTGAAGTAGTCTGAGGTTGATTTCTGACTTCCTTTATCCCCTGCCCAATCAGCATCGGTGTATGCCTTGATCTCTAGATGTTTATTTTTTGAAAAGAACCCCATGACCTGTTGTTCCTTTCAAATATCTGATGATCCTCCATACTGCTTCCATGTGTGTTACTTGTGGTTGGTGCATGAATTGGCTGACTACTCCAACGGCATAGGCTATATCCGGACGTGTGTGGGAAAGATATATTAGTTTTCGCACCAACCGTTGGTATCTTTCTTTGTCTGCAAGCTCCGCTCCTTCGACCATGTAAAGTTTATGATTTGCCATCATTGGGGTTTCTGTGGGCTTACAGTCGATCATTCCTGTTTCGGCTAGAAGGTCCAGGATATACTTCTTCTGACAGATGAAGATCCCTTGTTTGGACCTTAATACTTCGATTCCCAGAAAATACTTGAGTCTTCCCAGGTCCTTCATTTCGAATTCTACGAATAGTCTTTCCTTCAGCCGCATCATTTCTTCTTCATCGTTTCCTGTAATTATCATGTCATTAACATAAATAATTAAACATGTCACAAGTTTACCTCTTTGTTTTAGGAAGAGAGTGTGATCCGAGTTGCTTTGTTGGAAACCATATTTCTTCATTGCTATAGTGAATCTTTCAAACCAGGCTCGAGGTGATTGCTTTAGTCCACATATTGCCTTTTTTAGTCGACATACTTCTTCTGCTTTGTAGTTTCCTTTGAATCCCGGTGGAGCCTCCATATAGACTTCTTCTTTTAATTCACCGTGGAGAAAGGCATTCTTCAAGTCGAATTGGTGGAGTGGCCATCCTTCATTTGCAGCTACTGAGAACAACACCCGGATTGTGTCCATCTTCGCCACTGGAGAGAAGGTTTCTGAGTAATCAATTCCGTATGTTTGGGTGTATCCTTTAGCTACTAGCCGAGCTTTATATCTTTCAATGGTTCCATCGGGTTTATGTTTGATTGTGAAGACCCAGCGACAACCAACCTGCTTCTTCCCAGATGGGAGAACGCACTTCTCCCATGTGTCACTTTTCATTAATGCTCTCATTTCGGTTTCCATTGCCTCTTTCCAGTTTTTTGATTCTAGGGCTTCTTCTACCGAGGTCGGAATTTTCTTTGTATAGAGTGATGAGGCAAAGGCTTTTGCTTCTTGAGTCAAATTTCCTTGGGCTATGTTGGCCGTTGGATATCTAGAGGCTCCTGTTTGTTTCTCTGGAGAATATCGTTTTGGTGGCACCCCTCGGTTAGTTCGGGGTGGTAGAACATATCTCCTGGTATCTTCTTGTGTTGGTTCATTGGTCTCTTCTTCCTCGAGCTCCCCCTCTTCATCTGGCACTTGTTCTACCTGTTCTGTGACATTTTCTTCATGAACAACGTTAGATTCTATATTTTGATTATCTATTTGGGGGTTATTTACCTCAGTTGTTGGATTGGAATGATTTGGCTCGGCAGTGACATGATTTGTGGTTCGGTAGGTTGTGTGGATTCGGATGACTTGTTCTGGGCCCTATTATTGACTTTCCTGCTGGTGATATCCATTGTAGCCAACTCAGTGTGTCTTCATACCTTGTCTCCCCCTGACCACTGTGTTGGGATTTGTAGAAGAACTCGGTTTCGAGAAAGTCACAGTTCATGGTAGTGTAGATCAACCGTTTTCTTGGACTATAGCATCGATAGCCCTTTTGGTTTACCCCGTACCCTACAAACACACATTTCTCGGCGCATGGATCGAGTTTGGTCCGATCGGTTTTAGGAATGTGGACAAAAACAGAGCAACCAAAGATTCATGGTTGTAGCATAAGGACCGGAGGAAGTTTAGTAAATTCAGACAGGGCTTGGATGGGAGTCTTAAGATCAAGAGCTTTAGTTGGTAATCGATTAATTAGATATGTGGCGGTGGCAAGTGCCTCTGGCCAGAAAGATTTAGGGACTTGTGACTCAATCAGAAGGGCACGAGTTATTTCTAATAGAATACGATTTTTTCTTTCAACGGTGCTGTTTTGTTCGGGTGTGTGTGGACACGAAGTTTGATGAACTATTCCTTTATTTTGGCAAAATTGTTTCATCGAGTTATTGACAAACTCACCCCCATTATCAGAACGGAGGATCTGAATATTTTTGTGAAATTGTGTTTGGATCATGTTGTAAAAAACACTAAATTTATCGTGCACCTCAGATTTATATTTTAGGAAATAAATCCAAGTCATTCGCGTACAATCATCCACAAAAAGTAAGAAGAACCGATAATTTTGCCCCCCATTTACCTCTGCGGGTCCCCAGACATCGGAATGTATTAATGAAAAAGGTAAATCAACTTTTGTGTTATTTGACTTAAAAGTATGTCTATGACTTTTCGCCAACGCACAAACTTCGCAATTGAAATCTTTATTGGAAGAAAATAGTTTTGTAAACAAAAGATTTAAATAACTAATAGATGAATGCCCCAACCTTAGGTGCCACAACCATGCTTCTCGATTAGTCGTCCCATGAGCTAACAGACTAGTGCCTTCTTGAGTCACCTCATCCACATAGTACAAACCCTGACGTTCAGTGCCACGCCCAATAATCATTCCAGTCCTGATGTTCTATAGAATGCAAAATGTAGGGTGCATTAAGACCGTACAATTTAATTCCTTGGTTACATGACTAATAGATAGTAATTTATGTGATAAGGATGGAACATATAGACATTCGAGAGTTTAAGATGTGGAGATATCTCAACAGTACCTCCCCCCTTAACAGACATTACACCCCCGTTAGCCGTTTGAATGTGTGTTCTATGGGGTTTGGATGTTGAGACAATATCAGAAAGATCATATGTCATTGTGTCTGTTGCCCCGCAATCAAGAATCCAGGATTGTGTTTGATTTCCACATTTATTGTTTACTAAATTAGCTTTACCATAGCTAATTGAAGAAAAAATGTTATTATTTGTACATGAGTCAGAAATTTTATTTTTATGAACATTATGTGAATTTTCTTTTAACAAATTAGTAAAGGTGAGGTCTTTGTTGGTAATATCAAAATTGGGGTTAAATGCACTAGGCATTTTTTTGGATTAAAAAACTCTGGGTGTCCTTTAAACAAACTAGTAAAGGTAAGGGGTTTCTTTGTAATATATGAATTAAAGTGGTCATTAGTGGAAACTTTGGGGGGGGGGGGGTAAGTGAAACTTTGCAATTTAAATAGGATGGGCTTGAGGGTAAACCCTTTGTTAACAGTCATTCCTCATTTTGACGAACCAACCACGTGAATACCATAATTGTTTTACTTAGTTGTCCTTATATGTGTGGTATCATTGCTTGACTTGTCGTTATCTTAAGACGTTTCTCCAAGATTTGCCCCGTTAACACTAGACACGTCATTTTTATAATAAAATAATTGTCACGAATAAAATCATTTTTAACTTATAAATAACATTAATAACATTTTATCTTCAGTAAAACAAGACTAAATTATAACGTTTTCAACCAAAACAAAATTTGGGAACCCGGGGGCAAAGTGCGGGGACTAAACTTGAAATTTTGAGAAACTAGGTTGGGTATAAATACCCCTTCCCAGCCATTTTTCACTCTTTTTCCACCTCCTTCACCACTTCATCTTCATCTTCTTCATTCTCTCTCTATCCTACACCAAAAACCGATCCGTTTCTCGTGTTTTCGTCTTCAAATCTCGAGTATCATCGTGAATACTCGTTCCTAGCAGGTAGATAACCTCACCACGTCGTTTTTAACCCGATTTCACTGCTGCGTTTTAGGGTTTTCGGGTGCTCGGGTTCATCCGAGCACATGAGGTCGTGTGGGCTTGCATGTCTTGTTTCTGAGTGTGCTTCTTGTCTAGATAGGTTAGAATATTAGTTCTGGAGGTTCTGGTTGGGTAACACTCGTGTTCGGTCAGCCGAAGGCCGACCTGCAACTTCCTGCAGTCGCGACCCCCGTCGGCGCGAATGGGATTGTCGCGCGAGAGGGGCATGCGACTGGGTGTGTGTGTGCGACTTGAGTGTGCGATTGAGTAAGTCGCGCGGTTGTGTCACGCGGCTGTCGGTGGACGCGATTAGTGTTGTCACGCGTCTGGAGTTGTCACGCGACAGGGGTTGTCGCGTAACTAGGCCATGCGACTGTATGTGTGTGCGATCTTGTGTGAGTCGCACCATCAGACGCCTGTCGCGCGAAAGAAGGTCCACTCGCGCGAATGAAGCTGATTCGCGCGAAGGGACGTTGAGTCGCGCGGTTGGCTGTTGGGTCGTGCGACTGGTATTGCATGGTATGACTGAAGGCTTAGTCACACGAATGAAGGTTCAATTGTACGAAAGTAGCTAATTCGTACGACTGAAAGTCCACTCATGTGAATAGAGTGTCAGTCGTGCGTCAGGTCCTGTTATGTGATTAACGATGCGTGTATGTATGATATTCTTTTTGAGTGCCTTGTGTGATGAGATAACATCAAAAATAATGTCACTGCTCGAATGTAATAGCAATGACGGCTATCTTTTAATACTTGTACCTACACAAGGTCTGAGGTGTGTGTTTCTGCTTGTGTGTACTGCCCACGACCGAACCGAAACTGCCCGAACCTATGGGTATTAGCTTATGCTTCATATACATTATTAATGCTTGTCAGTAACTGTCGATAGGTGCTGACTGTTTATAGCGTTCTACACTTGGGATACTTCATCGTTTGTGCTTATCATCTGTTCAGTGAGTTTCGTGGCCCCTTTTTACGCTTATATAATTGTTTCAATCTTTTACAAACATGGGGGAAGAGTATGCTCACACGTTTTCAATGCTGTACAATATACATACAATTTTCATACTTGGAATCAACGTGATACTGTTTTGTGAGTACTTATCTGATGCATACATGATGTTACTGTGTGGTTCATCTTACAACCATTAATTCCGGTGTTGGAACCAACGGATAGGTATTAGTAGTACTACTGGGTTGACACCCCCACCCTTGACAGATGGTTACTTGTGAGTACCATCACACTGCCAGGAACGGGCCTTGGGTGAATATATTCTGACAAGTTGCTGTGTGTACGTCATTAGGCTTGGTTGTATAAAACGCATGGTATGTGATCTTGCTTGCTTATAACTGTATGCACGGTATTCCACTACAAATACTATACAGCATCAACTACATGTTTACAATTTAAACCTGCGAAGCTCACCAACATTATTGTTGACCGTTTTGAGCATTCCTTTTCAGGTGATCAAGGTAATTGAAGTTCTAGGAGTGCTGCCTTTTAGTGGAGACCCTAGGATGCATTTTTGAGACTGAACATACATTTTGTACATTGTTGCAGTGCACTAAAAAATTAACATTCTTTTGAACATTTGTTCCCGAGTTGTGGGAATTTCCATTACAAGTTAACTTTAATGCTTATGTGATCATTTATGTTATGTTTATGGCTATGCTGTCGTGAACATTGATTATACACGACACAAGTCTCCGATTGTGTTCGGGTATCGTCGTGACACGCTTGTCATCATATTATTATTGCTACTCTATTCATACCATGTGTTATGACGATCCCGTCTAGTTCGCATTCCCCGTGTTTCCGCTATCAGCGGGGGTGTGACAGACTGGTATTAGAGCCATTGGTTATAGAGAATTAGGCAATTACACTTGACCTAGACTATAACCTAGGAACCTTCATGTAGATTTGCATACTTAAGTTTGTGTGCATTTATATATCTCGTGCAGGTGTTCCTCTTTACATGTTTGGTTATCCTTTTGTTTTGTGATCTTTCACTTTGTGCTTGAGCCCTTGTGCTCGTCTCTTATGGGATGCTTCCTATTAGATCTTCCGTTCCCTCTGCGCCAAGTTATCATAACCAAATTCGGGTGTTGAGACCCGAAGAGATCTTCACAGATCATACACTGCGCTTGACCTCAGATACTGAGACCGACCCGAGGAGGCTATGTCTGAGTCCTTTCAAGGACGCGAGATAGACATCCTCCGCTAGACTATACGTGATTACCTGTTGGGCTCTCAGTTGACTTGATGGATTATTATGGATGTGATGTGAAGGAAGGTCGGATCCCATGTAACCGGATTAGGCATCATTCTCGGTACATTGTGGGTGTGGTGGGAGCGCTGCGGGGAACCCTATATATAAGCATCACCGGTATACCGAGAATATGCTTAAATGGGCTGCATGGTGATCTTGACTGACCGGAGCATCGAACGTTGGAACTTGATGGGTGGAGTACTTGATTATCTTAAGGTGACTAAAGCCTATATGTTACCTCTTTTGTGAATAGAACATGCCGCCTCGAAGATCTAACCGCAGAAGTAGTAGCGGAAGTGAAGCCCCGAGGGGCAGAGGCAGAGGCAGAGGTAGACCTTCAGGAACAAATGAAGGTCCTATTGGCAACACTCAAGAGACTGGAAACCCTGATATGGCAGCCCTGATTGCTCAACAACTGACTGCCTTAATTCCCACTATTGTAGCTCAAGTGAGCGACGCTTTGCAACAGCAAAACCACTCCTACGGGGATGGTGGTAACGAGAACGAGGGTAATGGGAACCCGAATGGGAATGAAAGTAACCAAGAGACCGGGAATGGTGGTACAGCCGGTAATGAAACTGGAATTGCTAATGCCAAGCGGGGTTGTTCTTACAAGGAGTTTGTGGCCTGTAAGCCCCGTGAATTCGATGGAAAAGGTGGGGAAATAGCTCTGATTAGATGGCTTGAGAAGATGGAGGCTGTGATCGACATCAGCGAATGCCTTGACAGCCAGCGGATCAAGTATGTTACGTGCTCACTACAGGGCAGAGCACTAACCTGGTGGAACACCCAGGTTCAAGCTAGAGGAAGGGAATCTGCGATGCAGATGACTTGGGACGAATTTAAAGCCTTGATTACCGAGGAATACTGCCCTCACAACGAGATGCAAAAGCTTGAGCATGAGTTCTGGAATCATGCCATGGTGGGGGCGGGGCATGCAGCTTATACTGACCAATTCCACGAGTTGGCTAGACTAGTTCCACACCTGGTCACTCCGGAATCTAAGAGGATTGAGATGTACATTTGGGGACTCGCGCCTCAAATACGAGCAATGGTAACTGCAGCTGCTCCTCCTACGATTCAGAGCGCAATTTTGAAGGCTGGCGCTCTAACCGATGAGATGGTAAGAACAGGGGTATTGGGTAGGGGAGCAGAGAAGCGAAAGGATGTTGGGGAAACTAGCCGGTCGAGTGTCGGGAAATCTGATAAAAGGGCCAAGATCACCAGAAACTTCGTGGCTGTGACACCGGGTAAGAGAGAGTATGTTGGGCCACACCCCAAATGTGACAGATGCAGCTATCATCATCCCCCAGAGATGCAGTGCCGGGTGTGCGTAAACTGTAGGCGCCCGGGGCACCTAGCAAGAGATTGTAGAGTGGCACCGAATCTGGTTGCACCCGTCAACGCGGTTAACCCCGCCGGGAATGCCAGAGTCTGTTACGAATGTGGAAATCCTGGTCATTATCGGAACATGTGCCCCAAACTGAATAGGGCACCGGGTCAACAAGGGGATAATCAATAGCAAGTGATGGCCATAGCGGGCGCTCAAGGCCAAGGAAACCCAGGAAATGCTGCACGGGGACGCGCCTTCGTCATGGGAGCTAATGATGCCCGTCAGGACCCGAATGTTGTTACGGGTACGTATCTGCTCAATCACCATTTCGCATCCATACTATTTGATACTGGAGCAGACAATAGTTTTATATCTTCTGAGTTCGTGCATATGCTTGGTTTGAGTGCCAGTAGACTAGAAACTAGTTACACCGTAGAAATGGCTAATGGTAGGGTTGAACAAGCAGACGAGATTATTAAGAATTGCACCCTAATGTTGGAAGATCAGGTCTTTAGTATAGATTTAATACCATTCGGGTTAGGCAGCTTCGATGTGATAGTGGGTATGGATTGGTTGTCAAATCATGGAGCCGAGATTGTTTGTTGGGAGAAAGTAGTACGAATCCCCATGCCAAACGGGGAGGTACTCAAGATTCAAGGAGAACGACCGGGAAGAACACTAAAGCTCATTTCTTGCATGAAAGCCCGCCGAAGTCTACGGAAGCAGTGTTACACTTTTCTGGCTCACATCGTAGAAAAGAAAGAAGAAGAGACAAAATTGGCGGACATTCCAATTGTACGGGATTATCCGGAGGTGTTCCCTGATGATTTGTCTGGATTGCCTCCTCCACGACAGGTGGAATTCCATATAGAGCTGATTCCTGGAGCTACCCCGATAGCAAAGACACCGTATCGGTTAGTACCCTCCGAGATGCAAGAGTTGTCCAGCCAACTACAGGAACTACTAGAGAAGGGTTTCATTCGACCGAGTCATTCACCATGGGGGGCACCGGTGTTGTTTGTCAAGAAGAAGGATGGGTCGTTCCGTATGTGTATCGACTACAGGGAACTGAACAAACTGACCGTGAAGAATCGGTATCCTCTCCCTAGAATCAACGACCTGTTCTATCAGCTGCAAGGAGCCTCGTATTTCTCTAAGATCGACCTTCGATCTGGTTATCATCAACTAAGAGTATTCTAGGACGATATTCTGAAAAAAGCATTTAGAACTTGTTACGGGCACTATGAGTTCTTGGTCATGCCATTCGGATTGACCAACGCACCAGCTGTCTTTATGGATCTGATGAATCGGGTGTGCAAGCCTTATCTTGATAAGTTCGTGATTGTGTTCATAGACGACATACTTATCTACTCCCGTTCAAAAGAGGATCACAAAGAACACCTTCGAGCAATTCTAGAGCTGTTGAAAGAGGAGAAACTTTTCGCCAATTTCTCGAAATGTGAATTCTGGCTTCGAGAAGTGAAGTTTTTGGGTCATGTAGCTAACGAAAATGGAATTCATGTGGACCCCGGCAAGATTGAAGCTGTGAAGAAATGGGATACACCCCAGACACCTTCAGAGATACGACAATTCTTAGGATTGGCCGGATACTATCGTCGCTTCATTGCGAATTTCTCCAAGATTGCCCAACCGTTAACTTTGTTGACTCAGAAAGACAAGAAGTTCGATTGGGGGAAAGCACAAGAACAGGCGTTCCAAACATTGAAGGAGAAGTTGTGCAACGCACCGATATTGACCCTCCCAGACGGAACTGACGATTTTGTAGTGTACTGCGATGCATCACATCAAGGTTTGGGCTGTGTACTAATGCAGAAAGATAAGATAATTGCTTACGCTTCGCGACAACTCAAGGTGCATGAAAAGAACTACACAACTAACGATTTGGAGTTGGGTGCTGTAGTATTTGCACTCAAGATATGGAGGCATTATCTATATGGAACCAAATGCATCATCTACACAGACCATAAGAGTCTTCAACACATCATGAATCAGAAAGAACTTAACATGCGACAGCGACGCTGGGTAGAGCTACTTAGCGACTACGATTGTGAAATCCGGTATCATCCGGGGAAAGCTAACGTGGAGGCTGATGCTTTAAGCCGCAAAGAACGCGTGAAACTATTACGTGCTCGAGCGCTAGGTTTGACTATTCAAACTAATCTAAAGGCTCAGATTCAAATTGCACAAAACGAGGCGTTGAGAGAAGAGAACCTTGTGGGGGAAGAATTCCGAGGGTTGGATAAACAAATGACTCGCAAGGAGGACGGCGTACATTACTTCATAGATCGTATATGGGTCCCCAGATGGGGAGGTGTACGTACACTAGTTTTGGATGAAGCACACAAGACTCGATACTCTGTTCATCCTGGTGCGGACAAGATGTACCACGATCTGAAAGAGCTATACTGGTGGCCAGGTATGAAGAAAGATGTTGCTGTATACGTGAGCAAATGCTTGACTTGTTCAAAGGTCAAGGCTGAACACCAGAAACCATCAGGACTATTGCAACAACTTGAAATTCCCGAGTGGAAATGGGAGAACATCACTATGGATTTTATTACCAAACTCCCAAGAACGCCAAGTGGGCACGACTCGATATGGGTCGTGGTGGATCGAATGACAAAATCCGCTCACTTCCTGCCTATCCGAGAAGACTATAAAATGGATAAACTGGCAAGGTTGTACATCAAAGAGGTCGTGACACGGCACGGGGTGCCGGTGTCAATCATATCCGACCGAGATAGCCGATTTACTTCGCGTTTTTGGCAGACGTTACAGAAAGCGATGGGCACTCAATTAGACATGAGTACAGCCTATCACCCCCAGACAGATGGCCAAAGTGAACGAACGATACAAACGCTTGAGGACATGTTGAGGGCATGTGTCATCGATTTTGGTGGCAGTTGGGATACTCATCTACCGCTGATCGAGTTTTCCTACAATAACAGTTACCATACTAGTATTGGATGTGCACCATTCGAAGCGTTGTATGGCCGGAAATGTAGATCACCAGTTTGTTGGGCTGAAGTTGGTGAAAGCCAGCTTACGGGCCCAGAGATCATTCAAGAAACCACTGATAAGATCTTCCTAATCAAAGACTGACTTAAAGCAGCTAGAGATCGCCAAAAGAGCTATGCCGACAATCGTCGGAAGCCTCTAGAATTCAATGTTGGGGATCATGTCTTACTCAAAGTCTCTCCCTGGAAAGGGATCGTACGATTTGGTAAGAAAGGGAAGTTAGCCCCTTGATACGTAGGACCATTCGAGATTACAGAAAGGATCGGTCCGGTGGCTTACCGATTGAGGTTGCCACAAGAACTCAGCGGTGTGCATGATACTTTTCACGTGTCGAACCTCAAAAAGTGTTTGGCAGACGAGTCCTTACATGTACCAATTGAGGAAATCAAGATCGACGAAAAGCTTCGTTTTATTGAGGAACCTATTGAGGTCATGGACCGAAAAGTCAAAAGGCTAAGGCGCAGCAAGATACCTATTGTTCGTGTAAGATGGAATTCCAAACGAGGGCCAGAGTTTACATAGGAACGAGAAGATCAGATGAGACTTAAATATCCACATCTATTCGAGGATGACGCCCTTAGACCTAGCACCAGTTGAATTTCGGGACGAAATTCCCTCAACTGGGGGATACTGTGACATCCGTCACCAAAGGTCCGTCATTTAACGTGTTTTACTTAACCTTTGTTAACAGTCATTCCTCATTTTGACAAACCAACCACGTGAATACCATAATTGTTTTACTTAGTTGTCCTTATATGTGTGGTATCATTGCTTGACTTGTCGTTATCTTAAGACGTTTCTCCAAGATTTGCCCCGTTAACACTAGACACGTCATTTTTATAATAAAATAATTGTCATGAATAAAATCATTTTTAACTTATAAATAACATTAATAACATTTTATCTTCAATAAAACAAGACTAAATTATAACGTTTTCAACCAAAACAAAATTTGGGAACCCGGGGGCAAAGTGCGGGACTAAACTTGAAATTTTGAGAAACTAGGTTGGGTATAAATACCCCTTCCCAGCCATTTTTCACTCTTTTTCCACCTCCTTCACCACTTCATCTTCATCTTCTTCATTCTCTCTCTATCCTACACCAAAAACCGATCCGTTTCTCGCGTTTTCGTCTTCAAATCTCGAGTATCATCGTGAATACTCGTTCCTAGCAGGTAGATAACCTCACTACGTCGTTTTTAACCCGATTTCACTGCTGCGTTTTAGGGTTTTCGGGTGCTCGGGTTCATCCGAGCACATGAGGTCATGTGGGCTTGCATGTCTTGTTTCTGAGTGTGCTTCTTGTCTAGATAGGTTAGAATATTAGTTCTGGAGGTTCTGGTTGGGTAACACTCATGTTCGGTCAGCCGAAGGCCGACCTGCAACTTCCTGCAGTCGCGACCCCCGTCGGCGCGAATGGGATTGTCGCGCGAGAGGGGCATGCGACTGGGTGTGTGTGTGCGACTTGAGTGTGCGATTGAGTAAGTCGCGCGGTTGTGTCGCGCGGCTGTCGGTGGACGCGATTAGTGTTGTCACGCGTCTGGAGTTGTCACGCGACAGGGGTTGTCGCGTAACTGGGCCATGCGACTGTATGTGTGTGCGATCTTGTATGAGTCGCACCATCAGACGCCTGTCGCGCGAAAGAAGGTCCACTCGCGCGAAGGGACGTTGAGTCGCGCGGTTGGCTGTTGGGTCGTGCGACTGGTATTGCATGGTATGACTGAAGGCTTAGTCACACGAATGAAGGTTCAATTGTACGAAAGTAGCTAATTCGTACGACTGAAAGTCCACTCGTGTGAATAGAGTGTCAGTCGTGCGTCAGGTCCTGTTGTGTGATTAACGATGCGTGTATGTATGATATTCTTTTGGAGTGCCTTGTGTGATGAGATAACATCAAAAATAATGTCACTGCTCGAATGTAATAGCAATGACGGCTATCTTTAAATACTTGTACCTACACAAGGTCTGAGGTGTGTGTTTCTGCTTGTGTGTACTGCCCACGACCGAACCGAAACTGCCCGAACCTATGGGTATTAGCTTATGCTTCATATACATTATTAATGCTTGTCAGTAACTGTCGATAGGTGCTGACTGTTCATAGCGTTCTACACTTGGGATACTTCATCGTTTGTGCTTATCATCTGTTCAGTGAGTTTCGTGGCCCCTTTTTACGCTTATATAATTGTTTCAATCTTTTACAAACATGGGGGAAGAGTATGCTCACACGTTTTCAATGCTGTACAATATACATACAATTTTCATACTTGGAATCAACGTGATACTGTTTTGTGAGTACTTATCTGATGCATACATGATGTTACTGTGTGGTTCATCTTACAACCATTAATTCCGGTGTTGGAACCAACGGATAGGTATTAGTAGTACTACTGGGTTGACACCCCCACCCTTGACAGATGGTTACTTGTGAGTACCATCACACTGCCAGGAACGGGCCTTGGGTGAATATATTCTGACAAGTTGCTGTGTGTACGTCATTAGGCTTGGTTGTATAAAACGCATGGTATGTGATCTTGCTTGCTTATAACTGTATGCACGGTATTCCACTACAAATACTATACAACATCAACTACATGTTTACAATTTAAACCTGCGAAGCTCACCAACATTATTGTTGACCGTTTTGAGCATTCCTTTTCAGGTGATCAAGGTAATTGAAGTTCTAGGAGTGCTGCCTTGTAGTGGAGACCCTAGGATGCATTTTTGAGACTGAACATACATTTTGTACATTGTTGCAGTGCACTAAAAAATTAACATTCTTTTGAACATTTGTTCCCGAGTTATGGGAATTTCCATTACAAGTTAACTTTAATGCTTATGTGATCATTTATGTTATGTTTATGGCTATGCTGTCGTGAACATTGATTATACACGACACAAGTCTCCGATTGTGTTCGGGTATCGTCGTGACACGCTTGTCATCATATTATTATTGCTACTCTATTCATACCATGTGTTATGACGATCCCGTCTAGTTCGCATTCCCCGTGTTTCCGCTATCAGCGGGGGTGTGACAACAGTGGCTACACTTCAGGTTGGTTCTATCAGTCCGGGATGATGACATACCCGGCTTCAGGTCTGACCGGCGCCCTTTCGAAACAAGCCCTAATTCGTCGGATTCGTCTGGTCCGGTGACAACAAGACCGGCCGCCACACCTTGGTCCACTGGGTTAGTCTTGGGGGTGAGTCCGAGAATATTCCGGTGAGCCGCCTCTTTTCGGACGGCGGCGTAGGCGCCCTCTGCTGAGGGTAGCGGATCCCACCGGAGTATCTCCCGTTTTATCGGGTCATATTATCGGTCAAGGGCATTTAGAAATTGGAACAGCTTAGTTTCAGATCTGATGTTGTTGTACATGGTGATATCAGCAGCACATTTCATTGGATTTGGGTCTCGTCGTTCGATTTCTCCCCAGATCCCTTGCATTACTAGCCAGAAATCTTCGAGCGGCACCCCATTCTGCTTCATCTCATTCGCTTTGACGTGTAAATCAAAGGTTTGCAATTTATCTTTCTCGCTGCTGTAAGTAACTGCAAGAGCATCCCACAATGATTTTGCAGTGGGAAACTCGGTTAAATTACTTGCGAGTGCGGGTTCGATGTTTTGTATTAGCCACGAAAAAACAACAAGATCATCCTGTTCCCACTGATCAAATGTATCATCAGTTGGATCTGGAGGTTTCGGATTTCCCAAGAGATGGCTGAGGAGGTTCTTTGATTTACCTCCTATGGCCACTCGGATCATCCGAGCCCACAGGGCATAATTCTTGCTGTTTAGTTTGAGGCTAATTTTGAGGCTGTCGAACATGCTCTGTTTTTGATTTTGGTTTGAGGAAAGGCTGTTTTTGAGGAGGTTTGCAAGTTGGGTTGAAAGGTCATCGTTGCCGATCAGATTGCCGTCTCCGGACATGGCGATCTGATTTGGGTGATGAGACACAGGTAGATGATGAGCACGAGCAAATGAACTGATCCAAGGATCATTCACTGCTCTGATACCATGTTTTCACAATGATAATCAGAATACTCTTGGTTGTATTTTTCGTATATTACAATGGAGACAATTACAGGGATTAAATGGATGCCTGTTGAGGCCTATACATAGAAATACAGCCTGTACTACAATGGAATTTCTATAATTAAAGTTTGTTAATTTTGAATGGGATATGATGTTGAGCTGATTCCCTTAATTATTCACTCTTTCTTTTAACAGCTAGGAACTATAAAAACTAAAAATATTTATGATATTCAAACATCCCTATATATAAACATCTAAGATACGTAATAATACCCTCTAAATACATATAAATTACAATGGAATAGTATAGTCTAATAAAAACAATCACAATCCTTACATATAGCATGAACATCCCCCAATGAACAAGGGTAGCACCCTTGAGAAGCACAAGGAATTGAGCCCCTGGCGAGGGTTTCAATTGATAGGCCAATCATCTGAGTAACTGATTTACCGTTGAAGGAGTTACAACTTAAGGTTTTTATGTTAACAGAAGACACTTCTGATGATAATCGAATTAGTGCCAATCGTTGCAATCGTCAATTGACATACTCAATTATAAAAGGTTTGTGTTGTTTCAACAAAACATTGTGTAAGTTTCCCAGCCATAAAAATACAAGTCTTTGGTTATATTCTGGTGCGTTTTATAAAAACAGAAAACTTCATGGTTGTCTTTGTTTCTCTATATATTATCCTACTGAATTTTTAAGAGCAAAAACAAAATGTTTATAATCTTTACACGATTTATAGGACACCTGATGCATTGTTAAGCTATACAACTACAATAACAAGATATAATCCATGAACAAAAGCATTAAAAACAATTTAATCAAACTATCTCGATCTATAAATCATACTTGAAATCCATTGTTTTGTTCAAAATTGATGAAACCCTAACAATCAAACACATAATCTTATTACAACCTCTAAAATCGAGTGAAATGACCTTCTCGTAAACGATACTACCTCTTTGTTAATTTTGCAAGCTAATTCTGAACACAAATTGATTGTTGATTGTATATATTGTTTGTTGATCCCACCTCTCAATGTTTTTCTGACAAAAGTGATCAAGAACACCATATCATAAATCAATATATCGAACGTTTTGATATAAATTTGAGCTGATTCGATTTTGAACATAATTTAAATTGGTCAATAGATATAACTAAACATATCGCAATGATATATGTTCAGAATTTTATATAAATAACTAAACATAAGTAAAACTATTTATAATAATATAATAATCAAATTAAAATCAACCCTTTTGTAATGGACGTAGAAGCAGACATCATAAATAGACGCAAACACCTTTCTTTTATGGGTAGATGCTTATGTTTAAATAAATAATAATAAATTTTTTTGTCATGTGGCTTCTCTACATAAAAGGTTGGTAAATTATTTATAGTTAAACCAAATTATAGGTAGATGTGTCCATATTAGAGGGGGCGTTTTGAAAAAGAAAACAAATTCAAGGGACATATTGACAACTTCGACCAATAAAAGATAAATTTTAGAAATTTTCCCTTATTAAAATCCAATTTATCATCTTAATTTGTTACTTGTAAATAAGTTTGATTCCTAAGTAACGTTAAGGTTAAATATCTAAAGATTATTCCATCTCGACCTAGAAGAAAGCTAGAAATGGTACTATAAATTGACAATATTATCTGGAAATTAGTTCCTCCTACTTCCATTTTTTTTCTTTTTAAATAATGAATAAATATTCCACCTCATTTATATGGCTGTTATTGATTCAATGTCTTGATATAACATCACAACCAATCTGTATCTTTCAATTTCCATGCATTATGCTATATTTTTATATAATATTCAAATTATATATTTGAACTCAATCAAATCGGAATACCTTTGCTCATGTATTATATTGACAATTGTATTATGAATTTTGATACGTAGCAATTTAGTCTTTTAAGATATAAATGATAGAAGATTGTGGCGGCCAATAATTCAATAAATGAAAGATTAAAGGAACACATAACGACTTTTGGTTAATTTTGAAATTGTGTTTTTCGTCTCTTTCTTCTAATAAATAATAATTAATTTAAATATGTAAACTAAGCAATCAAATATTTAATGGGTTAGACTATACACACCTACATCTATTACTTGTCATACTCCCCCTCAAAAAATAATTTTAAAACTTGTCATATTTTACCCCGAAAAGCAAATTAACTTTTGGAAAAAAAGTTTTTTATAAATAAGTTTTAAAAACACATTTTATATAATGATATCAAAATATATTTAAATATAAAAAAATCTATGAAAAAGTTAAAACTAAACTTTCAAAAACATCTTTTACAAACTGAAGATAGACCTAAACGGACCTAATTTATCGATTAAATCAGTTAAACCAATTGATACGATTCGTTTATCCGATTAAAACTGTTAAACCAGTTATTATTCAACTAATACAGATAACCAAACCGAATAAGCAATATTTTTTCTAACCATTAACTGAAGTGAAAACCTAATTTACGATATGATTTGATTTTTACAGTTACGGATACGATTTGATTTTCGGTTATTTTTCGTTTTTGAATTTTTTCGGAACACTCGTAACTGTTACAAATAAAATAATAAAAGACAAAATAGAAAACCTAAAAGTAATAACAAATAGATAAAACTTAAAAAATTTAGTTTAACATATAAAGGGGTGACATGGTAAAAAATACATAAGAGCCGGTTACTATACAAAGTGTAATTATCGTGCGAAGCATACAAAGTTATCAGGGCGTGACACATGTTTTTTTGACGTCGGGTGGTTTCGTTCGTGTTATAATTACACATTAAAGGTACACAATTAAGCAACAACAGCAACGACTGTGGAGGAGGTGAGGGTTGTGGTGACGGGCAGGAGTGGAGATGGTGCGGGTTGTGGTGACGCGCGGCGGTGGATGCGGTGCGAGTTGTGGTGGGGCGGCGGTGTGGGTTGTGGTGGGGGCGGCGGTGGAGGCTGTCACACACCGACCAAAGCGGCGGAACATGCCGGGGCGCGACTAATATTGTTCAAATGCACACGACACTATTAAAGTGATAATATTTAATCAACTTATTTATTTTACAACATGTTCTTACAAATACAAGAAAATAAATAGTTTTTAACTAATAACTTAACGGTCCAGAATATAATAACGTCTTTAAATCTTCAATCAACTGACAATCAAACATGTAGCATTGCATAAAATATATTTTGTCAACATGTATGTTGATGAGTAATTCCATGACTTTATAAATATAATATAAGGCGAAATCCACAACTTAAATATGTGAAACCGTAAATAAAAGCGACAATTGAGGTATATAAATCATAAATAAATTAGGCTCCTTTCTAATAGATATAACTATTATATTACAAGAATGAGCGTATGATCATACTTATTGAGGATGAGGATGAGGATGAGGATGAGGATGAGGCTAACCGATTAAAAGCATTAAACATTTAGCAATTAATCGTATGAGGTATATAACATATAATTGGATAATTATTTTAAGCAACACATAACCTAGAGCTTATGGTTTGAGGATCTAAGTGTTAAATTATTTTCGTTTGAATAAGTATTTTTGCTACCCCCAAAGTATAGAAGAGAAAATGGGGATGAAATTACTCACTTGAAAAAAAAGTGGCGTTGATGAACAAACTTAGAATAAAATCCTCAAGTAAGCGAGCCCGACGGTTTAACGTGCGCATCCTAAATTGAAAAATCTTGAGTAAGTTTTGAGTCTTGAAGATGGAATATAAATTGTATAAAAGTTCATAAAAATAAGGCTTGAGTTTTCAGAAGTTTTAGTTATATTTTATAAAAGTGTATTTAAATAGAGTAAGGATGAAATGAGTTTTACAAGAAAAACCGGGTCCTTGATGTTTAGTTTTACTCAACCTTTGTTAAGTTTTACATAGGGGAGTTGGTTTAGTATTAGTGTGCACGATCCCGCTAATGTAAGCATCAAGATCCGACCTACACTCTCTTAAACCCGAGTTTGAGACTTTAATTAAAAAAATTCGCTTAAACCCAATCTTAGTCTAAAACCAAGTTTGGTTCCATCATACCATAATCTTCGAAATATAAATAATATAAAGTAAAACATAAGTTAAAAAAGTTAGGAAAGATTTTTGATGCTTTGAACGGTGACTAGCTCGTTAAGACAAGAAGTTCGATTTTTACTCAGTTTTTTTACCCGAAACTTGGTTTGAGCTAAGATTTGTTTTAACACTTTCAAAATCTTAATTAATATGAGTAATATAAAGTAAAACATAATTAAAAAGATAGGTTGAACTTTTGGTGGTTTGAACATTGACTAACTTGTTAAAACGGGTGTTCGGTTTTACTCGATTTTTACCCGAAATTTGGGTTCATGCCAAGATTTGTTCTACACCTCCGTATCAACCATATAATAACTAAAATATAAAGAAAAACTCAGATCTAAAGTGTTTGATATAACATGGTTGCTTAAAAGTTATTAAAAATGCTTAAACGAGCGTTCAGTTTGGTTCGGTCCTTGAATCGGTATGAACCCGAGAAACCATAGAACTAAAAATATGGTAAATTTTCCAGATCTAAACTGAAACAAGAAAGTTAAGCAAGTAAACTTCCCGAAAACGACCCAAACGGGCCTAAAATACATAAATATGTGTTTGAATGCCCACAAGCCTTAAATAAAGATGAAAATGGTTTTGTTAACATAAAATAACTTAGAAAAACTGAAAATATCTAAAAACACATACCCGAAATGGTTTGAAATGCAAGATTCGGTTCCGTTGACTTTTTAAAGTCAAAATTAAGCAAAACTAGCTATAACAACTCGCAAGATCAAAAATTTGGAAGAAGAAGATGAAAATGTTCAGGTGAAATGGTTGAGAATGAGTGGTCTTTATAGGGAAGGATTAGGGTTTGAGGGAATGGGTAATGCGTTTGTCTGGTGGGTAAAAGGATACACTTTGATTCTTTTATTTAAAATAAATTTTGATTTAAATAAATTATGAGCAGGTATAAAACATGTTTGGAGGGTTCTAGAATAACTATGGGTTAGGTCTTGGTTGGTTTGGATGGTTAAAACACGAGTTCGAGCATTAAACGAGCTTAAACGAACAGAAAACATTAAAAAACTGATTTTGTTGAAACGGACTGTGGGACACGCCACGTAGCGAGCTGAGGCCAGCCCTACGCGCCAAGTGATGTGGGGCTCTCGGAAAAACTTTGATCTTTTTGGCAATTTTAGTCCTTGTAGTTCATTTTTGGTCGTTTTGAGCACAAAATAAGCGTTTTAAACACCGTTAAAGATTTCGGAACGAAATGGCAAGTATGAAACAACATAAAATCCGTCATTTTATTAATATCCAAAGATCCTAAGAACAAAACGGGTCGGGTTTACAATACAGAATAACAAATACAAAGCTAATCGAAAAAGGCTGTGTGGGTTGTGGTGGGGGCGGCCGTGGATGCGGTGCGAGTTGTGGTGGGGCGACGGTGGAGGCGGTGTGGGTTGTGGGGGGGCGGTGGAGGCTGTGTGGGTTGTGGTGGGGGCGGCTGTGGATGTGGTGCGAGTTGTGGTGGGGCGGCGGTGGAGGCGGTGCGAGTTATGGTGGGGCGGCGGTGAAGGAGGTGTTGGTTGTGGTAGGGGTGGTGTGGAGGCGGTGTGAGTTGTGGTGGCGGGTTGTGGTGGCGGGTTGTGGTGGTGGACACAAACACCCTGGTATTTCTACACCTTCTTCTTCAATCGATTGCATTCATTTTGGTATTTTCTATCCCTCAATCTTCACAAATCCCACATCATCTTCTTTGATCCACCTATAAATGCATCATGATTTAGTTTTTATCTTTTGATTCCGATGGTTTTGTTGTTGTTCAGGTTGATTTGCAGCAAAAAGAAATGGTGATGGTTCAAGCATATTGTTGAATAGCTGGTGGATCGGCCGTTATGACGACTTTGCGGAGGAAGCTGTACTCGATGCGAAGCTCTTTGAATGTTGAAACTTTGTTTTGAATCTGTTTATGATGAAGTTAAATTGTTTGCATTTGATAAACCTAAAAGGTGTGTGTGGGTGTAACGTTTGACTGGTTAAAAGTTGACTTTAATATTTTCAACTAGGGTTAATTTAGTCTTTTTAACAAAAGAGTTAACAGAAACTCTAAAGGTATTAGTCATTTGGATGCAAATTGGAACAAAAATAAAACGTTAGGGGGTATATGAAGATTTTTAAACTGTAAGAATGCAAATTGTCAAAATCACAAAAACCTAAGACGTATGCAAATGACAATTTACTTTAATACTAATTATCAAGTGGATTATGTATTATGAGTTGTATCCAATCTTTAGTGGGTTGTACTCACTTTTGTTTTTATTTTTTTATTTTATTTTTTACTTTTAACCTTAATACTTTTATATATTTTACAATTTAACCCTTATAATTTTTTACTTTCAACTTTGGTTGCCTATACTTTTTATTTTTTACAAACTTTTCGTTTTTAAATTTTAAAAGTTCACACCAAGTGGATTATGCATTATAAGTTGTACCCAATCTTTAGTTGGTTGTACTCGCTTTTGTTTTTTTGTTTTCATTTTGTTTTATTACTTTTAACCCCAATACTTTTTCATTTTTTACAATTTAACCCTTATATTTTTTTACTTTCAACTTTGATTGCCTATACTTTTTATTTTTTACAACCTTTTCGTTTTACGTTTCGGTTTAAATTTTATGAGTTCACACGCTGCAATATGCCCGTGTGGTTCAACGTTTTTACGTCTATTTTTTTTCGTTGAACGGCCCCGTCACAACGCGCGGTTCTTAGATCGACTTAGTTTTGATCTTTTGTGTTTAACATTTCACGTGTGGCGTTCAACTTTTTTACATCTACTTTCAGTTCAGCTTGATTTTCCCTTTTTTAATACGAGTTTTTCCGGTGTTGGTGGTCGCTAATGATGGTATGAAATTGACGTTAATTGACACGGTTTTAAGCCCCCACCGCAACGCGAGGGGATTAATACTAGTTTTTACATAAAAGTCAACAATGGTAAGTTCTTTTATGATATTAAGTCATTATCTTTGTTATTGAGATCGTAGAATTCTCAATTAGTTAGGTTTTTCAGTCTCAGGTTGGTTGTTTGTTAAATTTTGATTTTCATGTTCTATGCTTATGTTACATCAAGCTTTCAACCGAAGTAATTTGGCAATCAATTACAATTCTTAGAAATTGTTGAGTTGTGTATTTTTCTAATCATCAAAGAATGGGTTTGCGATTTGCACAATTACGTCATGATGCATTTGTTGGTAGTAAGTAGTTCACTGCAAGCTTTTCTACTTACTATATAGTAAAAAAATAACTTCCTATAATCGGATTAATTGTTTGCCGATGTATAAAGGCATAACAAAAAAGCTTGTAAATTGTTAGAAACAATTGGGGTAGCCCAGAAAACTGACCTCATCAAGAACATGAAATACTTCAGTATAGAGTTAGGTAAACTGACAAGATTACTGAGTTAACCTATAAACACTATCAGCCAATTAAACTCTGATTATTGTGTTGTTTATGATCATAAAAGTAATCTTCTTACGATGATAATTAGAAGGTTTGAACATAGGGATTTAGGAGATTATAAATAAATTTTGCTTGTACATAATTATGTTAATACATTATACACACATGCCCTTTATATATTCTAATATATTATAAGGTAATGAAGATTATAAATAGATTTTGTTTTATCAAGGGTTCTAATGGGGACACCGCAGGGTTTTTTGCGTGTAGGCCGGACCTAAAGGTCACGGTTAGAGCAAAAGGTCACGTTGTGCAACCTAAACGTGACCGCAAAGGCTTGCGGTCACGGTTTCTGCGTCAGTCATCTGACACCACGTGACAACAAAACGATAAAAGTACACAAATAAAGTGAAAACCAGTAATCAAACCGTCACGGTTTGCCCTAACCGTGACCTTTAGGGTACCAGGTACACCTTTACGGTACGAGGTACTCTGACAAAAGTCCCCGGATTCGCGCGTCACCTACTTCAAACCGTCACGGTTTTGTGGTTTGGCGCCCAGATTTTCACAATAAATAACCTCACAATTTCATTCAACAACCACAACCATTACCGTTTTTCAATTTTTTAAAGTATTAATATCTTTATTTTTTTCAACAAAAATATCCTTCTGATTTTCAACATAAATAGCCTTCGTTGTTCCAAAAGCACCTTAATTCGAAAACAATGTCGAGTTCGGGAGATCATTATCAAAAGCCGAAGCTTCCAGATTTGAATGAGGAGCCACATATCGAAGATTCGAATCAGGTTGAAGTAGTATCTGTTTTATTATAACTTCTTATTTGAAATTATTAACCATTATCTTTTTTAGGAATATTACGTATACGGGAGTCACCCCCCGTGGGGAAAGGAGGAAACCAACCCCTCAAACACATTTGCTGAAGAGGCGTACAACTCTCTATTTGGACCGACGGGTTACGGTGAAAGGTACAGACATTCCCCTTGCAATTCTTACGGGCATTTCTCGAACACGTACCGCTCACAAACAGAGCTGGATTACAGACATCCCCTGTACCAGTTAGAACTAGAAATTACACATGTGTCGGATACTTTTAATGGGAATGACACAGATGAGAGTGACGGTTCGGCTCACCTCAAAGAAAACCATGGGGACACCGCCGAGCAAGATGGGGATGAGGATCGGATAAGAAAGGCTATGGTTTCTTATAAAACCGATAAAGTACGAAGAGTTTTTATTCTTTCATTTATTTTATTTTTTTATTTGTTTTATATATTGTTTTTTATGTCTAGCTTTATAATTTTTTCAGTATTTTGATTCTCGTGAGAACTTGGAGAAGTGGGCTAAAATGAGAGGACGCGAGCATCAGTGCGTCATTGTGGTGGGACGATCATGAAAAAAGGATGTGGAACTATTATGCAATCGTAGTGGTGAACCTAAATTCACTGGCACAAGTAGGCGTACCGGGAGCATAAATAAAGGATGTCCCTTTAAACTCGTAGGGAAGTACGTAGGAAAGAGTGACAGTTGGATGTTAGAGGTGAGAAACGAGAAGCACAACCATGATCCTGTTGTGCACGATTAGGGCCACGCGCATCTTAAGAAGATAACCGCCGAAAAAATTGATCCTGTCGATAAGTTACACAGGCAGCACGTGTGGCCACGACACATCCATTCAGCCGTAAGGGAGCACTTTCCCCACAGCGTCTGTGTTGTTCAGGACAAATACAATCTTACGTTGAAGTTTAGGGCTGAGGGGAGAAAAGACATGACACCAATGCAGGAACTTAAAAACCTGCTACAATCTAAAGAGTTCGTGTATGAAACAAGAAAGAATGCAGCTACTAAGGCCGTGGAAGATGTTTTCTTTTACCATCGTACTTCGTATAAAATGTGGCGCGCATTCCCGCACATGATGTTGATAGACACGACGTACAAGACCAACATGTACAACATTCCGTTTGTTCAGGTTATTGGCGTTACGTCGACGTCGAAGTCGTTTTGTATTGCGCATGCATTTATATCGAGGGAACGGCAGGACAACTTCACATGGGTCTTGGAGCAGATCAGAGATATGCTTGATAGGTGTGTGAAGCCTCGCGTTATTATCACAGACAGGGACCTGGCCCTGATGAGCGCGTGTGACACAGTGTTCCCGAGTGCTACTAAAAACCTATGCAGGTGGCACGTTAGGGAGAATATCAAAAGACGGTGGAATATCATTTTCAAAACCGACATGTGGAAGGATTTTCCATATTGGTGGAAGACCTTGTGTTCGTCTCCCACAGAGGCATTGTACGATTACAATTGCATGAAGATGGAAGAAAAGTTAAATGAAGATGGTAAACATGGTAAGAATTTCATAGTTATTGTTACTCTAATAATTTATTTGTTTATTTTATAAAATTTGTTATTTCTTTCAGAGGTATGGGAATATATTTGGAATAATTGGTTGGTGTCGTACAAAGAGAAATTTGTTACTTGTTGGATGTACGACCGCTTTAACTTTGGTGAATTTACAACTAATAGCGTTGAGGGCCAACATGCCAACTTCAAGAGTTACCTCACAGGGACCAATATTACGTTGCACACACTTGTCGGCTATGTTTGTGACCTCGTGCGCGGCCAGGAGATTGAAATTTGTAAAACATTCGAGGTGTCCCGTGTGAAGATTAAAAAAGACCATCGACTGTCATTGTTTTCAAAATTGCATTATAAAGTATCCTTTTTTTGCCTTAGCCTCCTTAAATCAGAGTTGACAAAAATGGAAATGTTCAGGAGTCTGGGGGTTCATGTGGACACCAGTTGTCCACGTCCATGGGCTTGCCATGTGCTTGTCGTTTGGAGATATACATCCGAGAAGGTTATATTTTTCTTAATATATTTTTTACTATTGTCACACGATTGCATATTTTTCACTAATACTTTAACCTTTAAATCCAGTCACAAGTATTCCACTTGATGTGGTAGATCCACACTGGAGGAAGCTTGATTTCGAGCCAACGTACGTCGCGCCGTCTGAACCCGACTACGATGAGAAATTGGATGACTTGAAACAAAAGGTTATGTCGTCTCCCAATCCTCAAGTAAAAAAAATTTGTTTAAGAAATTATACGAGTCTTTGTTTTCAAGCAAGTTAAAACTTAAAGAACCTGAGGTGCGTAATGACCAACGTGGCCGTCCAAATATTATGGAGCAACAAAGAAGAGCGGACTCCAATGTATCACAGTATGAGGCAGCTAGACACAGCTCGTATACTTCTTCACAACAAACTATGCCTGGCCCGGCGAGGCATAGCTCATATACCCCCCCAGTTTAAAATGCCCAACGACCGTTCTAATCGGGCAAAGGCTGCTTCAAATGTACCGATTACGGGAGCTTGCCTAGGGTTTCCTTTAATAGTGAAACCAAAGGACGTGATAAAAGTTATGAAGTTTAAGGATCAGCTGCCCCAATGGATTCACCGGTACGTTTCGAGTATAAAAGATATGCGGCCTGATGGTAACTGTGGTTTTCGGGCGATCGCGGTGGCTTTAGGGAACAAGCAAAAAGAATGGGAATGGGTTAGGCGACAAATGTTGTCGGAGACGGACAGAAACATATGGTATTGGCGGAGCAATTTAAACCGCGAGATGCCTGACTATTATGATTCTGTTCGTAATAGCTTAAATTGGTTTGGCACGTCTCAACTCGCACCCGATACCCATTGGCTAACTTTGCAGCCCATGGACTCGTGATTGCGGAAACATTCACTTGTATTGTGCATCTTATTTCTTCATTTGGCGGCCAGACATGGTTCCCGCTGAGAACAGCCCCCGAACCATTATTTACCTATCCAGTTGTCGCACTTGCTAATATTAACCAAGATCACTTTATTTGCATACAATTGGAAGGGGATTACCCAATGCCCAATGTGGGCTACCATTGGACGAGATTTGTATATCAACAAGTACTAGAATGGTAAAATATGTATCAGGATCGTATAAACAATTACGTTAGAATAATAGATCGTCAAAAACGCACCAATGTCAAATGTAAGCTATCCTTGTCGGAGACATTATAATATTAATCAAGATCACTTTATTTGATGATGATGATGACGATGATAAAAATAATAGTAAAAATAATAGTAAAAATAAAAATAATAGTAATAATATAATATTAATAATAACACTAGAAATAATAGTAATAATAATAATAATAATAATAGAAATAATAGTAGAAATAATAGTAATAATAATAATAATACTAGAAATAATAATAATAATAATAATAATAGAAATAATAATAATAATAATAATAATAATAATAGTAATAATAATAACACTAGAAATAATAATAATAATAATAATAATAATAATAATCATAATAATAATAATCATAATATACTCTAATATAAATAAAAAATTTAATAGTAATAATTTTAAAGTTGATACTAATAATAATAATAAAATTATATTTTTATTAAATAAAAAGAGCAAAAAATAATATTATTAATAATAATAATAATAATAATAATAATAACAATAATAATAATAATAACAATAATAATAACAATAATAATAATAATAATAATAATAATAATAATAATAACAACAACAACAACAACAATAATAATAATAATAATAATAATAATAATAATAATAATAACAACAACAATAATAACAATAATAATACTAAAAATATTAATATGGAACCAAAAGGTCACGTGGAGGTCACCCCGTGACCTCTTTAGATATTTTTTGAATCACATTTCCTTTCGATTAGTGCACCTGCCCTATCTGAAGGTGTGACGGTTTGGCCATACCGTCACACTTTACTCATTTCATCTCTGATTTCTCCTCGATTACATCACCTGCCGTTACACTAAAAGGTGACGGTTTGGCTAAACCTTCACCGTTTGGTTTCTAGTTTCTCCTACAACCGTCCCCATCTCACCATTTCCACCATTTCCACCATTTTCACCACCATTTTTCACCATTTTCACCACCATTTCCACCATTTCACCGTCGCCATTTGACCACCGTTTCACCACTATTTCACCGCCAAACCGTCACCGCGAGACCTCCCCGTGACAGTTTCATCCACCATCTCCCACCACCACCGCCGCTGCACCACCATCTCCGCACCACCACCGCCGCTGCACCACCATCTCCGCACCACCACCGCCGCTGCACCACCATCTCCGCACCACCACCGCCGCTGCACCACCGTTGCTGCACCACCACCGCCGCTGCACCACCGTTGCTGCACCACCACCGCCGCTACACCGCCGCTGCACCACCACCGCCGCTACACCACTATTTTCAGTATGTAAAATTACAAATTTAAACCATAGAGTTGAACATAGATTTGATGGATTTTCTCGTATGTTTAGCGCAGTTTGTCGACGGTTTATTATTATTATTAGAATTAATAGAATTAATAATAATAATAATAGTAATAATAGTAATAATAATAGTAGTAGTATTAATAATAATAATAATAATAATAATAATAATAGAAATAATAATAATAATACTAATAATATAATAGTAATAATAGTAATAATAGTAATAATAGTAATAATAGTAATAATAGTAATAATAGTAATAATAACAGTAATAATAATAATAATAATAATAATAATAATAATAATAATAATAGTAATAGTAATAATAGTAATAATAATAACTAGGTTTGGGCCCCGCGCGTTGCCGCGGCTATGCGAGTTTTAACGTAACCCTAAATCAAAATCAAAATGAAGGTTTGAAACCATAAAATCAGCAAAATACACAATGTAAAATACACCAAAACCCCAAATTCGTAACACACAAGAACATTCAGAACCCAAAACTAAATCAAAGCCCAACACCATAAACAAAATAGACGAAAATCAAAGCGCGACACAGTCCTATATAGAAAAACTGATGAAAATCAAAGCACCAAAAAAGCAAACAAAAGGAAAACCCAAACCTTAACAGGGTATCGATAACGAAAGAAAGAAAGTATGAACCCGGAGAAAGACAACGCCAACGAATACTATAAATGAACATAATCGAAACACCCATCAAAGAGACGTGTTAAGAAACCAAAAAACTCACAAGAAAAACCCCACCCCCAAATGTCAAACCCTCAAAACAAACCTATAAAAACACATATAAAACTATAAAATGAAAAGACCAAAATTCCCACCGACCAAAGGGAATAAATAGAATAGAAATAATAGAAATAAAAATAATAATAATAATAATAATAATAATAATAATAATAGTAATAATAATAATAATAATAGTAATAATAGTAATAATAATAATAATAGAAATAAAAAGAATAATAATAATAATAATAATAATAATAATAATAGTAATAATAATAATAATAATAATATAATAGTAATAATAATAGTAGTAGTAGTAATAATAATAATAATAATAATAATAATAATAATAATAGAAATAATAATAATAATAATATAATAGTAATAATAGTAATAATAGTAATAATAGTAATAATAGTAATAATAGTAATAATAACAGTAGTAGTAGTAATAATAATAATAATAATAATAATAATAATAATAATAATAATAATAGTAATAATAGTAATAATAATAATAATAGAAATAAAAATAATAATAATAATAATAATAGTAATGATAATAATAATAATAATAGTAATAATAGTAATAATAATAATAATAGAAATAAAAATAATAATAATAATAATAATAGTAATAATAATAATAGTAATAATAATAATAATAATAATAGTAATAATAGTAATAATATTAATAATAGTAATAATAGTAATAATAGTAATAATAACAGTAATAATAATAATAATAACAACAATAATAATAATAATAGTAATAATAATAATAATAATAAACCGTCAACCATTAATTTTTTAAACATTATAAATAATAATAAACACGAATTTTTTCTCAGAGATGGATGCTGACGCTGCGTTTATTCCCGGGATTGATGACTGCCCGCATCTGTAGTTTGACGAGGGGAGTTCACCATACGAGCGGTTCAGGACTCTGAGAGAACGACCGCCAGCACCAGGGACCGTCTTGTCAGAGGAGTTCTTAGAGCTCGTTGGAGAGCGCGAGCGATTTTTTGAGATCATAGGCGATGACAGCCCATGGGACCAGCTGTTCAGGATGGGCGACCCTGACCATCGAGAGCTCACTGTGGAGTTTTACTGCACGTTTATATTCCGTCCTCGTGCCCATGAGCTTCCGGAGCTTGATGAGGACGACATCACGGATGGTCATCAGCCCGCGGAGGTGTTTTCCGGATGTTTGGCTCCCTCCACCGCATGTCACTTAGACGGTTCGCTATCGTCAGCAACCTCTATACGGAGGTGGAGGTCCGACAACCGATGTCTACCACCGCCTTGATTCGTGGGGCTGACGACTCGGATCAGGTCTGGTGGCCTGCGATCGGTGTCGGACCATACGGTGGCGACACGAGGTCCTCTCATATACGAGACTCTCCATATAGATACATTCACCGACTGATCGCCACGTCCGTCGCTGGTCGTGGGGCCGGGACCGACAGGGTCAACACCGCCGACCTTTTCTTTCTCCGGTGTGTATTCACACATCGACACTGCCACCTCGCGCATGCCCTTGCGGACTACTTTGCTAGTTATTATCACAGGCAGGCGCGAGGGGCGTTGGTGGGCGGGAACATCGTCTCTTGTATCGCTCAGGGCCTAGGGTACGCTCATGCCATGTCCCAGCTCACGCTACATCCGATTCCTGTGCGTGTGGCAAACCGGGCCACCGCCACTGGGATGAGGATCGTTCGGAGGTTCCCTGACGGCACGTGACACCTTCTTAGTAGATACCATGAGCTAGTGGCATGGGTGCCCGAGCCGTTGGTGGACTCACCCGAGTTGGCAGGGGCTGAGGTCCATGTTCAGGTTGCCCACGAGCCGCTTGGTGGCGGGAGGATCAGCTCATTCCTCCGCCGCACGACCAGGACCCGCCCCAGCATCCTCAGCGCGTGTACCATGTCGTGCGATTGCCTGCTCACGTTATAGATATGCTTCAGGACACGCGAGCAAGGGTCACGAGGCTGGAGGATATGCTGGACTGGGTCATCCAGCACATGGTCGCGGACTATGCCGCCTCAGGTACGCCGTTGTTATCACAACCACCCAGGAGGTTAGGCCATGACGGTGCTGGCCCCTCTAGCGCGGGCGGGTCAGGTAAGGGGCAGTGACGATGCAGATATGACAGATTAGATATATATTTTGTTTGTATATTATTTTTTTTGTATGTAAAAACTCGTTGTATATATATGTGCAGTTTCAGTTATGATGGCTTGTATATTTGATTGTGTTTGTTTGGTTGTGTTTCTTTGGTTATTTGTTTTATATTTGTAATGTTGATAATACTAATTGTATATGTATGAACCAACTTGTAATGTAACTGTATAATAACAACCGATTTTTACGTAAAATTATTATAGCAATCACTTATAAGTTTATGATACAGTTTAAAGATATTGAATCTAATAGAGTGACATATTTAATTATTTCTTAAAAGATGATATATATATATGCATGTTGAGTTGGTGAGCTCAATATGAGTGCTCTAGAAGTATAAAAAAGTGAGATGATGTTATTATAAGATATTAGTAAAAAAACATACCAAGACAAATAATAATAATAATAATAATAATAATGGTAAATATATAATTGTTACTATAAAAAATATTAAGACGTGTTATTAAATAGTTAAATTGATTTTATATTTCTTGTCACCATCATCCTTGAAAGAATGAAAAGCATTTCTATCCCCTCCATGGGCGAAAGGTTATAATGAGATTAGTGTCACATGTTGATGACGAGGCAGCAATTTATCGGTGGCAGCGGCTATGATATGGCGGTGAGGTGGTGGTGATTGGTGGTGGTGCGGAGGAGATCTAACCAAACCATCCTTCATTGGGAAAACTACAATTTTGTAAGGCCCCGTTCCCGGGAAACCTCACAGTTGGCAATTCATAGCATAAAATCAGTTTAATAACAAAACATTGCAGCGGAAAATAATTAAACATTCATTTAAAACTTAAAAACCCCATTGTACTCATACATTTGTCCTTTAAATGTACACAAAACATATTCCTTGTTCATTAATTTCAATAAAGACTTCATTAACAGGAATGCCATCCATATCTCCCCAAGTAGCTTCGTGGTGCCATCCTCAGCATCAGCGCTTACCTGTCCACTATTATGCATAAAAAGTCAGCTACGCTGAGTGAGTTCTAGTTTTATATAAATAAGAAAATATAAGCTTTTATCCTCCATATAATGAACACGCATACATCATACTTCAAAACATTACTTGCATCATATTAAACATGTTCATTATCTTTCATTCTTTCATTATGTTTTCACTTCATCATAAGCGAGATTGCATAAAGCAAGATCTCCATGTTGATTGACAACGAATGTCAATCCCCGTCGGTACACATTTTTCATGGTAGCTACCCCCGACAGTTGATCCACACTGCCAGGCACATAGCCCGCTCATGAATACGGATCCATCTTCATACGTAAGACTCACACAAGTGAAGTCTATCATAGTGCTTGCAAGACTTTTCATCATCAAACGGGCCCGGGGGTAACATTCGTTAAGTTCCACTTCTCATTAGTATTATCTTTCACTTAATATATATATATATAATACTTAGCTTATTAAGTACACAACATACCAAGTACTAGTCATCATAACACGTAACTGACCCTCTGCGGGACAGCGGGGGTTCGGGGGCGGCAGCCCCTGACAGCGAGGTCCTAGGGGCAGCAGCCCCTAGTGGGGTCCAAGGGGCAACGCCCCTGGCTAGGGCCGGGCTGCCAGGTCAGCGCACTCGAAAATTATTCTGAGCTATTTAAATGTCACATTTTACTTTAGAAAAATATATTTTCTTGTTAAAACACCTTGAAATCCTTACATTGAAAACCTTATGTTTACTATGCATAATAGCCCCCAAAAACATGGAAAAACGTTTAAATAAGGGGGTCTAGAACTCACCTGAACTTAGCAAATAGCTTCAATCCTAGGTTACTTAAGCTATAGTCCAAATACTCTAGCTGCACGAAGGTTAATACACAAAAACGTCATTTTCCTCATAATTTTGCTCACAGTTTCGCTGGCAGTTTCGCTGCCAGTTTCGCTGGCAGTTTCGCTGCCAGTTTCGCTGGGCAGCACTTCTGCCAGTTTCGCTAGACAGATTCGCTGTCTTGAGCGCCCAACTTTCGTTGGAATTTCCTAGTTTCGCAATGTCTAAGGGTCAACCTGGGCACTGGCGAACTTATCAGCGAAACTGTAGTTTCGCTGGAACTTCTCTTAGTTTCGTTGTATAGTTTCGCTGGATGAGTGCACAGTTTCGCTGGATCGGGGCACAGTTTCGCTGGATGCATATCAATGACGAACCAGCCCTTTTTTAACCCAAAATCTTAGCTTTTTACGTCCAAATCCTTGGTTTACCTTCCATGAATCCATTTCTATCCTTTTTACATGTTTTCACACGTAAAAATTCGACCTTTATGTGTTTCTTTGAGACTTTTAAAACCCCCAAACCCTAGAATCCGGGTTTGATCTACAGAAGGCATTATAGGTCGATTCTTACCTGGATTTGTTGCTCCTTTCTTGAGATTTGTTGCACAAACACCCAGATCTTCAATCCCTTAACCTTAGAGGCTCCAAATCTTGAGTTTCTATCACTTTCTCTCTCTACTTTCTCTCTCTATGGATTTTTGGAGTTAGGGTTGAAATGAAGAAGATGGTGGCTGCTTTGGGTGGGTTAAGGGCTGATTATGGGCCTCAATCTACTTAGGCTCTTGTCCATTAGCCTAATTAGCCCATAATCCATTTTTCTTTCTTTATTAAATACCCACAAATTAAGCCCATTATTCACGATGACTCGTTTTGACTTTTCGGGGTGTCACAAATTTGTCATCATTGCCGTGATAAACCACGCGTACGTGACGGCTTTAAATACTCGATTACAAATCTTTTAATTCTACCTTACGTATTTATTATTTCTTTTAATTACATTTTTATTATTATTCTTTATTATTATTATTATTATTATCATTTTAAACAGCAAAAAACAAATTTAGTAGACCCGGTGTGTTTTTTCTATAGTAGTAAACAACTATATAATAAGAAGGTAAATACTATAAAAAACTAGTATACTTTTAAAATATAGAAAATATAAAAAAACTGACGAAAATTATAAAAACAAACTTGTATGATTAAAAAGATTAAAAAATATAGAAAGTATAAACAATATGTCACGGTTTGGCCAAACTGTGACATATCTAACCTGCGCACAATCAATTCCCACATTAATTACACACCCAATAATTGCAACTGATCCCGAGGGTGTAAAATGGTCACGGTTAGGCCTCACTGTGACAGTTAGGTCTTACGCAAGACTGAACGGTCACGGTTAGCCCTAACCGTGACCGTTTGAATTGGTAACCCTAAAAAATCAGCGGTGTGCGCAGAATTTTCGTTTATCAACTGTGTAATACACGGGTACAAACCTAAAAAATTATATATAAACATGTTCATACCATGACAATCTATATAGCAAGAAGGAGGTCACAAAGTGTGTGGTGGATTCTTCGATCACCATCTGATTGCTTATAGATATATCAACATTACGTTAGTAAAAAAGATGTACCGTTAACAATAAATTAAAATAGTTTAGAAGAAATTTAGATATTAAATAAATTTTAAATAAACTTAGAAGATTCTAAATTGGCTACAAAAAGTGGATTTAGTTATAACGTAGGTGAATTATGGTCAATTGGATAGTATTAATGGTGAGTCGATGGTGTATGCAAACACCCTAACTCACACTATAGTATATTTTGGTTGAGGGGATGGTGTACACTTTGATGCATTGTGCATAGTGGCATCATTCTGCATGATATATGACTTATATTGGTTATGTTTTATATTACGTTTTGACATTCGTTATGATCAGTCTTCATGAATTATGTTTACAATTATTTGGATTATCTCTTTATTCTCTAATTCTCTTATGCTTCTATGTTTCTCTTTCTTTCTTCTCTTATATTCACCTCTATAATTCTCTCTCATAAAAATATATACACCAACTTTTTTAGTTAACGACAGCTATTATCCAATCACGTGATTTAATTAATGTTACATGCTTGGTTATAGTTTAGAATTGTTGATATCAAACGTCTTTATTGATTTGTTATATATATATATAAGTACATTGACAAACGTTAACATTGTTATTAATGATAGATAATGATTTGTCGTCTTGATTGATGAGGCCTAACGCATGTGTCGATAAATATTTTAGTTGGTCAATCACGATCTACAAATCTATCTTCTTTTTACAATTTTTCTTTTTCTTCTAATATAATGTTACAATCTCCTAATCGTAATATATATAACATTTTTTAAAAATATAACACGAACCATTTTTATGTGTGAATTTATTTTAATGTTAAACTACACTACTCTTAGGTTGAATATAGATTTACTCGAAAAAGGTTTTATCGCTATGCTCCAATTAAAATGGTGCAAACTGATCAAACGTTTAACTCTTTAAATGAATAAGATTTTTTTTTAGAAAAAGAAATTAATGAGCGGTCCATTCGTGTTTGGGTGTCACTATGCCTTGCACGAGTCTCTCCATTGAAATAATTCATGAAAAGTTAGACAGAATAAACATTGATTGCCACTTTGCTTTTAATTATTTTTCATTCTTTCTCTTGGAAAATATTTAAATAAAAACTAAAAGAATCCGTATTAAAATACTTATAAGACTTCATTTATATGCCACTAACCAACATCAGGTAAAACGTAGTTTGTGTTGAATAGGCAACCTCAAAATTAGGGTTAGATTCCAAAAACTAATGAAAGTTTGATGCCGGTGTGAGATCATTTTCTTTTTTTAAAAATTGTTTTTATCATGAGAATATAAGAAGATTAACAATGTAACGTAAAACTATCAAAACGTTTGTAATCAAATGATATCAAAGTGTTTAGTAAGATGTCACTTCTAATAAGATTAAGGGTTTAAGTGTAGACTGGTGTAAAAATATCGTAAAAAATATAAAATAAAATTGATTAGTTAAATAATTATAAATTATAAAAGTGAGTATATAATATTGTTAATTAAGATTAAATAAGTTGAATGGTAATTATCATAGATTTCTATAATAAAATAAATGAACAAATAAACTTGTTGGTTAAGATTTATAGAAGATAGAATTTGTTAAGATGGTTGTTATAAATCCCAATTAATACGCCATAGATTTCATTGACGTTGAACCATATATAATTTATCTATACTTTCCATCCAACTTCACACAATAAAAAAATTAAATTCAAAATAAAATAAAATTATCTTCAAATATATATCTATATTCCAAAGTCTAGTTTGAGTACAACTCGTATATCTCGTATACATTAATATAAAAATATTGTTTTGAATTCATGAATTATCCATCTGAATAAAAATAATATTAATCTTACAAAATCTCATATAAGTACCACAATTGCTTTCGTCAAAATTTCATATTCTTCATTCATTAGAAGTCACACCCCAATATTCAAAAGATGAGGTTTATATTCCAATGGCTTCTTCTTCTCTTTGTGGTCACCTTGACCACAACAACCATCGGTGCACCCAACAAGACCCCGCGGCTCAGTCCGGTCGACCCGTTGGTTAGAGGCCAGACCGCGGTTTCCACGACGGTTTCTGATGACTTCAAAACCTTTTTCTACAATCAAACACTAGACCACTTTAGCTACAAACCGGAAAGTTACACCACTTTTCAACAACGATATATCATGAACTCTAAATGGTGGGGTGGCGCGAGCAAGAATGCACCAATCTTCGCATATCTTGGCGCCGAAGGACCCATAGACCAAGACGTTACGATCCTCGGGTTCCTCACTGAAAACGCACCACGTTTTAAGGCTCTTGTGGTCTATTTAGAGGTATATATGTGTTACGTTTATTAATGTTTTATTCGTATAATCTTGTCATTAGTTTTATACATGTGTTACGCCTCAAGTTAAAGACTCTTTTGGTCTATATAGAAGTAGACGCTATGTTATTTAGCGTTAGTTATTATAATGTAGTGTTTTCTAACCTTTTGTTTATTTTATGTTACTAGCATCGGTTTTATGGAGAGTCTAACCCGATGGGGTCTAAGGGAGGACCAGATTCGACAGAGGCGATGGAAGAATCGGTGAAAAACGAGACTATTCGTGGGTATTTCAACTCGGCTCAAGCATTGGCAGATTATGCCGAGTTATTGCTTCATATCAAAAGTAAACTAAATGCACATAACTCTCCTATCATCGTTGTAGGAGGGTCTTACGGTGGAAGTAAGTCGTTTTAACTTTAAAATTTTAATACTTTAAACGTTACTTTAACAACGTATGATGATTATTGTAAAATCGTTTGTTTAGTGCTTGCCTCGTGGTTTCGTCTCAAGTATCCACATATCACGCTTGGTGCACTTGCTTCATCGGCTCCCATTCTTTACTTTGACGATTTAACGCCTCAAGATGGATATTATTCTATCGTTACCAAGACTTCGAGGTGAAAATATAAGTTTTATATATCTTTTTAAAAAATAAATGTCTTCTATAACTTTTAGTTCGATCTAATTGTTTATATCTATAGGAAGCGAGTGAAAGTTGTTACGCGACTATTAGACAATCATGGGACGAGATCGATAGAGTTGCTTCGATGCCAAATGGTCTAGCTATACTATCCCAAAAGTTCAAAACTTGCTCGTAAGTAACAATAACATTTTTTCACTTGATATTATGTTTTCATTTTTAATTCATTTTAATTACTTTGTTATTTATTTGTTTAGGCCCTTAAACAACTCTTTGGAGCTCAAAGACTACTTAGACTCCACGTATGCGAGTGCGGCTCAATATAACGCACCACCAAGGTACCCGACAACCAAGATTTGTCAAGGCATCGATGGAGCAAGCAATGCCACCGATATTCTTGATCGCGTATTCGCAGGGATCGTTGCTTATCGCCCCGGTAGATCTTGCTATAACACGACACCGGAGACTTCTCAAACTTCCATTGGGTGGGAATGGCAAGTAAGTAATTTCATACATTGGATAAAATAGTAATCTCATTGGTGGAACCACAATTTAAAATTTAAAATTTTATAACAAACGTCTGATGAATTACAGTGACTAGAGGATCAACTAACCCCGTTGACCTTTCCTTGGTCTAATTCTGAGTATCTAGTTAGAAAGTGTATAACAATATATTAAGCTTTGAATTGAAATATATAGGTTTGTAGCGAGATGGTGATTCCCATTGGTATAACTAGTAACGTGAGTATGTTCCCAAGCTCGCCTTATGATTTGAAGGGATACGAGGACGAGTGTTACAAAAGATTTGGCGTTATGCCTCGGCCTCATTGGGCTACAACATATTATGGCGGTCAGGTAACCGTTTATCCTATTATATACTTTTGTCTCGTTTTATAATAACATAACTTTATGTTTGATTTGTGTATTACATTGTATTGATCGATCGGTTTATACAACATAACTTCATGTCCTTTTTGTGTTTGATCATATTGTAGGACATAAGGTTAATACTTAGCAAATTTGGAAGTAACATCATCTTCTCAAATGGTTTAAGAGATCCATATAGCAGTGGAGGGTATGTAAATTTAACTTATATTTTACTTTTAGATAATGTGTATAGGTATGTGCATATGTATGTATAATTGTATATACATCCACAATGTCACAAACCCTAGCATGCCCAAAAAGGCTAATATATATGCATGCCTTTGAATATATATCATTGTGATGTTAACTTCTCTTTAACGTTTCAGAGTATTGGAAGATATTTCACACAACATACTTGCCGTAAAAACAACAAACGGTATGTTTCGATAACATTCTTATTATGATGACTTGATGATAACGTGTGCTTTAAGCTAACATTTTGAGAAGATTCTTATTATTCGATCTTTGTTTGTGGCGCGCTGCAGGTTCACATTGCTTGGACATATTAAACTCGATGGAGACAGATCCCGACTGGTTGGTTAAACAGCGAAACGATGAAGTGAAGATCATTAGTGGATGGTTAAGAAAATATTATCGAAATCTTAGTTTGTTGAAGCAATGATTTAGATCATATATTGTTTTAGAGACTACTCGTACAAATAATTTGACTTTAGTTATGAATATATATATTATTGAGGACAGTTTATTATCTATGATACCATTTTTTACATATATATTCAACACCATATAAAACTATATATGCTTGTGTGTGTACTCTTTTAAATATTACGATATCATTTGCATTATGTTATTGAGGATGGTAAATTTATGTTGCTTAAAATTTGTTTCGAAGTATTACAAAGGCAATAAAATCGTAAAATAACTAATAAGTTTTAATATAGAGGATCATAATTCTAAGTTCTAACAATGAAAACCATTATATTATTATAATGACTTTTATAAATACTAGGAAATTAAAATTAAATGACTTAAAAAGAGTGTTTATATAACTTTATTACTACATTGTGATTATGATAATTAATTTAATTTCAAAATTTATATTTCTTGTTTTATATTTATATATCCATAATATTTTTTTGGTGGGCTATAGTTGAAGCTTGAAAAGCACACTAATTTGGTAGTGGGTTGTGTTTGAGATAAGAGTGGTGGTCTCAGTTTCTTCCCACTTTAGCTTTTCCTGTTCATGAGTAATTGTATATGTATCTGCAATTTATATTTTTATTATTACAAACACACTTTTATTTTATTACATAATTAATTACTTTTTTTAACAAATCAGTATTGATTATTTGTTTATGGCAATATTTTATAAAAATAAATAAAAATGATTTCTAATGGGACCTTTCAAAAGATAAAATGTAGCTGTTTTATATTATAAAGTGAGTATAATGTTTGATTCTATAAGTACAACCCTAAACAGTAATGGTTTTGAGTTGAATCTGTGAATTTGGTATTGGTGGGATGAAATTGATGAACTCAAATATTTACGTGTGTTAAAAAACATTAACTCTAATCTAGACAGACTTACAACCATGAAACCTAGGCACGATGATGCTAGGTCGATACAAGTTAACGCGTCATCAAGAAGTTAATAGGTTGTAACAAAGTTGTAATCGGTTAAGTGGTTGTAAACGGGTTAATGGATAAACTTATAAATTCTATATGGTTTATGTACATATATAACCTGTTTATTAAATGGTTTGCTTGGATCAATCCGTTTACATCCCAAACATGTTTAAACCCATCTTAATACAGAATATTTTCGTGTTAGGGTTTATGTCAAATTTCGCGTCCGCACTTTCCTTGATGGTACCGTCACCTAAAAACACTAGTGGTTTGTTTTTCTCATGGAGGTCAATATGGTCCCATTCTTTTTCATCCATTAGAAAACGCAACTAAAGATGCCTACACCATTATGTTGTCAATCAAAGCACTTGTTTGTAGGTTTTTTATTGTGACAACCAGGAAAAATCTCATGATTTATAATCTAGCATTTATGTGATTATACAAATTTGTTTTTATATTTTTATTATTATTTAATAATAATATTATTTATAATAAAAATAATAATAACAATAATAATAATAATATTGTTAAAAATAATAATAATGATAATAATAATAACAATAATACTAATAATAATAACAATGATAATGATAATAGTAATTTATCAAAAGTTTATTAAATTTAGAAATAATAAGTCCAGGGGGGTTAATTGCCATTTTTGAAACTTTAAAAGAATTTGTTTACATGAAATAATAAAACTTATAAACCTCAGGGGGCTAAAGTGTAATTATCTTATACCATCGCCTCACCGCCGACCACCATCTCCGGCCGGCCCTCCGGCGACCCGCAAACGACCGAAATACTCGGTATTGACTCGATTAAACATCCCGACAACAATCATATGCAAGATTCGAATACCATGCTCAAATTCAATTTAAAAATACTAGTGCGATCGATCTGAATAAATTACTTTTGCTTTCGGCTGCTTTACAGTCGATGAATCGCACTACACATTACATTAATTCAAATAAATTAATCCAAATGATCGATTATAAGAATCCTAAACTACTACCACTTTGAATTGCCTCTGAAACACACACAAACGACCAATTCAATCACCACACTAATTCGGACCTGCAACTCGTTCGAAATCCCACTTAGAACCGTTATAAACCCAAATTGACAGAGGGCTATCCATCCTTAACACCAATAGAAGCTTCATGTGCAACCAATTCGTTTTAATCATCATTTGAGCAACAGGCAGATTCCACATTGGTGGCGACCTGTTCTTCAATCGTTCTTGACGATTGAAACACCAAAACAGGTAATTAAAGACACCTAAATACTCGATTTATTATGGGGAACAAAAGCTCCATGATTATAGATGTTAACAGGATCGAATTCGGGGTCAATTTGACCCAAATCGAATTAGGGTTCTTGGGGAAATTGGGGGAAATGGGTTTAATGGGTTAAAAGCATTTGGAAACCAGGAATACCGCGGCTATAAGCCTTTGGTTCACTGGTTTGTGTGTGGTAGTGTGGAAAGAAGGTCACGGGTTCGAACCCGGCCCCTAACATTTATTTTTTTGAAAGCCTTTTTGATTGTTTAAAAATACAGAAAAATTACTAAAAATTATAAAAATAATTTTTATAAACTTTGTTTATTTTAGAAGTTATATAATATTTTCTGGAAAATTATTTCTTTAAAAACCTTATTTATTTATTTATTTATATAAATATTACAAATGTTATAAATTGTTATTTTTATAAAAATGGATTTTAAATAATAATTTAAATCATCAAATTATTAATAGACATTATATTATTAATTATGAATTAATTATGATAAAATAACACAAATTAGATTTTATAAATTTAAATATTTATAAAATCTTACAAAATTTAATATAAACTTACATGTTTAAATAATGTCTAGAATATAATGATATGTTAAAATTATTATTAAACTAATCAAATTTTATGAAATATAAATCTTTAATTATTAAAGGATTAACAAAGATGATTAAATGATTAGTTATATGTTTATAACAAATCCCCGAAAACCAAACCTTATGTCAATTGAATGTCAGGTTCAAGATCTAACTTATTTAGGTTATGGATTTGTATTTGTTTGCTTATGTGAATTATAATTCCTTAGGAGGAATTTACTAGCTTGTCAACATCACACAAGGACTGATGTGAGTTCATACTTAACTGTTCTCCTTTTTAAATCATTTAAATATTTTGGGGAAGGATACATGTTGCAATTGAAATTACAAATTATTTTGTGTATTATGTTAAATAATAATTGAATCATATTTATGATTACATATGGTTATAATGAAAATCCTTCTCTGTAAACTGGACTATTAACAAGGCAGGGATCTTTTGGATAGTACTATCGGGGAGAGACTGACCCCCACAAAGGTTTGGACATGTGGTCCATACCAAGATGCACAAAGATCTTGCTGTCATTCGAGATGACTGTTCTGGTGTGAGAAGGCAGATGTGCGCTATATAAGTTTGTCATTATAGTTCCACTTACAACCCATATGAGGATAAATGTAAAGGAGGATTTGCTCCCTCTGATTTAGAATTATTATAAATAACATAATATACACATGAAAAGGATATTAAACTATGATACATGGGCAAATCCTATGTGAAGGATTTGTTGGCTTGTACATAGTGGGTATGTGGTATAGCGAGTTCACCTTATTAAAATGGGTTCCGACAGGCTATTCATATATTGGTGAGTAGATTAAACTCACACTTTTACAATAAATCCTAATTGATGATAATTGATGATTTATAATTATGTTTTACTTACCTATGAACTCACCAACCCTGTGTTGACACTTGATTTACATGTATTCTCAGGTATCTACTAGGAGCTTATGGACATGCACGTAGGATCATATAAGAGCTCAAGATACCTATTGATTATTATCTGAAATATGATTAAGACGTTTTGTCAAGAAACAATCTATATTTATTTCCGCTACGCATAATATTACTCTGAACATTAATGTAATGATTATCTAAAATTCATCATATAGATAATTGCATCTCATGTGTAACTACTGTGTTTGATCCTATTTGCTCACCCCTCCGTGATAAATTCCAGACCCGGAATTTAAGGGTGTGACATTTATGGTTTCTAATCGGATCATTAACGACATTAATCATCATATCGATGTAGTACCTCAAAACTTTATATGCAATAAACCAATTAGAAGTAGTTTATAGAGCCAAAATGATATATTAGTTAAATAGTTTGTAAAAAAAAGTACCACAAATAAATTTCTATGTAATGACATCATTACGTTTGTAATTACGTTTGTAACCTTAAGTGGGCCTACGCGAGGCCCATTAAACTAAGAACTAAGGCCCCGTTACACCGTCAGGACTTCTAAGTTGTTACATAATACATCCCCACTCATGACGGATGAGCTCATCGCCTCATCCCAGGCCCAAGAAAAACCATTCATGAAAATAGTGCTGCTGATATTATATTTGGGTGAGTTTATTTTATAAAATGCATATTTACTATAAAATATTAGAAGACATAATGAATCTAAAAAATCAAAAAAGAATTATATCTCACACTTTAAATAGAATTTCAAAAAGGTACTTCGCAGTCTATGTTCCTCTCGTCGTCCTCTTTCAAATAAAAAATAAAAAAATAAAAAAATTCATTGCGTCTTTATATGACGCAATGATGTCATTTTGTCTTTCATAAATGACAAAATAAAAAACGTTATTTTTTATTTTTTTATTTTTCGTTTATTTTTTTAGTGAGGACGGCTGGGAGAACAAAAGCTTGGAATTACTTTTTTGAAATTCGATTTAGATTGTGAGACATATTTTTTTATGACTTTTTTGACTCATTGTGTGTTCTCATACTTTGTAGAAAAAATACATTTTGTATTTAAACCTCTTTTATCATATTATATATACTATTTATGTCAGTTTATACAAGAATTTGTAAAGCTTTATAGTTTGGCAAAGTGACGAAGTTAAAATTTTGCCAAAAAGCATAGTTGTAAGGTGATTGATGGGTACAGATTGCTAGGAGAGAGAGGAGGCTGACCTTTTCTCATTATTATAAGAAGAGATACGTTATATATACTCATCTTTTATTATTTATCATACTCCTTAAAAAATAATTTTATAACTTGTCATATTTTTTCTTGAAAACATAAAATATTTTCCACCATCCCTTTTACTTGTTATGTCCTCTCTTAATTAGGTCAATAGGTCACTAACCTACTATAATTGAATATATAAATAAATTCAAAATAAATTAAAAAACCAAGTTTTTCAAAAACTAAGATTTTTTCTAAAGCATTTTCTCTAAAAACCTAAAACATTTTAAAAAACTTTTTAGAAAGCCCCACCATTCATAAAATCTCACTTTTAGTATAAGGAATTATATTTATCTTAGTTAATACTATGTTATTTTATTTTAATTTTATAATATGTTTAATTTTTTAGTGATAATTAAACTGATAATAATCAATTTAGAGTATTCATAAGATCTATAAAAATTGTTGCTGCGAACCTTTTCTATTCTTCCTTAAATTGATCTGCTTTTATTTATGAAAAATGAATATATATATATATATATATATATATATATATATATATATATATATATATATATAGAGAGAGAGAGAGAGAGAGAGAGAGAGGGAGGTTCCCCTAAAAATTAATTTTTCCCTAAGAATACTAAGAAGTAATCCTAGCCTTCTAATTATCTAATTAAGGGCTAAGATCAAAGTGTAGAAAAAATAAGTAATCAAGGGTAATTTGGGTATTTTATTATATTACCCACAATTGTTGACTTTTTAAAATTTCCCCCTATTTTTTTAAATGCTAATAACTTTTTCATATGACATTATTTTTTTAAATAAATTACACCATAAAATCAAGCATTTTTTTCTCTTTAATTTGAGTATAGTATTACTATAGTTTTTTTACAAAAAAAATCAAATTATGTGAATTTGTGCTACATTTTTAACGTTTTTGTGCTGCATTTTATAAAACAGCACAAAGCTGTGTTGTATTTCATAAAACAGCACAAAGCTGTGTTGTATTTCATAAAACAGCACAAAGCTGTGCTGTATTTCATAAAACAGCACAAAGCTGTGCTGTATTTCATAAAACAGCACAAAGATGTGCTGTATTTCATAAAACAGCACAAAGTTGTGCTGTATTTCATAAAACAGCACAAAGCTGTGCTGTATTTCATAAAACAGCACAAAAGCTGTGTTGTATTTCATAAAACAGCACAAAGCTGTGCTGTATTTTATAAAACAGCACAAAGCTGTGCTGTATTTCATAAAACAGCACAAAGCTGTGCTGTATTTCATAAAGCAGCACAAAGCTGTATTCAACCGATCAGCGAATCACCGAGATGGTGTTGTTAGCATTGGATCACCTGTGCCAATGTGCTGAAGGTAGACCTGCTCGATTGAGGCCCTAACCACCTTCTCGATTGAAGCTTTAACCACCTGCTCGATCGAAGCCCTAATCGATCGGATGTGCTTTAACCACCTGCTCGATTGAAGCCCTAATCGATCGGATGTGATGGAGGGAGATGGTTGGGGGAGATGGTAGTTGGTTACAGATGTTGTTTTAATGATGAAGATGATGTTGTGGCCGATGGGGGTTGCCGAACGGGGTGCCGATGGTGGTTGCTCGTACAACCGGCGACTCACCAGATCATTTGGTATAGTTTGTGTATGTGTTTGAGTTTATGATGAGGGGAGTGTGGGTGAGCGACGGGATCAAGAGCTTTGATTTCTGCATATTTTTAATGATGAAGATGATGTTGTGGCCGATGGGGGTTGCCGAACGGGGTGCCGATGGTGGTTGCTCGTACAACCGGCGACTCACCAGATCATTTGGTATAGTTTGTGTATGTGTTTGAGTTTATGATGAGGGGAGTGTGGGTGAGCGACGGGATCAAGAGCTTTGATTTCTGCATATCCATCATGATCAAGTATGATGATATGATGTATTTAATAAAACAGCACATTACATTCGAATTTGTGCTGCATTTTGATAAAATACAAAAGGGACTAATGAGTGTGTTTTAGGACCATAATGCCCTTTAATCCTAATTTGAAGAGTGCTACATGTAATCTCCTTATTCTTTCTTAGCCTACTTAGGCAAAACTTATTTCTTAATAGAACATCTACCATATATATATATATATATATATATATATATATATATATATATATATATATATATATATATATATATATATATATATATATATATATATATATATATATATATATATATATATATATATATATATATATATATATATATATATATATATATATATATATATATATACACACACACACACACATACATAATAGAACCTCTACCATATATATATATATATATATATATATATATATATATATATATATATATATATATATATATATATATATATATATATATATATATATATATATATATATATATATATATATATATATATATATATATATATATATATATATATATATATATATATATATATATATATATGTATGTATGTATGTATATGTACTGAAAATTCTCTGTTTAGATTTAAATTCTCAGATTAACAAAAATATAAAGAAAAATACTATTATTAAAAGAATAGACGAATTAAATACAAAAGGCTTGAATCGTATTTACCAAGAAATTAAGGGGAGAGATTTATAACAAATAAAAATAGTATAGAATGTAATATGTATAGCAACACCCTTATAAGAATACAAATTATTGGTAACACTTTTGTCGGGATAATAATATGTAATAATACTGTATTTTCGTACAAATTGCGTTTTATGCAACTTGTTTTTCTACGTTATAAATCATTGGACTTGAATTGTTCCGTTTTATGTAACATACTTATCATCTTAGTAATTGAACTTGTTAAACATGTTGCACCGTACATTGTCATATGTAAATTTCCCTTGTCTTGTGCGATAAATAAAAGTGAGTATTTTAATAATCGTTTGGTTAAGATGAGTAAGGGGCTGTTTGATTGGCTGACTGAGTAAGATCTGACTGAGTCAAAAGCTGACCCAGTAAGAAGTTCTGACTGAGTCTGCATCTGACTGAAACTTGACTGTTTGATTTAGCTGTCTGACTCTGCTGAATGATAAAAATAGACTTATTACTCCGTTGTTCTAACGAGTTTGAATTTAACTGGTGTTATGTAATCAATAAAAATAGCCAAATTGAATGCAAGTACTACCGTGTTAAACAAAACACACTTCATTTTTCAATAAAGTGTGTAATCAATAAAAATAAAAATTGCTCCGTTCATTTTTCAAAAACCATACAAAAACACACACACTTGTGTCACCACACACACCCAAACATATACACAAAAACCTAATCTTGAAACCACCCACAACCACCACCATGTTCCACCATCATCTTCTTCACAAAATTTCAAAAAAACATATCAAGATTTCAAGAAAACACATCATCAACACATGGGTACACATATTTCACACAAAACCCATGAAGATGATCAAGGGGGAGGGGGAGGTGGTCGCGCAGGGGAAGTCGCGCAAGGGGAGGGGGAGGTGGTCGATCGGTCGCGCAAGGGGAGGGGAGGTGGTCGATCGGTCGCGCAGGGGGAGGGGGAGGGCGGCGGAGGGAGGGCGACGAAGGGAGGAGGGCGGCGGAGGGAGGGCGACGAAGGGAGGAGGGTCAGACACCTCGCCGTGAGAAGCCTTCGACCGGGTCAGTCATCAAAATCTTTAGGTCTCGGTCAGAAGCCTTCGACCGGGTCAGACACCTCGCCGTGAACATCAAACACCCTGACCGGCTGACCGAGTCAGCCAGTCAGCGGTCATGGGTGGGTCAGCGCACATCAAACATGGCCTAAGTGCAATTGATGGTTGACTGGGTCAAAATCACTGATTGCAAACCTAAATAAAATATATATTTAAAATGTTTAAATATTTGCCCGTTTGGTTAAGATGAGTAGGTGATGCATAACTTGTTGTCCGTTTATCTTGTCTTTTTATTATAAGTATTTGATATAAAAATCAATGAAATAGGAATGTAAATGTTTTGATAAATTATGGGTGCCTTTAGAGCAAATAATTATTGATGACTTTATACCTTTTTAGATGTGTTGTTCGACAGCCCGGTACGTAAAAGCAAAAAAAATTGGCCCCTAAGCGGTCACCAACCCAACCACCCGGCACATCATCGGGCAAGCCATGATACCGCATACATTTCAGTTTACTTAGATTTTCAAAAGTTAAAATTAAAAGAATTTGAAGTGTATATACTTTACATATCTATAATTACAACAAGTAGAGTTGTCGATGTCAACTCTCTCATTGTATATATTACTAATTATCAATTTCTTCATGCACGTGTGTTTTCAATGTTTTTACGCATATTTTTTTCCGTTTAACGGTCCCCGTCACAATGTGCGGGTCCTAAATCGACTTAGTTATAATTTTTAATATTTACGTTTCACATGTGTGGTTCAACGTCTTTAAGTTCACTATCAGTTTGTTTGTTTTTTCGTTTTTTTAATACGAGTTTTCCGGGTGTTAGTAGTTGTTAACGGTTATCTAACATTAGTGCTAATTGACATGGTTTTATCTCACTCGCCGCAACGCGACAGACTTAATAATAGTTTTATTACTAATACTTTAAAAAGTAAATTGCACATCATTGAAGCATATCTTACAACTATTAACGCACAAAGCATTTCTTGGTCACATTCTGTCTTCTTAATTTATAAAAAAGCTCCTAAAAATATATTTTCGACCCCTCAAGTTAGGTATATCTACCTATACCTTATATTTATTTATTTGTTTTTAACACACACATTTTTTTATTTATTAATATTTTCTTGTTGTGAAATTTAAATTTATATATTGTTACGATGTGCTTATTTTTATATATGTACCGGTGGAAATTTCATTTAAAACGAAATTGTACGTCATAACGTAAAAATTATCAACACACAAAAGTACAGGTCGTCAAAGCTTATTTCAATGTTTTATTTTGTATATTTTTATTCCTTCAACTTTTTAAATATTACTTTTATAAATAGCAAATTTATACATGTTTATTTAATCATTGTTAACATTTTGTTTTTTTCCCCCTATTTTTATTAACTTTCCGACATAAATAATCTACCGGTTTCTTTTTTATATTGTTCCAGATACTATTAACAGCCTTGCCATAACGTATGAGTTTATACTTTTTTTTATATAAAGTTTTAAATATTATCAATAAAGACCAGGTTTTGTTTTTCTTACCTTCAACGCAGAAGTTCATGATAACATTTCAATGTTAGTTTTTACTCGGTATTGAGCTGTAGTTATATTTTATACCATTTATCTATCTATTTCTTTTTCACCCATTCACTATTTTTTTTTCTCTAATAAGATTTGAAATTTGTTGTTTTGCAATATTTCAAATGTATCGTTACTACTTGTTTTACTTTTACTTACGTCTCAATGTAAATTTAATTAAATAAAATTGTACATCATGATGTATAAGTCTATAAAAACATATATGTATAGACTATCAAAGTTAATACATATTTTTTTATTATTTTATAGTATGTTATCTTCTCACCACTTGTAGGATATGTCGTTTTATAAAAATCCGAAGTTATACATTCTTGTTTTTGTCAACGTTTTTTTTTTTACTTTGCGACGTGCTTAAATTTTAACAATATACGATTTGAATTTTGTAACGGTTTCGTTATCAACACTCACAACACACATGTTTGCAATGTGTTTGTTTTTTTTATAAACTTTCAAACATTATCAATCACGTTTAGGTTTTGTTTTTGTATACTAAGCTACGTATTTTATCAATTGCCCATTTAATGCACGACTTGCGGTAACGTTACATTGTTTTTTGATGGTTTTATAACCCTGGGTCCACATAACTCGGTGTTTCGTCCTTTTGATATAAATTTCAAATCCTAACAACAATGTCTTTTTTTTTTATATATAAAGTGACATATGTTGTTAGTTTTCTTTACTGTTTTGCACCCTCATCACAACACATTGACGATTAGTCCTAATGCTCCTAATGCTAGCTCATATATATATAGGAGGTTTGGGTTCAAATCCATACATATAGACGTATATATGATGTATCTTATTCCCTTTGGTTATCTAAATTAAATAGCATTACTACTTCTCAATCAGTTTGTTTTTCCGATTATGTTATGATTATTTATTCACTTTTTGGAATCTCATTTAGTTAGGATAATTTTTTATAATTCTCTCTCTTCTGAAATTTTTAACGGACTAAAAGGAAAAGAAATAAGAATATAGAGAGATGGTGTTGAATAAAAGTAATTTTTATAAATTTATAAAGTAGTAAATAAATTATTTTAAAAAATAAACAAACAAACAAACATACCCAGTGTATCCCGCTGAAGAGCAGGGTCTGGGAGGGGTATGTGGTGGCAAGTCTTTCCTCTATCCTGAGAGATAGAGAGACCGCTTCCGAAAAAGGGTATAAATTGGGTATAAATTGGAAATGCATATACAACTATCAACGAATAGTAAAAGGGTATATGAGGCATATTCTTAGCCATCAACATTTTCAAATGTAGCATTTCAACCATAAAATAATAAATTCGTAATTACGAATAAAAGAATGACAATAAAAAAAACATATAAATGTTGACAATATATGATATTGATCATTGCATGAACCTTGCACTCATGTTTTACACACAAACTCCCATTCACACTCAAGTAGCTTCATTCACCTTAAAAGAATTGAAGAATAAATAAATAAAACTCCCGTAACGCCGAATCAAAATGTTATGATCATAAAGCACAAATAATATCATCATATTAAGAATCTTACAAAACATACCTTCACTTGTTTTTTATGGCAAGTATGTTTTCTGAAATATCTTCCTAACACTCTGAAACGTAAAACAAAGTTAGTACCACAATGATTCATGATATACATATATATAATATATTAAAAATGAAATATAGTTAAGTTCAGTTTTACATACCCTGCACTGCTATATGGATCTTTTAAACCGTTAGGAAAGATAATGTTACTCCCAAACTTGCTAAGGATCATCTCTATATCCTACAATGTCAAGAACAAAATGGGCATCAATTAAGTTAACTTCTAATGTCATATAAACCGACAAGATCAAATAAATAATCACGCGTTTAAACAGTTATAACCTGACCACCATAATATGTTGTAGCCCAATGAGGTCGAGGCATAACGCCAAACGTTTTGAAACAATTATCGCTAAACTTTTTAGCGTCGTAAGACGAGCTTGGGAACATGCTCGCCTTACTAGTAATTCCCGTGGGAAACACCATCTCATTGCAACTCTACACATACATAAACATGCATAGATCAAGTTTTACATTTGAATCAATTTTTAAAATTATCTATTAAGTTTCTTTAAGAACCATCACTATAACATACATCTTAAACACAATAAGGGGGCGTTTGGTTCGCGGAATTTTTTGGAATTAGAATTGAAATTGGAATTAGAATTGTAATTCAAAGGAATTGCATTTGGAATTCAATATTTTCCAAATGATTTGGAATTCAAAGGAATTGGAATCTATAAAGGGAATTTAAATTCCAAATGCATTTCCAGTGCCAATACATTATAAAGGAATTGGAATTTATCACCCGTTGCAAACCGCCACCACCTCAATGACCACCAATCATCGCCGCTACATACCACCGATCGCCGCCGCCGTCACCGTCGACAATCGACCGTGACCACCAAAAGCGCCCGTTTCCGAAAACCGACCGCCGCCGCCGATCGACCGCCACCAACCGATAACGCCCGTCGTCGAGGCACTGTTCAGCAACGACGGTCGGTGACAATCGACGATTAGGGGTGGCGGTGGTCGGCGTCGGTTGCGGTCGGTGGGCGGCGGTGACAACAATTGGGGTCGGCGGTGGTCGGGGTCGGCGGTGGTCGGGGTCGGCGGTCGGTGATGGACGACGGCGGTCGGCGGCGGCGGTCGGTGACGAACGGTGGCGGTTGACGGACAACGACCGTGGTCAGTGATCGGGGGTGGGCTGCGGCGTAGACGATCGGGGGTGTCACAGTCGGTTGGCGGTGGGCGGGGTGGTAGGCGGCGGTCGGCGGTTGGGGGTGGCGGGGGTTAGGGTTGGCGGGGGGCGTCGGCGGTCGGGGTCGGCGGTAGTATCAGTCGGCAGTGAGCGGGGTGGTAAACGGCGGTTAGTGGTGGATGCAAGAGTCGGTGGAATTTGAAATCCTTCAATATTTGGAAGGATTTTGAAATCCTTTATTTGAAGGAATTTGAGGGAATTAATTCCAATTCCAACTCCAATTCCTTTTTCAACCAAACATGTGAAGAATGAAATTCAAATTCCAATTCCAACAAATTCCTACCAACCAAACACAATAACCAATGGAATTCAGATTCCAATTCCATTGAATTCCATTGAATTCCTGCATACCAAAAGCCCCCTAAGAGTTAGTGTTGGGTTAATCGTTAATTAGTCACACGGGTGGGGCCTGAAACAACTGTTAGTTAATAAATAATAAAAGAGGTTAAAATACAAAGTGTATTTTTGTTATTAAATGTGAGAAGACACAATGAGTCAAAAAATCATAAAAAAATTATCTCACAATCTAAATCAAATTTCAAAAAAGTAATTCCGAGCTTTTGTTTCCCTAGTCATCCTCACTAAGAAAAAATTAATAAAAAAATTAACGCTTTTTTATTTTGTCATTTATGAAAGACACGATAACGTAATTGTGTCATCATGAAAGACACAATGAAGTCATTATGCATAAAAAAACATAATGAAATTTATTTTATTTTATTTTTATTTTTATTTTTATGAAAGAGATGAAGTCATTATGTCATAAAAAAACACAATGAAATTTATTTTGTTTTATTTTTATTTTTTTTCTGGAAGAGGAGGACGACGGACGAGAGGAACAGAGACTCCGAATTACTTTTTTAAAATTCGATTTAGATTGTAAGATATATTTTTTTATAATTATTTTAGGATCATTATGCATTCTCACACTTTATAGTAAAAGTATACTTTATAAAATAACTTCTACCCATAAATAATAACTAGTGAGAATTACTTACTTGCCATTGCCACCCGATGGAAGTTTGAGTAACTTCAGTCGATGACATGCTGTAGCAAGTTGCCCCCGGTTGATGAGCAGCTAGCAACGCCAGCGAAAATGCGATCTAGGACATCAGTGTCGTTGCTTGCACCCGTCGATGGCTTGACAGATTCGGGTCGTTGGATACGTTTGGTGGAGTATTATATTGAGCCGCAACTGCGTATATGGATTCTAGGTAGATTTTAAGCTCAGAAGAGGAACTTGAAGGCCTAAAAATAACAAATAAATTAGTTAAAACAAATCAAAGCCAATGGTAATTAATTAACTAACTAAAGGAAAGAAATTATACTAATTGTGATTAATACTTACTGAGCAAGTTTTAAACTTTTGTGAAGTAAGAGCTAGACGAGTGGGCATGGAAGCGCCCAAGTCTATCGATCACGTCCTATGATTGCTTATTAGTTTCGTAACAATTTTGGCTCGCTTCCAAAGTATGTAAACAAACAAACAAACAGACAGACAATATTGATTAGATTAAACATGACATGTATTATTATTTTTTTAATGAAAGGATAAGATGTATAAAACTTGTATATAAGTTTTCACCTGGAAATCTTTTGTAACTACTGAATAATATCCATCTTGAGGCGTTATTTTATCGAAGTAAGAATGGGAGCCGATGAAGCGAGAGCACCAAGCGCGATATGCGGGTACTTGAGGCGAAACCATTACGCGAGCACTGAATTTAAACAAACACGAGATCGAGTTTACAACGTATAAATTTATACAAACAATTAAATGATCATGATGGTCAAGTAAATAGGTTATTTGTAATTGTAAGACTTACTTCCGATCCACCCTCCGATAACAATAATAGGAGAGTTATGTGCTTGTAGTTGTTCGTGTTTGATATGCAGCAATAACTCGGCGTAATCAGCCAAGGCTTGAGCCGAGTTGAAAGAGCCGCGAGTGTTCTTGTTTTGCACCGATTCTTCCATTGCTGTTACCGAATCCGCCCCTCCTATTAACTCGCGGGGTTCGATTCCCCGTAGAAACGATGCTATTCACATAAAAAAACAAAACAAAACAGTTACATACAAAATTGATTGTATGATATAATTAAACAATACGTACGTAACGCATGCATGCATGCATAACGTAATACATAAATATATGTACGTACGTAAAAGTTAAAACATGCATGCGTATACGCACCTCTAAATAAACCACGAGAGTGCTAAAACGCGGGGCGTTTTCAGTGAGGAAACCAATGCTCATAACATCCCCGTCTAGAAGCTAGCCCTTCGGCGCCAAGATACGCGAAGATGGGTGTGTTTTGTGTTCGCGCCACCATTTAGAATTGATGATATATATAGCGTATTAGCGTTGTTGGAAAGTGGTGTAACTTTCGGGCTTGTAATTGACAGTCCCGCATAACTATTCCGGCAGCCCCGCAGCCACCTCCGACGACAGTCAAGCAGCCACCACCATCATCTTCATCTCTCCTAATCATCATCACACCATCGCACTCTAAGCTCTTTTTCCTCGATCCAGCCACCATCAGCACCTGCAACTCACCTCTATCTTTCTATATGAAACCATCAAGAATTTCCACCGGAGGAACATGAAACCGAACACCCTATGGACCCCCTGAAATCATCATCACAACCATTGCAGATCCCTTCAATCTGATCTGAAACTGACAGATTTGAAACCAAAAGTCTTCATTAAATGAGTCTCATTTTTCCGACGCTATAAGTGGGTTTTGTTTTGGCGATGATTAAGACAAGCGATGGTGGTGATAGCGACCTGTTGTGATGGTTGCACGAGTGGCGGTGGTTGATTTTTTAGATGGTGATGGAATTGAGAGATGAAGATGAAGATAAATAAATAAAAAAAAAAAGATGAAGATGAAGAAGGGAAGGGGCGAGGTGGGTGAGGTGCGGTAAGTTGGGTTATATTTAAGATTTAAAATTATTTGTATTTTTTTTAAATTTAGGAAAGTTGTGGTTATTCCACATCGACTTAACAAAAAACTTAACATTTCTTAGCGTCAAAATCTGTGCAGTCATTATATAATTCAGTCTCACATCCTTAATTTTTAAAAAGTAGGGTCTAAACTTAAAATTCGTACAAAGCCCATTACTCTAAAAAGAATTACTTTAATTTACTGAACAAAGTTAAATAACTAAACTAAGTTAAACAATTGACGTTTATTGGTCTAAAGTTCTTTAGGGTTTTACATATTCTGTAAGATTTCATAAACTATTTCTGTTAAATGTTCATGTTTATATTGAAGATGACCTCATCACACGTTGATCAATTCATATAGCTAAAGATGCACAAACCGGTTTTTAAGCCCAAACCAGTTTTGAATCCAAACTGGTTTCGTTGTGATCTACCGAAGATAAGCGCGGGTTTCCTCCACTATTTAAGAGTCTCATCTAATGGTTGATTTGAAAATAAACCGAATCTGGACCAGACCAGAAACCAGTTTAAAGAAGATGAAGACTTGGAACCAAGCGGCTAAGTAATAGCATTGCTATCAAAAGTCAAATCTTTTCTTTCAAGTTTAAAACGACCCATGCTCAAAAGCCGGTCATGAAAGTCGAATCCCACATCGGTAGCAAAAGCAAGAAAAGCACTATGATATGCTTTTGTTATTTACATCATCTACATGCAGGATTCCCCCCCCCCCCCCCCAAAAAAAAAAAAAACAGCCGAAACCAAAAGCCAACCATCATATCATATACCCAATAAGTTCATAACTCCAAAAAACTAACCCCCTCAACAACAAAACATCACACTCTTGACACTCTCACCATCATAACAAACAAACATACCCAGTGTATCCCGCTGAAAAGCAGGGTCTGGGAGGGGTATGTGGTGGCAAGTCTTTCCTCTATCCATATCATACCCAATAAGTTCATAACTCAAAAAACTAACCCCCTCAGCAATAAAACATCACACTCTTGACACTCTCATGAATGACTGGAAGTGGCCTCACTTCAGCAACCCTGTCTCTTGTAGCGCGTCCCCCACGTGAATCACTATCAGATAGATCTGCGCCTTCCATGTAGGAGCGGGCTCGGAAGGCAGCCAGGTGTGCATAGTACGCAGCAGGAACTACAAAACACCAGGATTATATTATAGTTCATATCGTTTATAACTTGAATGATGATAATTAAAAACAGAGAGCATACCTATGGAGACTGAACGTGTACACCTCGCATACCTGAAGTAGAAAAAGATGAATCCGGGTTAGATTTTTCATAAAGAAATTTTGTAAAGTATACTAAGGGTTGGATGAAATACGTGTAGCATAGAGAGTTGGTTAGCATCTGCAAGCCATCTGCAGTGAACTTGTTTTCATCATACAGCACATGATAATGTGTTGGGCGACTAGTCCCCTGCAAAGTGAACCAAATCAACTTAGGCGTGTAAATACCAATTTAACTTGAAACCTAATGAATTGCATGTGTGTGTAAAAGAATTTAAAGAGTGGTTCACCTGAATGCCAGCATGGCTACACAAAAAGAAGTCAAATTCGGTTGGGTGACAGATCTTTGTATCAACAACAGTTCCTGACATTTAATACAATAAAAAGTTTTTAAAAAAAATACAAACCAGAAAGTATTAAGTGAAAAAAAAGAAAAACAATAAAAATACGAACCAGGAAGAATATTGCCACTCTTATCAGTGGTATTCTTATCACCATGCCTCTCTGGGAAGAAGCGTGTATGATGCCTCTTTTGCACCACAATAAACGTAACCGGTGGCATATAGTTTTCCTCCAATGAAACACATGCCTAAAGAAGCCACGTAGACATTTTTAAGACCATGAACTTTATATATTTTAAGAAGCAAAACACCTACCTTACGAATATTATCCATTTCACTTAGCAAAACCTCATTGAACTGTCCCTCACTTACTCCGTCTCTATAAATTAACAGCATACAACAATTGAAAATATCAACAATTAAAGAGTAAACTATAGGGGAAAAGAAAAAAATCAGTTGTCCAACCTGTAAAATATAATACGGTGAGGTTTATGTCCAGTTGACCTCCTGAAGGATATCAACAGCTCCCTGAAAAAGCAAGCTAGATGTTAAAAAAAAAAAGATAATAACCTAAAAGAAAAAACCATCAACCTGTTGTCCGAACCAATATTCTTTATGAAAGTTGTTAAACCTTACCTGATCAAGCCTCCATGATCTGCACCCTTTTTGAAGTAGAGATCTTGAATAATCTCCTGCCTATGTGGTTGTGCAGATACCAAAGCCTTGTACTTTGTGACTTGGGGCCAATCCATTGAAGCAACCACCTACAGGTAAGAAAATACCAAAAAACTAACATCTAAAAACATCCATCAAACTTGAATGAAAATTTGATAACTAAAATGGTATGACCAGAGTGTAATGGGCCAAACCATGTCAACTTTAATACATGTCCAGATATGAAGTGTTGGTAAAACCCAATCCGTTTCAGTTTTCTTACATTATTTTAAATTTTATGACTAATTTAATATAGAGACGCCACGCTGGTTTGGATAAACAGGTCACATATTTTAAACCCGGTACCTGTTTGACCAGCTAAAGAAACCATACAGCCCAAATCAAACTATTTTAAACTAAATAGGCCAAATTTGGCACAACTGAAAATAAGTTCAAGAGGCAAAGACATGGCAACGTACAGCAGCAATAGAAGGGCTTGAATCCTCCCCCGGTGAAGGATGGGTGACATCAGCTCCAAAGATTATGGTTGGACGATCAGTAACATAAGGTAGCCTACCATTGAGAGAAGCAGCCAAGACACTATTCCTCCCCCCTACCTAATGTTGTTAAACAAAATTAATACATGTTATGGACAAACAGAAAAAGAATGATATAATAAGCAAATTGAATACCTTCACGTTTATCTTCATAGCAACATTTTCAAAGTACTGCTTGCTCAGTTTCGTCACGTGTTGGGGCCTGCAACACTGAGAAACAATTCCCAGCTCTGTTTCACAAACTCGTTTGATTCTTCCTGAAAAACAAAAAGTATGTGCAAAAGATGTATCAACATAAGCTAACTAGCAAATGTGAACTACACAATAGAAAACCCTAATGAAATTGAACTACCATAAGTTCCTTTAGCTTCCGGAAGAATCACAAACAACAATTGCAGTTGGCTGTCAGGTGCAACTCTTGATAGTTGTGACCTACATCGAGATTGAATATCTACCAGAACTTTTTCAATGTTGTGTGGAGGTGCAGATATTGGCCCAACCAAAGGTTGGGGATTAAAAACCTACAAAACGTATTAGAAAAAACTTTAAAATTATATTTTTTGAATTGGCATGTTGACATTTTAACAAGTTCACCGCCAGAAAATAAAGATAACATACAGACGTATAAAGATACATACGATTCCTTTGTTCTGACACATTTTGATAAGTTCACCACAAAAAAACATCACTGGATCTTCTCTTTGCCTTGAAAAGTTTGCAACCGCCCAATAATTTACCGTCCCTCCGTTGATCATTTTCTACAAAACAATAGATACATATTATCACCATATTTATATTATAACTAGATAAAGAAAATGACAAGTACTTACCAGGTTAATCATATTCCATTGACCAACATGTGGATTAACTTCTGAAGAACCATGATACTTGATCTGGAAAAAAATACAGATCAAAACTAATGCATATACAATGAGAAAGGACAAATAGAGTTAAAAGTGTGAATTTACTGGTGGTGGTGGCAGAATTCGTGCATCAATAGTGGTGAGCTGTTCTCTCACTCCCATGCCAAAATCTTTGTTGACCAGGTCATCTGCATTGTATTTGTTACTCCGCATAGTCTACACATCCCCAACAAAAGAAAAGTAAATTATATTGGAATGACATATCTATAAAAATGTATATGTGAAAATACATACATTCAATATACTATCCTCCCTATCCTTTGGGCGTTGACACGTGGCTCTTAACAAGTTAGTAACTTGCTTTTCATTGAGTTTCAAGGGAAACCTTTGACCACCAGCAAGCCAACAAATCTAAAAGTGCACAAATTACAGTCAGTGATAACTAGAACATTTAGTTACAATATGCTAGTTAAAAATAGAAAATAATCTAAACTGAAAATCTGTTACCACTGCAATGATTACAAATGTTCCGTTTTGCACATTATGTTTTCCAAAGATTTGGACAACAAAAATGATTTTAAAAAGCTAAACAAAAAACACCATAAACTGCACTAGTTTCCATTCAATAGCAGCAAACCTCTGTTGGCAAATATCTCGGTTTTGCTTCGGTGCCTGCTTGAATTGCAGGAAGCAATGGAAAACGCAGATGAACATTGTATCTATCTCGGAAGTACTGAACAACAGGAATAACAGCTCCAGTTTCATCACGAAAACTAACAAAGTAAATAAGACAAAATAAAAACATCAGTTTAAAATATTTAAACATATATTATCACAAAGCAGATTAACATAAATTGTCACATTTGCAATAATATTTTTACTCGTTACACTTCATCTGTTAATAAGCGATCTTATAAGTGACTTTTGAATCATAAACAATCTGAATATGTTCATGCCTAGCTTAGACAAAGGAATATCAAATGGTAAGAGAACCGAAAGGTATAAAAATTATTATTCCTACTCACGTTAGCTGGCTAACCGGTTGAACCGTTAGTCCTTGAACCTTGTAACGCCTCATGTAATTCTCACGGTGGACTTCCACCCTAACACCTCTAAGAGCTCTTTTCACCTGGAATTCACAAGTTCCAAACAAATAACCATGAACTTTTTCAAACTTCTTAAAATTTAAAATGAAACAAGATAACAAAATGTTAAATGGAATAACCTATTTGCACAAGGATAATAACAAAAACTCCATGGAAGTGAATACCTTAATACGTTCCTGGTCTGTAAGTGGTCTGGTTAAATCTTTGTTAAGAAACTCTCCAATAAAATCAGAAACCAGCCGTGGTTCATAAAAAGCCCTAGCCGACATATCTGCAAAAAGGGAAATTGCAGAATCAATCCAAAAGGTCTTATTCAATCAAAGCATAAACGTTCTAAGTGAGTCATTTCAACTCCACACATTATTTCCTTAGAATCAAAATTAAAACATCAAGTTCAATTAGTTTGAGCTTTTCCACGCAAAGCATTCTTTTCAATCTTGCAAAACTTCTAACATAATACCAACAATTTTAGGTCATGAGCAAAGTTAGTCAAATTAACACAAAAGTTAGCACAACAGTTCAGAAATATATACCAATGTTGAGGGATAAACCCATTTGTGTTGGCCTGAGACTTTGATAAAACCCTTTCCAAAACTCAATGCCATCACCGAGCATACCTTTGCCAAATTCAGGGCTAAACAATGATCTCCCAACAACTTCACGACTGCATTTTAAATGATCTGGTTAGAATCATATTAGAGTGATATAGTTAACTATAAAATGAAGCAGAGGCACATTAAACAACAATCACCCCAACAATTTCTCAACTTCATCTCATACAATATGGTTAGACTCGTGTTAAAAAGGTATAAATACCCACAAAATGAAATAAAGCAAATTAAACATGAAAAGGCACTGAAATGAAACCCAAAAAAAAAAAAAAAGATGTGTTACCCCACTGAAGCTGATTGCCTTAGAACTACATCAAGAGCTTGAATTGTTTCTTGTGGGCTGTCATGATGTCTGCCACTCAAAAACTGCTTCAGATAGTGAAGATCTTTTTTGACAGCAAATTTAATTGTAACCTTGAATTCACGTTCACGCCTTCAAATCAATACATACCAACAACTACATGAGCCAGGTTTTTGAAAACAACAATACTCAAGCACCAAATAATTGAAAATGCATTATACCCATCATGCTCAGTGGTTTTAACAACAAATTCCTTCGACTCAAAGGGCAATGGACCGGCTGCAAACACGCTTTTCTTTCCATCATAAGCTAGCCACAAATTATTCAGATGTGAAGCTCGGTACAAATCGCTAAGAAATTTCATGATTTCTCTGCATTTAGTCTTTGATGTAACCTCAGGAACAATAGTCACCTAAAACCAAAATTAAAATGACAAAGACTACTATAATCCATACATTATTACCTTACAAGCATTATAATGACAACACAGCAAAATAACAAATAAATTCATAGATGTAATTAACTACTGAAAGTCTGAACCAGTCAGAATATCAAAGCTTGGAAACAACCGAATATCATAAATGCTTAAATGCTGAACCGATTACACATCAATGCACTTCAATCGAATCAACATATAAATATAAACAAATCAAATCTCGATTAAACAAACTAGAGATCAGACTCTGATGTTGCTCGTCGAATATGATTTTAAAGCATTCTACTAATAAATATAATAACACACAATCAATAAATCAATCAAATAAAGCAGCCTGAAACGAGAAACCTTACATCATACTGATGCGGATCCTTCTGACCGAGATCCACAAGGAAATGATTCGCCCTAATCCGACACGGGCGTCCGATCGTCCCAAAACCGTTCCTCAACGGAACACTGACTTTCTTCGACGACGACGGCATCACCGGCGGATCAACCGCCGGTGCCGCCGGAGTATCAACAGTCCGCTGGTGCATTGCCGGTTGTAGCGAAGCGGAGCCTGTCACCGTAACCCTAGCGTCGGCCGGCGTCGACGACGACGGCGGCGACGGTGAGCCTAACGAGAGGCTCTCGACCTGTGCTGTCGGAACAGGATCACGATGAGCGGATGGTCTGGCATTTCCTCGGCCGGAAGGCGGTTGAGAATACGACGGTGGCGGTTGAGCTCCGCCGCGGCCGCGGCCGCGGCCACGGCCTCGGCCTCCGGCGGCGGGGCCGCCGCGGCCACGGGGTCTACTGGACATCGGAAAAGTAGGTTCCGGCGACGGTTGGAGAGAGAGGTGTGACGGAGGAATCTCGAGAGGCGTGAAGAGAGTGAGTGGGGAAGTTGTTGCGCGTGGTATATAAATATATAATGTAACCAACGGTGACGAGGGTAAAATGGTGAAAGTGGATTTAGTAAAGATATACGAGGGTCAAATCTTGCACGAGAAGGTATTAGATTGAAATGTCTTTGACCGTTGTGTTCGTATCTCATGCACAACGTCGGATGTTATTCTTATTTTTGGCTTTTTTTTCTAACTGACATTCGTTCGAGTATTAGTCTTACGCTAAGAGAAAATGCTTAACGAGCGTTTGGTTGGAATGAATGGAATGAAATGCAATTGAGAAACTAATATAATTTTCAAGTAAAATTATGTTTGAGTGGGTAATGAAATATAAAATTCAAATGAATGTTTCACCTTAAATTCTCTTGGTTGTAGGATTTCAAATTCCCTCTCTAAGTGGAAGGATTTTAAAATCCCACAACCAAAAGAACATGAGGTGAAACATTCTCTTGGGTTTTACATTTCGTTGTCACTCAAACGAATGTTATTCTTATTTAGTGTTGAGTTAAAGGTTTTTTTAATTGTGTGTGTTTTTTATAAGAGAATTGAGGGTGCGGTTCGGGTAAGAAAACAGATAAATGGATCCGATTCAAATAACATATGTATTTAAATTAGGGTTGTATATTTGTTATTTAAAAAAAAGTAAATAATTTTATGCGGAGAAGGTTTAATTTGAATTTATTTACGCATCTTTCACTTGATTTATCATTATATCATTAAGATCTCTTAAGATATCTTTTAGATGTATTATGAAATGACGTGAAATAATTGATGTTCTAATTTAATTTTGATTTTGACCAACAACATATTGGTATCTAACCTTTCATTTTATATTATATTATATTATATATATATATATATATATATATATATATATATTTGTTTTGTCAGTCCAATACAACGAGTCTCGTCGAGTTTTTTTAAGGGTAATCTAACTCGTCATATTTTAATATTGATTATATTATTATTATATGTACTACTACTTTAACTATATACATACTTAGTAATTATGTAATTAAATATTTAAATAATATAATATTTAAATATTAATTTAAAGTATTATAAACAAGATAAAAAATTCATTAAATATGATAATTTAGAAACTATTGCATTGACCACTTGTACCTTACAATAAAATTTATCTTATGCCTTAAACTTTTAGGTAAATTACAATTGTAGCATCATAAAATGTTTTATAAAGTAATAAAGATGTAACTATACAATGCAATGAATTTATAAATGCAGTATAAAATGTTAAAATTTTAGTAATCACCAAGATAAATAAATGTTATTATTTGATTTTACTATCAATCAATTAATTAGTTTTATGATCCACAAACATACTTTCTACTCTACAGTACTATAACTTAAAATCACCAAACATGTATTTTGTAAATTTTGAAACCACAACCAATGGTTGAATTGTACGCTATTTTGCTACTAGCATATCTACTTAGGAACAGTCAATTAATTATCCATCTTTGGTTTTCATTATATAAAAAAAATCACATTTGAAATTATATTTATGCTTTTATTATTTTCTACATGCATTTATTTCTTATTGCAAATATGATTTATTTTGATTACGTTATAATGTTACATGGTATTCAATTCAGTATGTATAATTCAGTATGTGTATATAATCTTATGTCAAATGCGTAAAAGAGGTTGGTGAAAATGGTATTAAATGTACCAATAATAAATCACATGTTTATAATTACATTACATGGTTCTTGATAAAAACTAATTGCTAATTGCTCTTATGTTGAACACTCTAAGATGTATATATGAGTGTTTCTAATTACTATAACACAATTTTAAAGGTCGGTTGGTTTTTTAATTACTTTTTACTCAATCATAACTTTGCATTTATACAATTCTTTTCAAATTTAAATCATAACTTTCCTTAAGGTTCAAATGGTTTGATGTTTCTTCTTTTAATGTCAACACCATTGTTTGAATCCAAGGAGCTACATTGTTTTGTTCTTCTTTTTGTTTCTTTCTTTTCTCATTAACTTATAAATAAAACTTGGCCTTTAGCCGATTGGCAGATTACGTTGGTATACGTTTCAACAAAATTTGTTTGAAAAGTAGTCGAGTTAAATATAATGCATTTTTATTTAACAGTATAGATTCGAGTTACTATATGTTTCGATGTAAATTTAGTTTGAAAATGAGTCCTGTCATTTGTAGTCCATCACGCATCCCGCCGCAACACGCGGCGGGTAATAAACTAGTTCATTTGAAAACGTAAATAATGAAAAAGGTGAAAAAGTGAGAATTACGTTGGCAATTATGAAAGATACATGAAACAAATTCGAAAGATAGTGTAGACGTGAGGGGATGTGCTTTATAATCTTTAACTCACCCATGTCCTTTTCATGTTCCTGTCGTTACACGTTTCACTTCACAACTCACATTTACCATTTTTAAATTTTAAGCAACATATATAAACCAACTTTCAAAGTTTATATATATGGTTAGTAAGTTGAAAGTCATGTGAAATTTAAAAAGGTGTTTAAATTAGTAATTAGTTTAATAACAAAATTACTATTAACATTATCATTTAGTAGAAGAAAAATGTTGGGGGATGTAAGTATGCATTAAAGGGTGACCCTTGTAACATTTAATTCATTTCAAATTGTAAATTGAACCGGTATGGGTCAACTATATAAATTATATAAGTGAACCCTCCGTTATTCAAATATCTTATTTATGTTGTTGTTCAAATACAATAATTATAATATCTATTCAATTTATGATGATTCTATAAATTATAAAGTAATTTTATAAAGTTATAAAATTAATTTATTTATTATGAGATTTTAAATAAATAATTAATTGTAAAGTTTTACAAAACTGATAAACTTTATAAAGTTGTTATAAATTAATAAATTGAATTATTCTTAAAGTTTTAGAATTTGTAAAGTTCTACAAATTAATAATGTGTTTAATTTATTCAAATTAGAGTTTTAAAAGTTAAAAATGTAAATTTTGAAACTTGATTTATAAAACTTTCACATTAATTGATAAACTAATAAAGCTAGGAGGACTAAAGTGTAAATATGTTTTAAAACCCGAACCACCCTCTCGTCGACCTCCCTATGTCCGGCCACCCTCCTGTGAAAATCCGGCAAGCACCAAAATCCTCAATTTCGATCAATCAACCCAATCGAACCTCCCCAAACCTTTGCAATAGTGATTCGAACCCCATAACTGTTTTCAATTTTGGTTTATTGAGTTGTTATCAGTGTTTCATGGCATTTATTCAGAACTTAAAATCCTCATTCAAACCGAGTCATTCAAACCGAGTCTATTTCAACTCGATCATAATTAATCGCATGATTTAAATTAGTTGATTAGAAACGCTTTCTGATCACTTCTAATTCAAGTATATCAATAATTGAATGTGTAAGCGCTTAATCATATACAATTCAAATCAAAACTTGTGAATCACACATTACACTCGTGGAATATCAAAACAGGTGAAATCAACCTTATTGAGTTGTTATCGTTATTTCACGGCACTCATTCAAAACTTAAAAATCCTCATTCAAACTTAAAGCTATTTCAACTCGATCATAATTAATCACATGATTTAAATCAGTTGATTAGAAATGCAATTTCGATCATTTATAATTCAAATATCAATAATTGAATTTGTAAGCGCTTAATCATATATCAATTCAAATCAAAACTTGTGAATCACACATTAAACTTGTGGGATATCAAAACAGATTAAATCAACCCTATTTAGTCAAGGGAAAATCATTCATTCTGTTCTTGCTAGCTATCTACACACACACACATTGTATTCAAATTCCATCAATCTTTCAAACCTAAATCATAGTCAAGCAACACATCCTGATTAGACTAAACCAAAATTGACTAAGGGCTTTTTATCATCATCGGTGGAAGCTATACATAATTGGATCAATATCATCATCATTATCTTGATTGGATTCTACTTACGGCGCGACTATTCTTATCTTCATCATCATCGATTTAGAACCAATCCAGGGAATTAATCATGTACACACATTCGATTATACATGGGAAATCAAAGCTTCATGTTTATTTTAATTAACAACATCAATTCGAGGTTCAATTTGAATCAATTCGAAGTTAGGTTTTATTCAAAATTGGGATTTAAAGTAACTATTGTTTAAGTTTATAATAATCGAGTTGTAACATATTATGGGCTACGACCTAATGGTTAAAACTTTGACTCATGTGGAGGAGACCGGGTTTGAACTCGGGCACCCTATCCTTTTTAAACCTATTTTTTTAATAAATTAAATTTTACAAAATATTAGTTTGTTGTTATATTAATATAGAAATTATTTTGATAGTTAAATCAATTCTAAAATTAATAATTAATACCTGAAAATTCAAAAAGAATAATTTTTATTCTCTTTATATTGTAAAGACTAAAAATGTTATAAAAATTATAATAACTTGGTTATGAGTTTTAAAAGTGGTAAAAATTATTCAAAAAGTAGAATCATACTTTTTTCAAATTATTTTAGAATCAAAATTTATCATCAATGTAATACAATTAAATAATTAATTATTAAATTAATTATATTAACCAAGGTAATAATTAATTATCAAAACAAATTATTTTTCACATTTTAACATTTATTCAAATACTATATTTTGATTATTCTATTTCACTTATTAATTTTACATTCAATCTTTTGATTATTCTATTTCACTTATTAGTTTTACATTCAATCCATTTACTCTATTTTATTTAATCAAGTTATATACTAAATTGATTATATTATTTTAAAACTATTTTCAGAAACCCAAATACTAATTGAAACCATAATCCATTCATAGTCCTTAAAAACTATTATTTTAACCCAAGACATCATTTCTTAGATTGATTCGTGAGGATTTTGATGTTCATTTTAGCTAGTCAGTCTCTTAATTCATATAAGTATCAAGTGAATATTCATAGTTTATTTTATTATGTTTATTATTTTGGGAAATTCATGTGATACTTATACATATAATATTGTTATTTATTGTTATTCTATTTCAAAATTTAATTCAAATTACCCTATGTTATTACTTGTAACTATGTGTTCATGACTAGATAAACTAAATGTTAACACAATCATAATTGATATAATCACGACAATAATGATAAATCTATTGGTTTGACAAACTCATCCTATTTAATTATTCGAGTGGTGATGGAAACCGGATTTATGCATAAGGCTTCCTCTACGAACCGAGATAATTCAGTTATTAGGTTTGATTATATTTGTTTGTCTTTTATATTACACTATTACATTATAATTATTAACATTACCAAATGAATTGAATCCTTTCAATTATTTCAATCAATATATATCTATTGTATCTAATAAAATAAAGTTTTTTGAACACTTGTCATTTTCTAAACTCACATTTCTACCACATGTCATTCTGCAAGACATTCTCATATAATTTTTCCTTCTCAAAGAGTATTATAGTAATTTAAATACTCAAACTAATTTCTCTCCCTTATTAAATATCAATTTGATTAATCCTTATATTTCTCTCTCTTATTTAATTTTTTTAAAAACAAATTATCATTTTATAAATAGATTTTATTAAGAAAACTAAAAATCACATCTTTTTATGAAAATATAAATAATAAAAAATTTCATATAAAATTTTTCTAAATCACTAAACTTTTTTTGAAACAAATATATTTTAAATCGGTCCTTTTTTATAAAAATTATAAAAATTGAAATTTTCTAGTAGCAGTCATATTAAAAAAATCAGAATAATTACAAACTTGAGTTTTTAGCAAAACAGTATAATTATTTTATTTCTTGAACTATTACATATATATAATTTTAATCATATCATATTGTAACTTTTTATTGTTTATTACTAACTATAATTTATTTAATAAATGAGTTTCTAAACTATCTATCTGTCCGTCTGTCCGTCTGACTGTCTATTTGATAATTTTAATCATATCATACTATAAATTTTTATTGATCTGTTATTTATTACTAGCTATAATTTGTTTAATCATATCATACTGTAAATTTTTATTGTTTATTATTATTATTATTATTATTATTATTATTATTATTATTATTATTATATTATTATTATTATTATTATTATTATTTAATATTAAAGGACAAAGAATATGTACTAAAGGAAGTAAGCAAGAAACAATGTGGAAGAAACCCCTCACATTAAGTTTCCAAAGTAGTAAATTCCTCTTTTCTATTGTTTGTACTTTTATTAATTATTTTTCATTTTTTTCCACTTTAATTTTTTTCAAGATGAAAATACAATCAACTATAATATTTTAAATAGCATAAAAAAATGTCAAGATGTCTGTTAGTTGCATCTTATTGTAATTTGTAAACAGGGTTTCAGACAATTTTGTCAATTTAATTAATTTATATAAAATATATAGTGTTATATTTGTCGAATCAATGCTTACCAGTTTCCACCCAAGGAATAATCGTTATTATCTTGTTTGTTTATAACTAGCAAAAAGTATTAATTGAATCAGTATAAATTAATTTGGTGGGTCCACATATAGACTTTAAAAACAAGTCGTTTTCATGTTAAATTTCGTGGAAATTCATATGCTAGCTGCCGATGATTATAGGATTGTTTGGAGAAATAAAGGGGGGAATTTAATTACAATTGTGTCAAGGTTGAGTCACTTGAATAAACTCAGGAACTCAGTATCAATACTTTAGTTTGTAAAACTTAAAAATTTTAGAGTTAAGTTTGATTTTACTACTTGAGTTTGTTAATAATAACTATTTTTTTAAAGATTAAAAATATTAATTTGTATTCAAAAATTTTATAAATTGTTTCAATTTCAGTGCAAAATTTTCATTAATTGTTTCAATTTTAACCAAAATAATAAAACTTTTCGAGTGAAATTAAAATAACATATTAAACTTTAGGAGGTAAATTGATGTTTTTAATATTTAAAAGGAAAATGATTACTTTAGTTAAATCTTAGGTAATAAAATTGAAATTAACTTTAAATTTTATAAAACTCATGTTATTTTAGGCTTTATATATTTGTTTCTATAAACTTTTTTCATTGCATGGATATAAAAATGTTTACCCAGCGGGGTTGGTTTTGAAAACCATTTACAATGGAGGTCACCGTCATCGTAAATGGTGATCCCTACCGCAACATTTAGGACAACATAGAAGGATCAAAGATATTTCAAGCTTATCATGAGTATCATCTATTAACGATCTTGTCATGAGTATCATCTATTAACAATATTGTCATTAGTATCATCTATTAAAGATTGTCATTAGCATCGATGGTATTTTTTAATTTTTGTGTTCTCGCGTGACCAAGGAGAAATCACCTCTAGTAACTTTCATGTTCGCACATGACAAAATAGCAATCACCAGGCAAAACATCATTGGAATCAATATTTATAATTAAAAACCGTAAAACCATGTATAAAAGAGACGGATCAAATGAAAACCATGCTTATAATTAAAAATCGTAAAAACCACCACTACCCATTCACCCAATCATATAATTTATAAATAATTTAAGTTTTTAATTGTTTAAAGTATATTTAAATAACTTCAACATTATTTTTTGAGGTCAATATATATGTTTTAATTTAAACTCGAAAAAACGATGATAATGACGAAACGACTTACATATACGTAACTGTATGAGTTACATGCACGTAACTCTTAATTGTAAACTTGGTAACCCGTACTTACATATACATAGCCTCTTTTAGTTGAAAACTTTGTAACATGCACTTACATATATGTACCCCTGATTTTCATAGTTTTAATTTATAACATAGTTTTCTAGGGATCCATCCCTATATATATATCTCAATATATAATAAAAGAAAATGGTTAAGCCACGTGACAAGATTTTAGACAATACATTGTCACATGACGTCTTCATAATATACGATTATCACGTGTCATTTTATTAGCAATATGATTTTAAAATGAATCTCACAATCATGTTTAAATAGTATTAAATATCTAATTAAATAACATTTTAAAATTAGATTTTAAAATTTACTGAATAAATGAAAATTTAAAAACTTTAAATTTCAATTTCATTATGTAATTAATCCAAAATTTTATGTAAAAATAACTAACTAATCAGCCATCATTTAAAATTTAGAACTAACAATTTGAATATTGAAATTGAACATATGTAGTTCACAAATTTCACATTCCAATAATAACAATCAATCTGAGTATTTTAGGTTAATAATTTTAAATTTTAAAAATTTTCTATATTTTAACAATATCATATAATATTTACATGTATTATATAACGTTATATCATTATTTTATTATATATATACAATAATTTTTTATTTACTCTATTTCCACTATTAAAGATATATGAGAAATATACGAAATAGCTTTTATGATCAAAGAGTTCAGGTATTTCGTATGAAAAACTTCTCTTAATTCTCCATTATTCATACAATCATTATTTTCAACTCGCTTCGTATTTCATTCAGTTATAATATTACATACAATTTAATTTAAAAAACAAGTTTTCAATAATACACCTTAACACTGATTTTTTTTGTCCTACCACCATAACCTTCACTATGTTTATTTTTTATTTATGTAAACTGGTTTATACATTATTGATATTGCCTTGCTTAACAGGATAACATTAATATTAGAATTAACTTTCTTAAAAGATCTCAACATATCATGTTGTGATTCGTTTATAGAGGCATACAATGTATAATAATATGGTAAAACTTACTCTATTGAGTTTATTACGGTTCAGGATGAGATATCATTCAACTAATGGAATTGTTATCTTGTTCTTTTAATATTTATCTTACAAAACCCTATATATCATTAATATTTTACACATTTTATTATAGTACACTATAATACAAGAGAATATTCTAAAAATATAAATTTTTAAGTTTGAGAAATTGTTGATTGAATTTGATTAAACATTTGTATACAAAGAAATTTTTAGATATATATATAAACATTAATATTTTTTTATTTATTTAATCCTTTCATTTAATTTACATGTATACACATTTATTTAATCGATCTTTATATGCGTGTATATTACAAACTTATTAATAATCACTGATAATTTATATTTTTATTTATTTCAAAATTATTTTTTTCAACTCGTGTTACACACGAGGGGTTATGCTACTATATATATATATATATATATATATATATATATATATATATATATATGTATGTATGTATATATATGTATATATATATATATATATATAGGATCAGGATCATTACAGAACCAATTTTTATTTTCAGAACCAAAAGAACCATTGATTTACATAAATGTAAATGACGAATCATTGATTTACATATATGTAAGTTAAAGCTGATGATATTTAGTTGTTTTACATACATGTATGATATACACATATGTAAAATAGTTCAAGTATCATCAGACTTAAATTACATTTATGTAAATCAATGGTTTTTTGGTTCTGAAAATAAAACATGGTTCTGTAATGATCCTAACCATATATATATGTATATATATATGTATATATATATATATATGTATATGTATATATATGTATATGTATATATATGTATATATATGTATATCCATATATATGTATATGTATATATATATATATATATCTATATATATATATGTATATGTATATATATATCTCTATATATATGTATCTCTCTCTCTCTCTCTCTCTCTCTCTCTCTCTCTCTATCTATATATATATATATATATATATATATATATATATATATATATATATATATATATGGCAAAGCATTAGTCGTGGGTTAAATCTAACACGTGAAATCATGCAAGCCAATAGTCAAGGGTTAAACCTATCGCCAATGCAATAGACAATGGGTTAATGAATCTCATTGCGGCACTTTAAATCAACATAAGTTTTAAACTTTTCATTTATCAGTTAACATGTTAATAGTGGTAATCAAGCCTACATAACGTGTTGAAATTATAGACTAACAGATCGTTTTAACTCAAATAGAGTTTGAATACTACAATCAAAGCAATATCAAACATGACAGTGTGTAGACTTGACTTGATTTGCTTACACCCTAAGAGCGCATCAGCTGTACATTAAATTTTATAGAGTTCAATGAACTATCTTATATGCATCGCGCACATACAATTCAAATGAGTATCATTGGACTCGTTAATCGGCCTAGCACCCTCACCCCATAAATTCACCGGAGGTAATGCGGCTAAATTTGTTACACAAAGCCATGAGATGGGGTTTAAAAGACTATCTTTTCCCTAAGATTTTTACATGGGTCTAGGCTCGCGCTCAATGCCATTAATCTCAAGATGCGCATGTAATGAGGATCAAACACATGTCTCCTTTGAAGAATCTAAAGTCACCCAAGTCCTACTATTCAATTACTATAATTTAAAGGATTAGTCTTATTGTAAGTTTTCTATTTTTTATATATCTAAAAGCACAAAAAGAAATGAGATAGTTTAACTTAAAAGGTAATATAAATATACATAATAAAAGTTTATAAAGTTCAAAATTATTAAAAAATCAATAGGACTGGTGAACAACGCATTACAAATTATACAGATATATAATAATATTTTTTTACTTCACTCACAACTACTATTTATAATATAAAAACACATTTATAATATAAGAAATTTAGTATGAATACTCTAAGGGTGGGGGTCTCAACACCATGAGCTCATGGCAAGGCCCGACTCCGTGCCTCAACATTATCGTCGGTCCTTACGCCACGCCATTTGCCCGTTTCACGGCATCCCCATGTCGGGTGCTTCCCCATTTTGAACGTTGCAAAGAGCCGTTAGGTTCCCCCCATGCTGAGAAAAACACGGTGAGAGCACTCCCCCGTTCACATGATGTGGTGTGATGTGATGTGACAATATATGATTAATGGATATGTAATGTGTCAGCATCTCTTCCATCCTAGTTGATTTTTCTCTAAGATGAACTCGATAAAAATGGATAAAATAGGTAATCTTACGTAGAGTCATTGGGTTAACCATAAGAGTGTAGACCTTTTTCCAAAAAGAGTGTTAAAGGAAAAAATATTTACTAAAATTGGTGATTTAAAAAAATATATATCAAAATGGGTGATTTAAAATTTATTAAAATATATGACTCGTAATTTTTCAAATGTTATTTTAGTAAAATTATAAACGCAGATGAAATAGAAGCAATATACTATTTTCTAGTAATAAATGTTAAATTTAATTCTATTTATGTATTTGAAAATTTTAATTATATTTTTCTCCTCTTACTGATCTGTAATAGATTTATTAATTATAAAAAATAAATGAGTTAATTGAGAAAAAATATATAAAAACAACAATAAGTTGATTGAATAAAAAATTAAATGAAAAGAATATAACAGATTTGTCAAAAATAAAAAAATAAGAAAAACAATCATTTTAATAAATATTTTTCAAATCATTCATTTTAATAAATATTTTTTAAATCACTCATTTTAAATAAATATTTTTACCTCAACATTCTTTTGAAAAAAAAAACTCAAGAGTGTAAGACTTCAGAGTTAAGACCCAGGAGTATCACCATGATATAAGAAGGGGTCTACTAAAGAGACGCCCAGAAGGATATCTGTACGCCCTCTTTACGGGCCGTAAGGCCCTTCACGGGCCGTAATGACTGTCGGGCAATCAAATTAGTCATTCAAAAACGTAACGGCCCGTGAAGGTGTTCACGGTGTTAATTTTTCACGGCCCGTTAAGCATTTCACGGCCTGTTAGTCCTTTCACTTACGGCCCGTGAACCGCTTTACGGGTCCTATTTTCACCTTTAATAATTTGACGAGATATATTATTCCTCGTTATTCGTGTAATTTTGTATTTATTACGTTATTTGATATGACGTAATATTCGTCGATAGTCGTGTAATTTTGTATTTATTACGTTATTTGATATGACGTAATATTCCTCGATATTCGTGTTAATTATGTGACGGGATGCAATATTTCATGTGAACTACTATATAAACGTTAGTTTATAAATTCATTTTATAATTCAAATTTCTACGATAAGTTTGGAATAATATTTAACGTTACGATGTCTTTCTGGGATAGCAACTATTTATTCAGTTCGGAATCTAACTATTACCCTGAGAAGGGTTACGGTTATTACGATGAGGGTGCTTCAAACTATTTAGGATAGTTCGCGTCCAATTACGGCGGGAATGACGGCGGCGATGACGGGGGTGATAACGGTGGCGATAGCAGCGGTGATAATGACGGTTCTGGTTCCGGTAAAAGAGTTTTATACGACACTGTAACATTTCGTATTTTCGTTAAATATAAGTTAACTTCGTTAAATTCTTGTAAGGACCATTCATGCCATTTATGAAACGTTGTGGGCTATTCTTGTTTCATTCTTTGTTTACCTAAAGTTCTAATCAATTAAATAGTAATATTAATTATAATAATAATAATAACATTAATAATAACAATAATAATAATATAATATTAATAATAATAATAATAATAATAATAATAATAAAACTTGAATAATTAAATAAGTTAGATTAAAGTTTAAAAAGATGAGGGGTCAACTATAGATTAAAGTTTTAGCATCAAATAAAAGGGACTCAAAGTTAAGGGACCTTTGTGTAAAATCTCAAAAATTCAACCCAAACCCCCCGCCCATCCCGTGTTTCCGGCGACCGGGTCCGGCCACCTCCGGTCGGCTCCGGCGAGGGTCAATACCCCCTCAAACGCTCCAAATCAATAAATCAAACCATTCTAAAAGCCTCGTGATCACGTTTTAAACCCGTTTATGAGTTTTAATTGAGTTTAACAGCGGTTATGGGTTCCAACAATCGAGTAACCGATCACACTTAAACTCATTAGCCGTTCGAGCATTAAACGGCAATAATAATCTAATTAATCGAACGTACACGATCATATGATTAATACTAAACGTCTACAACTCTCAATTTCACCTGAAAACACCCAATCACACAAATCCAATCCTCCACATTACGCGACCTGCAACTTGCTTGAACACCATCCTTTTGACGTCAAGACTTACAATTGATAGAGGGTTTAGGACCATTGAGACCAGAAGAAGCTTCATGTACGAGTAATTCGATTTACATCATCGTTTGCACCCTGAACCACTCCCCCCTCGGTCGCGGTTGTGCTTCGATTGTTCCAAGTCACCAAGTCAAAACAAATCGGGTAATTAAAACCACCTATATACTCGTTTTTATATGGGTAATGAAAGCCCTAAGATTGATTTCATAAACAACATCGATTTGATGATCAATTTGTGATAAAACCAATCTAGGGTTCTTGGTGAAAAGGGGGGTTGCTTCTGGTTTGGGTTTAAAAGGATTTAAAACCAAAGTAAACCAAGGCCTCGGCCCTGGTTCACTGGTTACACACACGCCCCCTACACTCGAAGTCGCGGGTTCGAACCCGGCTTCATCCAATTCTTTTTTTAAAAGCCTTTTGGCTTTAAAAAAAATACAGAAAAATTTATAAAAACTATAAAAATCAGTTTATAAACTTTATTTATTTATAAAGCCAACTAACTATTTTCTGAAAATTTATTTCTTAAAATACCTTAATAATTTATTAAATATTATAGGCAAATGATAGGTATTTGGTTTATTGTGTTATAAAAAAAAAATAATAGACTCTAAATAATGGTTTAAATTACTAAATTATTATTGGTTCAAACATTATCTATATATTAATGTTCAAATTATGATTATTTTAATTAAATATAAAAGTTTTATATTTAAACCTTACAAATTATTACAAATGTTTTCCTTTCACATTTGATATAATATATAGTAAAACCTTACAAATTATTACAAATGTTTTCCTTTCACATTTTGATATAATATATAGTATACCTCTTTCCATTTATTTCAAGAAAATATATATGATTCTATTTGTTAAATTCGATTATTTAACAAAAACCCAAATTCCGCTTAAAACCCTAATTATCGTTAGAACGTTAAACTTATTATAATTAAACTTAAATATTGTAAATATATATTCTTAGGTATCTCGTGAAGGTTTACGTTGGAACGTTGCTTATTAGTCTTATTAATCGTCATCCTTATACTTATTTGCCATGTGAGTTCCTTGCCCCTTTTTATATTTTCACACTAATTTGGGGTGAAACATGATTACTTATACATAATGCACTTGTAAACGTTTAGACTTGTAAAGCACTTGCAATTCATATTTTTGTCATGGTTATTTGTGTGTTGTAAGTGTTTATATGAGATACATAGTTTGTTTACAATCATTAACTATTGCTAGCCTGGCGACGTCTTAGATCTTTGGGCCTGACAAGCCTATTTGGTGCTAAAGTCGATGTATTGCCGACTCCTAGGAGCCGTATGCTTGTGCACTAGGGAACCAAATACACTTAGCCAATCTTATATACTTGTAATCAAGTCGAGGTTTGGTTGTAACGATATGTGTTCTATAACCTTACTAGCTTATAACTTATGACATGAATTGCTACTTGTAACTTTATCATAGTATGTATGAAAACCTTGGAAACTCACCAACTATTTTTAGTTGACCTTTTATTTTTATCATGTTTCAGGTAACCCCCAAGTTTAAAGTGGTCTTTTGAAGCTTGCAATAAAACTAGGACGTGGACCTAGTTAAATAAATAAAATGTTATGTTTTGATTTATGTTTGAACTTAATTCATGTTTGAGACTCATATTTGTATTTCCTGTTGAAACTTAAAATATTAATATTTACCTTTAAATATAGCGTTATGTGACTGTGAACAATCTTAACCCTCACATCTCGACTTTTCCGCCGTCAAGGTTGGGGTGTGACAGATTGGTATCAGAGCCCGTAACTATAGGGAATTAGGTTATTAGAAATGGTGACCTAGACTATAGCATATGCACGAACCTTATAGAATTATATTTCTATCTTTTAAGGTATATGGTTTGCATGCTACATAATGCTATGTTCCCTTATGTGCAATTTGATGCCTTAGCATAGGATTGCCTAAACATTTCTACATGTCTCCCAAAACTTACATTTGACTCTTAGACTCTCCCCGAACATGAAACCTCTTAATCTTATTCTCGACGACACGTGGAATCGTATACTTATGCTTATGACTTGGATCTTTAGGCGTTATGTCTAATCTATATAAATCTCATCAAGGTTTTGATTTCATGAACCTAAGAAATATGTGTGACACATAGACACCTGTATTCTGGATTTCCTGGCAAAAAGCCCTCGGGCTAAGGCAAGCGTATTCGTATAAATCTCATTGAGGGGCCCGTTACGCTACCTGGGGATTTCTGGGATGAGTGATAAACTATGGTCAAAATACACATATCTCTAAGGCAAATGGGTCAATTCACCTTGACGTGTCAACGTTTCCAAATGGTAATGCGTTACCCAAATGGAATCATTCTGTGTACCTTACAACCCTTAGCTTGTCTTTGTCTAAACTACTATCCTTTGTTATTCTCATTCCTGTAACTAACTCATTTTGTATATCTAGCATGTCTCGTCATCATGGAAAGCGTGGAAGTTCCGACCGAAAACTTGCAGCAATGATAGCCCGACAAATGGTTGCTGTGCTCCCAACCATGGTTGCTGAGCTTAATAGCACCCTAATGGCTAATAGCAACAACAACACTAATGGGAACAATAGTGGTGCTCATGGAGAGAATAACAACAATCAACAAGGGAACACCCGTACTTGCACTTTCAAACACTTCAACTCGTGCAAACCCACTAGTTTTAGTGGAAAAGAAGGAGCCACTGGACTCCTCGAGTGGTTTGAAAGTATGGAGAACACCTTTATCGTTAGCGAGTGCCCTGATGAGTTCAAAGTTCGCTATGCTGCAAGTGTCCTTCAACAACGGGCATTAACATGGTGGAATAGTGAAAAGAAAAACCGTGGAACTGAGGTTGCTTTGGCGTTGCCCTGGGAAGAATTTAAGGATATCATGATCCAAAAGTTTTGCCCGAGGAGCGAGTTGCAAAAGCTGGAGGAGGAGTTCTGGAACCTCAAACAGGATGGTGGGAATCATTTGGCTTATTCCACCCGACATCATGAATTGAGTTTGCTCCTACCACACATGGTAGACACCGTGCCCCGTAACATTGAAAAATTCATCAAGGGGGTACCACCTCAAATTCAAGATGTCGTGGTGGGTAGTAGGCCCACAACCTTGGAGGAAGCCATCACAATCACCGCCCAACTCACTGAGAACCATATACGAGCGGGCACCATGTCTGTGAAGGGTGCAAAGAAGGTGGAAAAGACGGCTTCTGAGGCTGTTAAGGAGACTAAAGCTGAACCGTCTCACAACAATAACAACAACAAGAAGCGTAAGTTTACACCGGCACGCAACTATGCCGTGGCTGCACCCAAACAACCCCAACGCAACATGTACCTGTCGCTGCACCTGTGGCACAAGTGCCTGGGGCTAGAGCTTATGCTGGTCCTCAACCTATGTGCAACACGTGTAGATACCATCATCCGGGAATCAACCATGCCGTATCTGTACCTTATGCGGTAAATATGGTCACTGGGTGGCGACTTGTCACCGTGCACCTAACAACGCCGCCATGGTCACAAACCGTGTTTGTTACAATTGTGGGGAACCTGGTCATTTCCGCCCACAATGCCCTCGCCTGGTGGGTAATGTTCCACAAGCTCGAGGACGTGCTTTCAACATCAACGCTAACCAAGCACAAGCAAACAACGATGTGGTGAATGGTATGTTAACTTACTTGTAACTTTTGTGATCCGATTCTTTTCATACATTACTTGTATCGTTAAATACCTAAAAAAAATTGAACAGGTATGTTTCTTATTAATAAGACTTATGCCTATGTCCTATTTGATTCTGGATCCGATAAGAGTTTTGTTTCATTGAGTTTGAACCCGTACTTGCTAAGCCACATACGAAACTAGAAAGACCTCTCACCGTTGAAGTTGCCGATGGAGAACCGATCACTGTGGATGTTGTTATCCGTGATTGCATCTTAAGTCTTGACGCTCACGATTTTCTTATTGATCTTATTCCTATGAAACTTGGAAGCTTCGATGTCATCATTGGTATGGATTGGTTAGCCAAACACCATGCCGAGATCGTTTGTTTCGAGAAGTGCATCCGTATACCGTTACCATCTGGGGATACTTTGAAAGTTTTCGGCGAGAAATCTTCTAAAGGGTTTAAACTCATGTCTTGTACTCAAGCCCGGAAGTGCTTAAGCAAGAAGTATATGGCCTTCTTGGCTTACGTGGTCAACACAAAAGTCAAAGGGAAAGAACTTAAGGACGTTCCGATTGTCCGAGACTTTCCTGAAGTATTTCCCGACAACCTTAGTGGTTTACCTCCCGTGCGTGAAGTTGAGTTTAAAATTGACCTGATACCGGGAGCAAACCCCGTGGCTAAGTCACAGTATCGACTTGCACCATCGGAAATGCAAGAACTTTCTAGTCAACTTCAAGAGCTAACCGAGAAGGGTTTCATTCGTCCTAGTTCTTCGCCTTGGGGTGCACCTGTTCTCTTTGTGAAGAAGAAAGATGGGTCGTTTCGTATGTGCATCGACTATCGTGAGCTTAACAAGCTTACCATCAAGAACTGCTATCCTCTTCCTCGCATCGATGACTTGTTTGATCAACTTCAAGGAGCTGCTATATTCTCGAAGATTGATCTACGTTCTGGATATCATCAATTACGAGTCCATGATGATGACATCCCAAAAACCGCGTTCCGTACTCGTTATGGGCACTACGAGTTTATGGTGATGCCTTTTGGTTTAACTAATGCTCCTGCTGTCTTCATGGATCTTATGAACCGAGTATGCAAGCCTTATCTAGATAAGTTTGTGATCGTCTTCATTGATGACATACTTATCTACTCCAAGACTAACACCGAGCATGAACTGCATTTGCGACAAGTTCTTGAGTTGTTGAAGAAAGAACAATTGTACGCGAAGTTCTCGAAGTGTGACTTCTGGCTCGAGGAAGTTCAATTTCTAGGACACGTGGTGAATAGCCAAGGAATTCATGTTGACCCTGCAAAGGTGGAAGCTGTAAAGAATTGGTGTGTTCCCACGACTCCAACCGAGATTCGTTCTTTCCTTGGTTTTGCTGGTTATTACCGGCGATTCATCGCCAACTTTTCAAGGATCGCGAAGCCTCTCACTTCCCTGACACAAAAGAATAAACCATTCGAGTGGGGGCCCGAACAGAAAGAAGCTTTTGAAGCATTAAAGCACAAACTGTGCAATGCTCCTATCTTGACCCTACCCGATGGAAACGATGATTTCACCGTATATTGTGATGCATCAAAACAAGGCCTTGGTTGTGTTCTTATGCAACGAGGAAAGGTCATAGCTTATGCATCGAGACAACTGAAGGTTCACGAGGTGAATTACACAACACACGATCTCGAGCTTGGTGCTGTTGTTTTTGCTTTGAAGATTTGGAGACATTACCTTTATGGTACGCAATGTATAGTCTACACCGATCACAAAAGCCTTCAACACGTTTTTAATCAAAAAGATCTCAATATGAGACAACGTCGTTGGCTTGAGTTGATTAGTGATTATGACTGTGACATTCGTTACCATCCTGGAAAGGCAAATGTTGTGGCCGATGCACTAAGTCGAAAGGTTCATAGCAAGATGGTCTCGTTCCAAGAAATTCGCGATCGACGACAATGGTTTGACACCTTGAGAGGATTCGATACTGAAATTCGACTAGATGTCAACGAGGCTACTGTACTGCTACAAAACTTGAGAATAGATAGTGACATCAAGTCTAGTATCTTGGAGGCTCAACAAAGGGTTCAACAAGAAGGAAGAATGAAGGATGAACTGGAGAATAACCTTCTAACTCAATTGGAGACGAAACCTAATGGGTTGATGTATTTCGCGAACCGAATTTGGGTTCCAAATCGTGATAATCTTCGTACTCTTGTCATGAACGAAGCTCATCAAACGCGTTATTCTATTCATCCTGGCTCTGATAAGATGTACATGGATCTGCGTAGTCAATATTGGTGGCCTGGAATGAAGAAAGACATAGCGACTTATGTAGCTAAGTGCCTCACGTGTACGAAGGTTAAAGCCGAACATCAACGTCCAAGTGGATTACTTGAGCAACCCGAGATTCCTATGTAGAAGTGGGAACACATATCCATGGACTTCATAACCAAGCTACCCCGAACCTCTCGTGGACATGATAGCATATGGGTGATCGTCGACCGACTGACCAAGTCGGCACATTTTATACCCATACGTGACACTTACAAGACATCAAGGTTGGCTCGTATATACGTTGATGAAATTGTAAGTCGTCATGGGGTACCTCTTCACATCATATCCGACCGAGACGCTCGTTTCACTTCGCACTTTTGGTCGTCTATGCAAGAACTCTTGGGTACTCAATTGGATCTAAGCACGGCTTACCATCCCCAAACTGATGGTCAGACCGAGCGAACCATCCAAACCTTGGAGGATTTGCTACGCCATTGTGTCCTTGACTTTGGTGGTGATTGGGATACGCATCTACCACTAGCGTAATTTTCGTATAACAATAGTTACCACTCGAGTATCAAGATGGCACCGTTCGAAGCGCTTTATGGTCGTAAATGCCGTTCACCGATCTGCTGGACCGACATTAGTGAAAACTTCATCACTGGTCCTGAACTTATACAAGAGACGACCGATAAAGTTTTTACCATCCGAAAGAACCTTGAAGTGGCAAGAAGTCGACAAAAGAGCTATGCTGATAAGAGACGTAAACCGTTGGAATTCCAAGTTGGGGAGATGGTTCTTCTTAAGGTTTCACCGTGGAAGGGTGTCGTTCGCTTTGGGAAGAAGGGTAAACTGGCTCCAAGATTTGTAGGTCCTTTCAAGATTCTGAAAAGGATTGGAAAAGTGGCTTACAAACTGGAATTACCTTCCGACCTTAGTGGGATTCATCCTGTGTTTCACGTCTCAAATTTGAAAAAGTGTTTGGCTGATGAAAGTCTGCATGTTCCGTTGGAAGACATCCAGATCGACGAGTCATTGCATTTCGTTGAGAAACCTGTTGAGATCATGGATCGCATTATGAAGAAGACCAGAACTACCACTACCCCAATCGTCAAGGTTCGTTGGGAGAATAAACGTGGTGCTGAATTTACTTGGGAACGTGAGGAGCACATGAAGAAGAAATACCCGTTCTTATTTGTATAGTTTCATTTTTTAATTTCGGGACGAAATTCTTTTAAGTCGGGGAGACTGTAACATTTCGTATTTTCGTTAAATATAAGTTAACTTCGTTAAATTCTTGTAAGGACCATTCATGCCATTTATGAAACGTTGTGGGCTATTCTTGTTCATTCCTTGTTTACCTAAAGTTCTAATCAATTAAATAGTAACTAGTAACTTTCCACCCGCGCGATGCTGCGGGGGAATCGTTTATTACGCAAAAAAAAATTATTTACGTATGGCTGCTTCTAACATTTGGATTACATCCCAAATGGCTCTGGTTCTACTTTGCTTTTGTACACCATTTCATAGCATATGCAATTTTATTCAATAAATTATCATTGTTACGAAAATTTTGAAAAAGCTTTTGATGAACCAACAATTACAATATGCCTTGAAAAATCATTTTATTGGTATGGAAAACATATTCAACCAATCGAGATGAAATTGAAGGGGGAAATAGCATAATGATACCTTGTGGCGTTTGGGAGACGGTGGCTTGTGGTCAGAGGACGATGATCGCTTGTTGTTGTTGTTGTTGTTGGGTATAGATCCACTGCGACGCGTGGAGACCATATCTCCTGTGCCTCTTTGTTGTTGTCTTCTTCTTCTTCGTCTTCGTTGAGAGAGAAACAGAAGGAGTCTCTAGAGAGAGAGGAATGAGACGAATTGTTACTGTAGTCAAAACTATGACACTCTTTCAAAAAAACATTTAAACAAAACTAAAAACATAAATATTCATTCAACAGAAAGATTCATTCCTCCAAATATGTGTGCTCCTATGATCTCAAATTTGGAATTATCGAAATATTTGTACTCCTATGGTAGATAATGGTCCTATTGATATAGGATATTATATTGAAATCTATGGACTTACTTTTTTCGTAGTCTTCTTCTTTTGGTGTGCTGGCTCTGTAAAAGGGAAACAAAATAAAAATTATCAGGTACTTAAAAGAGTGTAACCCAATGTTACAAAAGTAGCTTAGCAAATTGACCCATTGATAGTTTCAACATGACAACATGTATCTTTTAACTCATTCAACACCCTATGAAATCAGTTGATACCAAAAGCTAGACTACCAAGTTTGTAATTCATCTTCTACTCGTTTAAATCTCACTCCTACCAAAAAAACAGAAGCATAGATAGACCTCACTTATACCTTAATTCTATTTTAATACATAGAATACAAAGCATTATAGCACAAGCATAGATAGACTGCGGAATTTAAACCCATTTCCTGTTTTCAACAGAAATTGACCCATTGATAGTTTCAACATGACAACAAAGTTTGTAACTTTTAAATCATTCAACATGAAATCAGTTGATACCAAAAGCATGACTACCAAGTTTGTTATTCTACTCTTTTAAACCTCACTCCTACCAAAAACAGAAGTCGGTTGCATATAGTGACGGCTTAGTGTGGCTATACCACAGTGTAGAAAGAAAAGTCAAATAAAATCAAAGAAAAGTCGAATAAAATCAAGTAATCAACAGCAATTACTATTTGAAAGAAATGTAGATTAATCGAACAACAACAGATATTTACATTTGATGAAGATTATGAGTGCAAGACTTACATTTGATGAAGATTGTGAGACGACTCCTTCACCATAAAATCTTTTTTCTTGTTCTCACCATAATGAATTCGGATAATTTTGAGGAAACTCCATCTGCAAAAGCCACAAAACTGGTGTTATTTGTATTTGAATTGGTCATTGTCAGTCCCAGTTCTAGTTCAGTCCAAGTCCAAGTCCCAGTTCTAGTTCAGTTTGCATAATAACTAACCCAAATGACTCAACCCATTGCATAATTGACTGCATAAAAACTGACCCAAATGACTCAACCCATTGCATAATTGACTGCATAAAATATTACCCAAATGACCTAGTAAAAACTGCATATAAGCTTAAACAATTGACTACCAATTTCTAAACACCAAATACATCAATTAGCAATTTCTAAACCATATTTTTGAGCATCACACAAACATGAAACTATGTAAATACACAATTTTCATTTTCATTCAATAAAGCACCAATTTGAGGGGAAAGAACCCTAATTTTGCACAGAATCACACATATCAATGAAAATCAAAACCACAATACTTCGAACACCACTCGGGGAACCAACTTCGTGACACAACAAACCAAAGACCAAAACCGATCGGAGCACCAATCGAGAACACCAATCGGAACCCCAAAACCAATCGGAACACCAATCGGAACTCACGAGATAACAGCCACGATCACACCAATCCAACTTCGTGAAACACCAAAACCAAAACCAGATCCAGAGACGAAAACCAAAGAAGAATACAGATCCAGGGTTTGAAGACCAAAACCAAGGAAGAAGACGAACCAACCTCGTGCAACAACAAACGCCGGTGTGAGGGTCGCTTACCCGTTGTGGCGACGGTCGCCGGTGCGAAGGTCGCCGGTGGGGGGCGACGGTGCGGTGGTCGCCCGTTGGGCGAGAGAGAGAGCAGAGCGAGAGGGAGAGCGCCGAGCTATGTCGCCGGTGGGGGGCGATGGTGCGGTGGTCGCCCGTTGGGCGAGAGAGAGAGCAGAGCGAGAGGGAGAGCGCCGAGCTATGTCGCCGGTGGGGGGCGATGGTGCGGTGGTCGCCCGTTGGGCGAGAGAGAGAGCAGAGCGAGAGGGAGAGCGCCGAGCTACTGTAGTACTGTAGCTAAACGTTATATCTTAATATATATATAACAAGAGATGTTTCATGTCCGCCCAAGGCCAACCCTAGAAAACAAAATATATCAATTTGTTAAATTGACAATGAAAGCATTACTGAATTTCTCACATACCTTCATAAAAATATCCAGATCTTCATCGGGTCGTATTCCAGCAATTTTTTCTCTCCTTGTAAGTTCGGTAAGCATATCTACAATGGAGACCTTCCATTTATCACTTTTGCACTCAAAAACATGCATATACATATAGCATACCAAACAAACAGAATCTCCAAGAGCTTACCATATTTAAATCCAACACCTTGACAACGTGCAGATAAGTCAAGTGTTTCTTTAACTGTCATTTCTGCAATATGCCAATCTTGTTGACTGACATAAGCCGATGTTCTCTGAGGAACAAATTCCTTGAGACCGTGGCCATTGTAGAGACTTTTCCTGACACCTTAGAGATAATCAAAGTGTTGAATGAAGAATTTAGTAAAAGAACCCTATAATTGCACTGTCACAGGCAAACATGTGTACCTGCAAATGATGTCCAAGGCGTCCAGCCAGGGCCAGCAACAGAGTTGTCTTTCCAGAGCTTGGAGGACCAAGAAGCAATGTCATTCTGCATATATATAGTCACCCATCAATAAATTATTAATAATTAAATAATTGATTTTCCTTTCAAAACACTATTTTGACTTGATTTGCACCTTGAAGGTCTAATAATCCCACTAACATCATCCAAAATGGTCAGTTTTCTTCGCTTCCCTTTGTATATCCTCAATCGTCTTAAGAAAGCCTGTTCAAATCCTCAAGTTCTTAGCTGGATTGATAAAGATACAAGTACTTAAACCTTAGATCGTAAAAGCCGGTTTTCCCTGTAAATAACTTACCTCAGTCATGTTAACAATGAAATTGGTAATGGTTGGCAATGCTCTACTTCCAACATGAACAAAAGTTTCTACGTTTAAATTCTGAAATCTGACTTCGATCTTTGGAAATTCCAAATCCACCCTGCAATTTAAACATAAAAAAAACTTGAGAAAAATGGATACAACTAATGCTTCCTGTACATGTTCTATCTTCAACTTTCAAATGCTTGTAAAAGAATATCGTACGAATTGATAAATTAAAACATGAATCTAGCATTTCTTAACAGAAACCCCAATTTAATAAAAACTGTAGGTTTGGCATTTGCGTAAAGTAGTTTCAGTTCCCTGTTTATGTTCTTCTCTATCTCATCACCGATCTAAAGCAACAGCCAAAATCCCAAACACACAAACAAATCCATCATCAACGGCACAAAAACCAAACTCCACAATCAAACTACAGTAAATCAACTCACGCATCAAATCTCCGTCGCATCCGATCGAAGAACAGCTTCCGATCCTCGTCGGCAGAGCACAACAACCGATCTAACACCACCTTCAGCTCCTCAACTTCAAGCTTACTCACATCAACCTCCTTCGCATCCCCAACGATGTTCGTAAATATCCCCTTCCGAACTCGATTGTACGTCGGCAGCCTCTCGATGGCCGCCCACCGCAGCGCCTCTTCATCGTCGTCGTCTTCGCGAAACGACGACGATCTGGCCGACAGATTCTCTGCAGAATTCCACATTCTGAAGAGCAAAAGGTGAAATTGGAGGAACGAAACCCTAGATTTGAAGGCAAAAGCTTATCATGTAGATAGGGCACGAGATAAACAGGTGGTAATGATACTCTGCAATATATATATGATATATATATTAAGCTGAACAATCGATACCTGAAGGGGGATCTGCGGGCCGAAGGGGATCTGCGGGCCGAAGGGGATCTGAGGGCCGAAGGGGATCTGCGGGCCGAAGGTGGCGACGGTGGCCGAAGGGGATCTGCGGGCCGAAGGTCGCGACAGGCCGAAGGGGCGGTGGCGACGGGGGAGAGGTGGCCACGGAGGCGAGGTGGCGACGGCGAGGTGGCGAGGTGGCGACGGCGAGGTGGCGAGGTGGCGACGGCGAGGTGGCGACGGTGGCTGAAGGGGGCGGTGGAGTTGAGGTGAGGGAGCGTGTGAGGGTTTGGTGATACTGTAGCTAAAGTTTATATCTTTAATATATATAATAATATTAATTATAATAATAATAATAACATTAATAATAACAATAATAATAATAATAATATTAATAATAATAATAATAATAATAATAATAATAATAATTATAAACTTGAATAATTAAATAAGTTAGATTAAAGTTTAAAAAGATGAGGGGGTCTTAATGTAATTTTATAACTATAGATTAAAGTTTTAGCATCAAATAAAAGGGACTCAAAGTGAAGGGACCTTTGTGTAAAATCTCAAAATTCAACCCAAACCCCCCGCCCATCCCGTGTTTCCGGCGACCGGGTCCGGCCACCTCCGGTCGGCTCCGGCGAGGGTCAATACCCCCTCAAACGCTCCAAATCAATAAATCAAACCATTCTAAAAGCCTCGTGATCACGTTTTAAACCCGTTTATGAGTTTTAATTGAGTTTAACAGCGGTTATGGGTTCCAACAATCGAGTAACCGATCACACTTAAACTCATTAGCCGTTCGAGCATTAAACGGCAATAATAATCTAATTAATCGAACGTACACGATCATATGATTAATACTAAACGTCTACAACTCTCAATTTCACCTGAAAACACCCAATCACACAAATCCAATCCTCCACATTACGCGACCTGCAACTTGCTTGAACACCATCCTTTTGACGTCAAGACTTACAATTGATAGAGGGTTTAGGACCATTGAGACCAGAAGAAGCTTCATGTACGAGTAATTCGATTTACATCATCGTTTGCACCCTGAACCACTCCCCCCTCGGTCGCGGTTGTGCTTCGATTGTTCCAAGTCACCAAGTCAAAACAAATCGGGTAATTAAAACCACCTATATACTCGTTTTTATATGGGTAATGAAAGCCCTAAGATTGATTTCATAAACAACATCGATTTGATGATCAATTTGTGATAAAACCAATCTAGGGTTCTTGGTGAAAAGGGGGGGTTGCTTCTGGTTTGGGTTTAAAAGGATTTAAAACCAAAGTAAACCAAGGCCTCGGCCCTGGTTCACTGGTTACACACACGCCCCCCTACACTCGAAGTCGCGGGTTCGAACCCGGCTTCATCCAATTCTTTTTTTAAAAGCCTTTTGGCTTTAAAAAAAATACAGAAAAATTTATAAAAACTATAAAAATCAGTTTATAAACTTTATTTATTTATAAAGCCAACTAACTATTTTCTGAAAATTTATTTCTTAAAATACCTTAATAATTTATTAAATATTATAGGCAAATGATAGGTATTTGGTTTATTGTGTTATAAAAAAAAATAATAGACTCTAAATAATGGTTTAAATTACTAAATTATTATTGGTTCAAACATTATCTATATATTAATGTTCAAATCATGATTATTTTAATTAAATATAAAAGTTTATATTTAAACCTTACAAATTATTACAAATGTTTTCCTTTCACATTTTGATATAATATACTAAACCTTACAAATTATTACAAATGTTTTCCTTTCACATTTTGATATAATATATAGTATACCTCTTTCCATTTATTTCAAGAAAATATATATGATTCTATTTGTTAAATTCGATTATTTAACAAAAACCCAAATTCCGCTTAAAACCCTAATTATCGTTAGAACGTTAAACTTATTATAATTAAACTTAAATATTGTAAATATATATTCTTAGGTATCTCGTGAAGGTTTACGTTGGAACGTTGCTTATTAGTCTTATTAATCGTCATCCTTATACTTATTTGCCATGTGAGTTCCTTGCCCCTTTTTATATTTTCACACTAATTTGGGGTGAAACATGATTACTTATACATAATGCACTTGTAAACGTTTAGACTTGTAAAGCACTTGCAATTCATATTTTTGTTATGGTTATTTGTGTGTTGTAAGTGTTTATATGAGATACATAGTTTGTTTACAATCATTAACTATTGCTAGCCTGGCGACGTCTTAGATCTTTGGGCCTGACAAGCCTATTTGGTGCTAAAGTCGATGTATTGCCGACTCCTAGGAGCCGTATGCTTGTGCACTAGGGAACCAAATACACTTAGCCAATCTTATATACTTGTAATCAAGTCGAGGTTTGGTTGTAACGATATGTGTTCTATAACCTTACTAGCTTATAACTTATGACATGAATTGCTACTTGTAACTTTATCATAGTATGTATGAAAACCTTGGAAACTCACCAACTATTTTTAGTTGACCTTTTATTTTATCATGTTTCAGGTAACCCCCAAGTTTTAAAGTGGTCTTTTGAAGCTTGCAATAAAACTAGGACGTGGACCTAGTTAAATAAATAAAATGTTATGTTTTGATTTATGTTTGAACTTAATTCATGTTTGAGACTCATGTTTGTATTTCCTGTTGAAACTTAAAATATTAATATTTACCTTTAAATATAGCGTTATGTGGCTGTGAACAATCTTAACCCTCACATCTCGACGTTTCCGCCGTCAAGGTTGGGGTGTGACAGACACGAATCAGGTTATAAGATATATCATATTTAATTTTACTTTCATTTAGTAATAACTAACTAAAAATATAAAATTTATTAGGTTTTCTCATCTCGTGAAGGATTAGTTGATTGGGCAAGTAACGTAGGGCGAGAAATAGGTTTGTTATTATCACCAAACGTTCAAAAAGAAATTCGAATGGTGTGGTGGTTAAAATTTGGTTGAAATGTGATCGGGGTGGTGTATATAAGGGAGCATCCACTCTAGGAAAAGTTGCACCAAAAAAACAAACTGTTAATTTGAATTGCAGGGTAAGTACGAGATGAAGAGAGATGGGTGGATTATAGTTGTTGTGGACGATACTCATAACCATGAACCTGCTGAACACCTGGAAGGACATGCATATGCAATGAGGCTCACCAAAAATGAGCTTTCTACTGTAAAGAATCTGACCGAGCAAAATATTGACCCTCGAAACATTCTAGGCACGTTGAGGGAACAAAATCCCAATAACGTGTCTGTGTTATGAACCATATATAACGCTCGGGCAAAAATTAAAAAGCCCACCAGAATTGGTGAAACCCCAATGCAGGTTTTTTTTCTATACTACAACAACATCATTATATATACACCCCTCACATAGATGAACCGACAAATACCGTCGACGGGGTTTTTTTATACATCCCACATCTCACATATTATGGCGTGCGTACCCACACGTGTTGATGATTGATACAACTTACAAAACTAACTTGTATAAAATGCCATTTGTTCAATGGTTGGTGTGACATCCATCCTAAAATCTTTTTCTGTTGCTCACGCATTCATTGATTATGAGCGTGAAGCCAACTTCAAATGGTGTTAGAGCAACTAAAAGCAACGCTGGAAGAAAAGTGCATGGAGCCCCGTGTTATACTAACCGACCGAGACCTCGCTCTGATGAAAGCGTTAGAAGAAGTTTTCACGAGTGTTGTTCGATTACTTTGCATAAGGCATATTTCGGAAAATACTGCTAAACATTTTAAGGCGAGTTTTTCAATGAAGGGTGGGGTGCTTTTGAGCATGTGTGGTCGGTACTTATTAACTCTGCAACGACGGACATATATGCTTATAATTACGACCGCCTTTATCGCAGATTGGTTTCCAAACATTCAAGTAAGTTTTATTGTGTTATTCTTAAAAATATATGTATATTTACATAAAAATAACTATATTTTTTTTAAATAGGAGTGCTGATGTACCTTAAAAATAACTGGTTGGACCCCGAATCTTCAGAATCTAAAGCAAGCATCCTGTAAGCTAACTTCTTGCCACTCTAAAGATCTATTTTGAACCAACCTATGCAATAACATACAAATTACAACTCCCGAATCTCGACCAATATGACCGGCATTAGGAGGCCACACGGTTTCACCGGATACCACCAGTTCTTCGATTTCTTCTTGTCCGGAGTGCTGCCAATATTGTATACGTGACAGAAAATGTAAAAAGTACGATTCGAATTGTACGAAAATCGTTCAGGCATTACGATGAATGCACCATGAATCATCACACGTATTTGGTCGACATTCGTATGGAGAATATATACGAACTTGTAGTGAGTCCATAGAAATCTTAAAAAGATACCAATTTTCTTCGTCATCAGTCATTGGTACGTAAACCTACAAAACAATTTAATTCACGGTTATAAATTCATGATTTTTATTGTAAAACATGAAAACAGTATTACCGTATCAACTTCCCATAACGCGGGATATAGATAGTCACTCCCTTCACCATATTCGTTACCCTTAACGGACTCCGAGTATATTAAGTTAAACCACTCAAATGGGAGAATCGTCCAACGATCACTACCCGGCAACTCTTCTGTTCTACGTATTTCTTCGTATCTCCATATTGTGAGTCTATTTGTCCACGCCCGAACATGCTATAAAATAATAACTTTTTTAATTGTTAGAATTTTAAAATAACATAAAATTTACAAAAAAAAAAAAACTTTAAATCATACCTCTGTACCCAAAGACACGTTTCCGAGTAATTCACGCCAATATATTAAAACTGAATATCGGAATGGCCCATGTAATACACCCTACATGTTTGGGAATCACCGTTACGTATAAACTGAATAGCATTTTCAGACCAGTTCCTCCCATTCTGCCAATTATGATTATCTATTGGATCAGGAATACTTTCCACAATATCTCGTGAGTTTGAAGAGAACTCATTTTGACGTCTTCTATTACCTCTACGAGAAGACATTTAACTGTTTCGTTTCTCACTAACCGTATATAACAAGTAATATATATAACGTTTTATACAAAATCTTAAATCAAATCAAGGAATACTACGTCACGTCACATAATTATAAATTTTAAAAATGCACGCAAATCGAGGTAAATAAATTCTCAGAAAGACTACTACGGCCCGTGAGAGAACTCACGGGCCGTTATGGCACTTGTTCACGGGCCGTGATGTTAGACGCTTACGGGCCGTGATGTGTTTCACAGCCCGTGAGCGGATAAAGCTGCGAAATTTAAATTTCGAACACCTTACGCCCCGTAAGGCCCTTCACGAGCCGTGAAAAAAGTCAAAAGGCGTCCAGATAACATATGACAGGGTGTTCAATTAGCTTGGCCTATAAGAAAAAGAAGCTAGCTGGGTCCCACCCCAAATCCGTACAATAATATCCCTAACTTCCTACTTTTATCATTTTAATATTAGTATACTCAAATCATTGATATGAGTTTTACGTATATTTTTTGGATGCATTTATGTTTATTAATTCATATAAACATAATAAAATTTTGAATACTTTAAATAACTATAAAGTTCTCATATTTCAATATTAAAACAAATCATAACATAAAAAGAAACTTTGTTTACTTTAAGTATGACATTCCTATAGTTTAATTAATTTATAAAAAAATATATTTTATTTTAGTCGTCTATCACACTACACCCTCTAGTTGGTTCATATTAGTTTTACTCATATCACATGTTATATAACTAACTAGGTTAATTCCCGTGTATTACACGGAATGAATAAATAAAATATTAAATAATCAGTAATCAAAATCTATATCTATACTATATTATATAAGAGTAAGTAGGATGCCACGTGGCACTCGCATGTTACTCCTCAAAAAAAATTTCCCGCCTAAACTAATATATTATTTTAGTCAAGTTTTTTATTTTAAGAAAACTCAATTAATAGTAATAATTCATTTTGTTTTAAATTTAATTTTTTATATTATCAACTTAATTGTGTAATTATATTGTTTTGAACTATACATATTTTTATAGCTAAATAAGATTCAATTTAAAAAATAAAAAAATATTTATTGATATATTTATTTATTTTAGATTAGTGTGATTTTAACACATTTGGTTTTAATTTTTATGAGTCAATATTTATTATATTATTTAAAAAGTATTTGAATATTTATAACTTATAAATGTAACTTTTTATTTTTCATTGTTATAGTAATACGTAACTTAATCATACGAAATATTTATACATTTATGAATTATTTGTTTTCATATTTTCAACCCGTGTATTACACGGGTTTACTAAAACTAGTTTATACATTATAAAATCATGTTTGAAGATAAAATATGATTATAATTACGTATAAATAGCTACTTTAAGTAAATAAACAATAATATATTTTTCTTAAACTTTATTTTATAAATCTTTTAAATATTTTATTTTAAGAAAAATGATTTTTAAATAAAAAGTTCAATGTATTATGTATTTTATAAAATTTTAATTTTTAAAAAGTGTGTTTTAATTTAAAAATAGGTATTTTATTTATAAAATTATAGATTTTTTAATTTAAAAGTAGTATTGAGTAAAATTATTAGTATTCAATATTATTATTAATAATATAAAGAAATGAGAAAATAATATGATAAGGCTTACAATTATTTCATGTTTATTTTAGTTTTTTCTATAGATAGATATATAGACTAAATCGCATTAATTAAATGGATTATAGTTAGTAATAAACACGAAGAGTTAGATTATAATATTTTAATATTAACTATAATTAAAATAATATATACGTAATAATTCAAGAAATAAAACACCTATATTATTTTAACTCTCTTAAATAAATAGTTTTATTTTTAGACATTCATTTTAAGATTTTTTATTAAAAATTAATTTTTTATCAAAATCTTGTTTTTTAAACTATGATTTGTAATTATTTTGATTGTTTTAATAAGACTGTTTTTAAAAGATTTCACCTTTATAATTTTTTTGAAACAAAACGACTTAAAATATTTTGCTTAAAAATGTTTAGTGTTTTAGAAAATTTTATATTATATAAGTTTTTGTTTTTTATTATACCATAAAATATATTTTTAAAAAAATATAGTTTGATTTTATAAAATCTAGATAAGAGAGAGAAATATAGCAATTAATAAATTAATTTTTAGTAAGAGAGATAAACTTGTATTAGTATTTAAATTACTATAATACCCTTTTGGAGGGAAAATCAAAGTGTAAATGTGTAGAAATTTGACAAGTGGCTAAAAGTGTGTTAAAAATATGACAAGTGTCAAAAAAATCTTCTTTTATTAGATACTATAGATTTTTAGTAAGAGAGAGAAACTTGTATTAGTATTTAAATTAATATAATACCCTTTTGTAGAGAAAATCAAAGTGTGAATGTGTAGAAATTTGACAAGTGGCTAAAAGTGTGTTAAAAATATGACAAGTGTCAAAAAAAATCTTCTTTTATTAGATACTATAGATATAGATATCTAGCGAATTATTTTTCTTCATAACTAACTACCACTTACTTTAAAAAATAAATTACTTAACATTAACGAAACTTCACATTTAGTTCATTTATATCCTTTAATTTTAAAAACTGTAATGTTTATAAAAATTTCACAGCAAACAAATAATTTTGAAAAAACTGTGAACAATTTTAGTTGAGCACTAAAATTTAGCTTTTACTGATTTATATATATATATATATACTAACTTTAATAAATTCGTGTATTACACGGGTTTAATAAATATAATATTAAACACAATAATAAAATTTAGTTATAAAATAATATTCTAACATAAGATATGATTGTAATTACTTATAAGTAAGGACTATAACTTATAATGCAACACCCGACCCCTCATACCATCAATATTATCCGTTTTGTCCATGATAAGCTCACGGATTTGTTTTTAGTTTCCCGGGTGATAACTATTCAGGGAGGTCACCCATCCCTAGATTGTTGTCACCTAAGCACGCTTAACTGTGGAGTTCTTCTCTCATCCACAACAAATACGCTCAAAACACGTTGGTGATATTAGAGACCAGACATTCCTTATGAACCAGGGATCTCTCATGTTCATGGTCGATGTGAGATTTATGTAGGGTGTCACAAATAAAATAATGATATCAACTTTTTAAGCTTTTATTTTTAATTTTGTTTTGTTTTTCTAAATAAATTAAACATTTTATTTCAAAATAAACCATTAAAAAAAATTTGTTTTTTAAAATTTTCTTGCTATAACTTCCAATTTTATTTTATTTTATTTTATTAAAATTATAATTTTAAAATAGTGAATTTTAAAATATTGTAATTAATTTTTTTTTGATGTTTTAGAAAAGTTTCTTTTATAATTATTTTCATTAGAGCAACATTAATAAAAAGATTTATTTCTTAATTTATTAAAAAGCTATTTTTAATTAAAAAATATATAATATTATTAATGAAAAATGTAGTTATTTAATAGGAGATAGAAACGAGAAAATTTTAATGAAATCGAATATAATGTTGTCATGCGCTACCTCTAGTTATCATTTTATTAAACTACGAAAATTGTTTTAAAAAAATCTGTTTCATCTTGAATGTGAGAATTTTCCACCATGCAGGAATAAAAAGTAAAATTTTAAGCATACTTTAATTATTTTGATACAACCTTACAAAATAGATATAGTGATAAACATATATAATTTAAGTTGTATTGTATGAGAAAGGTATTAATTTGAAACTTGATGCGAAAGGGTTGTAAAGATTGAGGAATCTTTTCTTTGGTTGTATGATATCTTCCACTTGGAACTTGGGTTCCTTTCATACTATGCCATAATAACGTTTATTTAGGTTCCTTTCATACTAAGTCATAATAACATTTATTTAGGTTCCTTGCATACTATGTCATAATTACGTTTATTTGTGGTTACTTTTAGAGGCGTACTAAAGAGACGCCCTTTAGAATATTCAGACGCTCTACTTACGGGCCGTATGGTCTGTTGGTAGTCAAATCAGTCATTCAAAAACGTAAATAAAAAACGTAACGGCCCGTGAATATGATCACGGTCGTATTTATTCAAGGCCCGTGAACCTTTTCACGGCCCGTTTGGCAATCATGTTACGGGCCGTGAACTTCTTTACGGGTCCTAGTTTCACCTTTAATAATTTGACGAGATATATTATTTCTCGTTTTTCGTGTAATTTTGTATTTATTACGTTATTTGATATGAGGTAATATTCCTCGATAGTCGTATAAATTTGTATTTATTACATTATTTGATATGACGTAATATTCCTCGATATTCGTGTTAATTATGTGATGAGATGCAATATTCCATTTCAACTACTATATAAACGTTAGTTTATAAATTCATTTCATAATTCAAATTTCTACGATATAAATTCATTTCATTTCAACTACTACATAAACGCAATATTCCATTTCAAGTACTATATAAACGTTAATATTTAACGTTACGATATCTTTCTGGGATAGCAACTATTTATTCGGTTCGGAATCTAACTATTACCCTCAGGAGGGTTACGGTTATTACGATGAGGCTGCTTCAAACTATTTAGGACAGTTCGCGTCCAATTACGGTGGGAATGACGGCGGCGATGACGGGGGTGATAACGGTGGCGATAGCAGCGGGGATAATGACGGTTCTGGTTCCGGTAAAAGAGGTTTATACGACACGAATCAGGTTATAAGATATATCATATTTAATTTTAATTTTATTTTACTTTCATTTAGTAATAACTAACTAAAAATATTAAATTGATTAGGTTTTCTCATCTTGTTAACCTCGAGAAAAATTTGAAGGTCCGCTAACATATTCAAGTTCGGTGGTGAAGTCAAAACAAGGGTCTTTGCAGCGCAGTCAATCCATGTCTTCGAAATCAAGAGCCAAAGATGGATTATCTCAACAGAGTTCCAAGTTTTCATATATCCCGGGCGACGAAGATAAAAACAATTTTTTCCGGTTTAACCGCTGGATTCCATCATTCTTTTTCCCGTATATTTCAGGTGCGGATGATGTTTTAGCGGACGGCAATTGTGATTTTCGTGCTATAGCACTCGCACTGGGATATGGTGAAAATCACTGGCGTTTTATTCGTACGGAACTTATAGCTGAGTTGGATGAAAACAGACATAGGTACGCTGCGATGTTTCCTGATATAAACGAAATAAGGGAATCATTAAACTGGAACGGGTTAGGTGCGGCTCCCCACAAAAATTGGATAACAGTGCCACCTGCTACCATCCTTATTGCTAACAGGTTTCGAGTGGTTATAATTTTTATATCTATCGGCAACTCGTTCGGGCATTACGATGAATGCACCATGAATCATCACACGTATTTGGTCGGCATTCGTATGAAGAATATATACGAACTTGTAGTGAGTCCATAGAAATCTTAAAAAGATACCAATTTTCTTCGTCATCAGTCATTGGTACGTAAACCTACAAAACAATTTAATTCACGGTTATAAATTCATGATTTTTATTGTAAAACATGAAAACAGTATTACCGTATCAACTTCCCATAACGCGGGATATAGACAGTCACTCCCGTCTCCATATTCGTTACCATTAACGGACCCCGAGTATATTAAGTTAAACCACTCAAACGGGAGAATCGTCCAACGATCACTACCCGGCAACTCTTCGGTTCTACGTATTTCTTCGTATCTCCATATTGTGAGTCTATTTGTCCACGCCCGAACATGCTATAAAATAACAACTTTTTAATTGTTAGAATTTTAAAATAAAATAAAATATATAAAAAAAACTTTAAATCATACCTCTGTACCTAAAGACACGTTTCCGAGTAATTCACGCCAAAATTGTAACTGAATATCGGAATGACCCATGTAATACACTCTACATGTTTGGGAATCACCGTTACGTATAAAGTGAATAACATTCTGAGACCAGTTCCTCCCGTTCTGCCAATTATGGTTATCTATTGGATCAGGAATACTTTCCACAATATCTCGTGAGTTTGAAGATGACTCATTTTGACGTCTTCTATTACCTCCACGAGAAGACATTTTAACTGTTTCGTTTCTCACTAACCGTATATAACAAGTCATATATATAACGGTTTATATAGAATCTTAAATCGAATCAAGGAATAATACGTCGCGTCACATAATTATAAAATTTAAAAGTGCACGCAAATCGAGAAAAGTAAATTCTCAGAAGGACTACTACGGCCCGTGAGTGAACTCACGGGCCGTTATTGCTCTTGTTAACGGGCCGTGGGTGTGGACCATTACGGGTCGTTTGTTCTTACACGGGCGGTGAGTTGATGTAGTTGTGAAAATTAAATTTCGAAAGCCTTACGGCCCGTGAGCCCTTTCACGGGCCGTGAAAAAAGTCAAAGGGCGTGCGGGTATCACCTGACAGGGCGTTGGATTAGCTGAGCCCTACTTTTATCTCCTTTTCAAACAAATTAATTTGTTGTATTGTTAGATTTTTAATTTTATATTAATTTTAAGATGAGATATGAAGAGTTATAAACTTTAATATTTAATGTTATAAGATTTATTACTATTACCCCTTTTAAGCTTTAAATAATTGTACTTTATCATTTTCTAGTTAAATTTAAAGTATGACTATTATATTTAAGGTTATCTTAATCTATCTATATCTATACTACTATATAATAAAATTTTTTTGAACAACGTTATAATTTTAATCTATTTTTAAGATACTTAAGAATAATTTTGTTATATTTGATACAAGTGATTATGCATAAACACTTATTATTTATAAATTTGCTCATCCCTATAGTAATATAGATACGTTTAGCATCTAATATTAATAAAATAAAAAATCAAAATGAGAGTCAACACAATAAGGGGGAGTTAGCTAAAAACACGGTTTTAAAATATTTATACCCCCTCTGCAGCGCACTGGTTTCACCCACTAGTAATATTATATAGAGTTAATGTTAATTTTGTTCCATAAGGTTTGAAAAAATAACTATTTTTCTTCAAAATATTAAAAACATCAATTTACATTCAAAAGTTTTTTATGTTATTTCAATTTCACTTCAAAAGTTTCATTATTTTGTATAAAGTTAAAACAACTAATGAAACTTTGAACTGAAATTGAAAAAAATTATAAAACTTTTGAAGGTAAATTGATGTTTTAATCTTTTAAAAAAATAATTATTTTTAACAAATCTTAAGAAGTAAAATAAAACTTAACTCTATTATATAAGAAAGGGATAACTTTGTAAAATAGTAACCAACTTTCAAAAGTGTTCCAATTAGGTAACTCAAATTTTAAAAGTGTTCTAGTTAGGTCACTCAGTTTTTATATTTTATATAAATTAAAAGCTTAACATGTTTTTTAACATGTTATACTTTTGGTTTTAATTAGAAAATATTTTTTTCTATCTTTTGATGCTGATATGGAACGTTGAAGTAAATTTTAGGTATTTTTTATTTTTTTCATAATTAACATTTTTTTATTTTTTAATATAATTTTGTATATTGCTAATTCTGACCACCACGTCTTCTCCACCGTTACTTACTTGACATAAGAAAATTTAACGATGACTCGATTTGATCATTTGATGGTCCAACTTGAGAGAAATATGCATGAGTGACTAAATTAGAGGATATTAAACGCGGATAGGTAAGCCATATTATTCCATGTGTCCTGCCTTTCTTTTAAGTTGTTTAGAGTATTTAATTTATGTACAAGTATACCCCACTTTAATTTTTTGGCACGACCGGTAAAAACGTTCATTACGTTAATACACAAATTAATATATGTATATTTTCATAGATTCATTATATACACAACAATTTTATTATAATTCTCCAATGTACGCACACATAAGAGACTTGTTACATGTGAGGGACGCTGGGACAGATATATAAAGTAACAATTTACTATCATCTAATATTTTACAACCATATATTTTTTTCATTTTATTTTAATTTTTTTAAAATGGTTAAATGATTTTAACATTAAATTAAATTACACCAACATATCATTGATGAGGCTTGAATCCAAATGAAGCTTAACCCATCTAATCACAAATGACTTTGACAATAAACTCAACAACCATCTTTCTTTTTCAATTTTAATAATAAACTAGTTCATTACCCGCGGCGTTTTGCAGCGGCATCGTATGCGCCGTGATAAAGCATATACTACAATTGATCCGACCCGTTTCCGAAGTAAATTTACGTTGAAGGTAGAGCAACTCAAATCTATATCGTTGAATAAAAATTATTATATTTGACTCGACTGTTTTCAAAATAAATTTATGTTGAAACATAGACGGACTCAAAGCGTATATAAAAAACACGTGTAGTGACGCCGTATGTAGTGTGATAATGTATAGATTACAATCGTTCCGACTCATTCCGAACTAAATTTTAATCGAGATTTTATGCCGTCAAATGAAACATATTATATTTGACTCGACGCATTTTCAAACAAAATTTACGTCAAAACGTAGACAAACTAAAAAAAATATTATATTTGACCCGGCTTATTTCTGAACAAAATTTACGTCAAAATATAGATGAACGTCGAAACGGTAGACCAACCAAAAAAAATGTACATAAAATTAAGCACAAATATGCTTTACACTTGACCCAACTAATCTCTGAACAAAATTACGTCAATACATAGACGTATGTCGAAACATAGGCAGTCTTAAAGCGTATTTAAAGTTAAGCACATATACATTTTAGTTTAACCCTAGTCATTTCAGATTATGTTTAAACATAAATGAACTCGAATTTATATTGTACATGGGTAAATCCGAAATTTTAAAAACTCGAGGAAGTCCAAATGACATTTATAAAAAGTTAAAAAAGTGTTTAAGGGTGAAAAGTGTAAAAATTGAAAGTGTAGAAGGAGTAAAGGCTGGTGGAAACCCACCGACCTTTACTTTTAAGTGTGAGTAAATAAATAAATTAGGTAAAGAACTTTTAGGTATCTTATCTTACTACTCTAATAAAAGAGTAACTTAAGTGCCACGTGGCAGCATCACAATCACTCTCACAAAATTTTTCCCGCCTCTCTCTCATCTTAAATAATTATCTTAATTACTAATAATATTATTTAACTTTTTTTTACATTAATAAATTTAAAAAAAAAATCTATTTATTAGTGTTATTTCTAAATAAACAATTTTAATATAAAATAATAAAATTTTAAAACGCATAAAACGTTTTTAAAAATGCAAAATATTTTAAAAGTGGTATTTTTAAAAATTTATATTTTTAAAACCAAAAATAATTAATTTGGGAGATAAAATAAGAAATTTTTTAAAATAACATTTTTATACGGTTTATTTTATAACAAAATGTTTATTTTTTGGGAAAAAAATTTTAAAACAAATTTTAAAAATTTGATAATACTGTTTTATTAGTTATAGTTATTCTTATACGTAATTTCAATCATATCATATCTTAAAATATCATTTTATAATTAATAATTTTTATTATATTAATATTTTATTTATTCAACCCCGTGTAATGCACGGGTTTACTAAATCTAGTGTTTAATATAATGTGTAGGTTGTAAAGAAAACGCATGGGTTTATTTAATGAACCAAAGAAGTGTATATAACATGCACCAATGAAAGCGAATAACATACAGGTCGGATCAATTTACATATATCCACTTATCTACATACTCCTTTGTGTAATTTTTGTATCTTTAAGATCTTATAACTCCTTAAACTCGTCCAATCTATAAAGTTTGCCATTTTATCCCTACATATTTTCCATCGGTTTGATCCTAAAATTATATTATATTATATTTAATTTTGGTTGGGAATAACTAAATTAGTAAAGGGTGGGGTTATTCTATAAAATGTATTTTTGCAACAAAGTGTGAGAAAACACAATAAGCATAAAAGTCATAAAAAATTATATCTCACAATCTAAATCGAATTTCAAAAAAATAATTCGGAGTCTCTGTTCCTCTCGTCGTCCTCTTTCAGAAAAAAATTTTAGAAAAATAAAAAAGTTTTGTTGTGTCTTTTTATGACACAATGGCGTCATTGTATCTTTCATAATGACATAATGACGTCATTGTGTCTTTCATAAATGACACGATAAAAAAACGTTAATTTTTTTATTTTTTGTTTATTTTTTTAGTGAGGACGGCTAGGGGAACAGAAGTTCGGAATTAGTTTTTTAAAATTTGATTTCGATTGTGAGATATAATTTTTTATGACTTTTTTAACTCAATATATATTCTTATACTTTATAACAAAAATACATTTTGTATTTAAAGATATAAAATAATCATCTTAGTCCCTACATAATTTCAATGGCTTGGTCTTGGTCTTGGTCCACATAGCTTCAAAACAAACTATTATATTCCAAATGATTAAATTACATTCAACATCGCTGTCAATCTATATAAATATTCAATCCTTTTTTTAATATTATATTTAAATACTTAGGAACCTAAAATACACTAACATATATTTATTAAACATAAATAAGAATTTTTTAAATCTCCAGTTACTCTAATCCTAATTACACCTTAATAAAAGTATATCAAGTTGTCTTAGAAGTAAGCATGAACCATTAGGTCCATTGAACCATTAGCTTTTTGATTTTGTAACTGGACCTAACTTTTTATCCTTTAAAAAAAATCAAAAAGCTATTTTTAAAAAATATTTCTAAAAACTATTTAAAAATTTAACTGTCAATAATCTCTTGACCTAGTGGTTTAAAAGGGATGTGTGATGATTTGTCTTTTGAATGTCGAGATGGTTCATTGGTAATGATTTCTTGATCTAGTGGTTCAAAACTTGACATTGACAATTTTTTAGTAACCTTATGTTATTAGCTTCTAACTACTGGTCTTTCTTCCGTTCAAAAAAAAAAAATCAACCTTAAGTTTTATCAAAAATCAATCCTGAATCTCTAATTATACTTCATCTTCATCGTAATCATAGCTCTCAAATGCAAGATATAAAATCAATAACACAAAATACGCATCAAACAATGAGACACATATAATAATTATTTAGTGATAATATAATTCTTTGAGCTCTTTTTTCTAGTAAACATCCTTTTCTTCTTTTAAAAAGCAAATTAACGTGAGACACGTAATAATCTTAAATCTCGTCATAGCCGTCTGGGAACTTTATCTTTTTTAATTTTAAAGTAAATTTTGTTTCTATTTATAACTTTTTATACATTCTAATATACTATTATGATATATTTAACTTTTTAATATCCTGAATAAATTTCGTCACAAATTAAATTAATTCAAAATTTTGTCTAGCACGATTCCGGTTCTAATAAAGTTGTTATAGGACATAACTGTTTATTTTAATGTAATAAGACCTTAAATGTAAAAGAAATAGAAAACAACTAAAGCAAAAAGTGGTTACATGAAATGGGTGTAGTCAACTAAAACAAAAGATGGTTATATTCAAAAGTAAATAGACAGTTGACTCAAGAAAATTTATGTTCTGGTCTTGCATCCAATCTCTTTAGAGCAATGTGTTTTGGCTTTCTTGTGTTTTCAGTCGTGGTTATTCCTTTCTGATGGATGACTTGTGTTTCACTCTTCTTTGCCAAAGTATCATATTATTATTGACATCAAAATCATGAGGTTTGACTCTAGGTCATGAAAGTACCTTGTAAAAACTTTTTTTTATTTATATTTCCAACTAGGTTACAATCCCGTGTCATACACGGGCCAAATAATTTTTGCTGTTACATGGTTTATAATATAAAAAGTTATGTATTAAATATTATGTATTATACGGATTGAATAAACCCATGTATTTGATTTCAAAAATTTGAAGTTAACATATTTGAAATTTTAATTATGGAATTTGAAGTTACATGTTTGTTTGTTTATATTTAAAATTTTAATTATGGATAGTTATTAATTAATTAATATATAACTTTTAGAGCATTAATAATTAAGAGGAGAGAGAAGCGGGGAAAAACAATTATTAGATGTCCTATAATGGTGACAGGTGTCCAGATTTATTTTTATTTATTAGTAAGAGATTTTATGAGATGTTAAGAGATACACCCAAATGGTTATGTAGACACCCATTACACGATTCTTATAGATCTATAAGAGTCGTATATTAGGGTCTCTCGACAAATCTACGTCATGTTACATTGGTCAATCCTATCCCTATACGTATTGCGTAGCCATACACGACATGTATAAGGTTTCAACCATCTTGTAAACTGACGCTATCTGTCTTTACGGGTACACGTGTTGTCTTGTTAATGGATACCATCTATACAACTTGTGTAGGTCTATACTAGTTTTATCGAATCAGGGTCCCTGATAAAGCAGAGCCACATCACATCAGTCTTTATCAATGTTGTTAGGACCGGATCGGACCGGCCGGTCCGACCGGTTCGACCGGGATTCGGAGGCCTGTCCGGTCGGTCGAGGGTGGTTCGTTTTTGGAGAGTTGAACCGGCCGGTTCGAACCGAGTCGGCGGTTGGACCGGCCAACCGGTTCGGGTCCGACGGATTTGATTTTTTTTTTTTTTTTTTTTTTTTTGATTTAGTGGGTAAAACGGGGTGTTAAACCATAAATTAGTACTTTGTATATACAAATATAGTTAAGTTTTATATAAACTATAAATATATGTATAAATCATATATAAATTACTTATATTTAATTACATATATAAATATAATTAAAATATAGTTAAATCCGGTCCATCCGGTCCGACCGGTCCGACCCCAAACCAGTAAGCCGTCCGGTTCGACGTCCGATCCGGTTCTGAGAACATTGGTCTTTATTGTCGCTTCATGACCCGCATAGAGCTATATGAGACCCTTACACGAGTCATATAATATTTCAGATTAATTAAAATAATTCTCGAAAACGACGAAGCTTGAGCAATCCTATGGAGGGAATCAAATTTTTTAGGGGACGAGCTCAATATATATAAAAAAATATTTACACTACCGGGCCAAATATTTACATTATCGAACCGAAAATTAACACTACTGACGAAAAAAAAGGGAATGGGCAGCCCTCCCCCCCCCCCCCCCCCCCCAAACGACCCCTTATATCCTCCGCCCATGATAGTCGATATGCTTGCGAATTATTTAACGCGATGTAATAATGTAATATTCCTTAATATGTGTGCGAAATATTTGAAATGGTGTAAGTTTTATTGAAATTCAAGCTAATTATTTGACATGACATAAAGATTTCTCGATATGTGTGCCGGTTATTTGATGCGGGTAAGATTTCATCATAAATTACTATAAAACCGTTATGTGAATGAGAAAATTGAATTAAACATAATAGTTTATGTAGTAACCTTAACAGAATTTTAAGTCACGTTAAATGTTCATCGATATATTAAGAAATCTTACATTGTGTTAAATAATTCACATGTATATCATGGAATTTTACTTATATCACTTAATTGTAATTTATATCAACGAGCACTACGTCGTGTCAAATAATTCATAACACATATATGTAGGAACCCAACTCTTGTCGTAATAATTAAAAATAGATTTTAAAAAAATAAATTCAAAATTTATACACATCTAGTAGTAGTCAGACGCTCAGTCTATTAAAAATTAAACAAAAATCATAATCTTTATAAACTCATCAAAATTTATCAACATTAGGATTTCAACACAAATTTTTAAATAACAAATTACAATTTCTATAAAAGTTATAAAAATTTAAGGGGGAAAAAAGCTAACCCTAATGAATTTATAGAAAAAGCTCGAAAAAACCAAAATCTGATTTCAAATGTAATCTAAATCTTCTTGTTGGTGCTCAAGAACGATTGTTGCGAGTGCAAGCCTGTAAGCCGTTGATCTTAGATTTCTTGTTAGAACATATATTCCCTTCTTCCTTTGCTTCAAAGACACGGAACTCCACTGCTCGTGTCTAAGACGAGCAAGCAACACCACATCACAGAGACCCCCTGCAGATGGTTTCTTGCTGCAAGTCAACAAAAGTCAATTTCAGTCGTAACAAGAGTCGATGAAATCAATGAACAAGCAACCATCTCCCATAATTAGTATTTCTCAAATAAAAGATGTGCAGAAAGTTATGTTAACATGTAAATGGAAGTTATGAATGTAGTTGATAGGGTGCAACTTCATGTAGAAAACCATGTGAACCGCAGAAGTTCTTGTACATAGTAATAGTATTGACTAGAATAGTGGATGAATTAGAGTGAGGCGTCTTGTGTATCAGAGTTAAAGCAATAGATACACGCGCTTATGCAATTCTCATGGTTCTCTACTTAGAAATGTTCAGATATAGAACGACCCTGTGTAACTGATATCACTAAGAAAATGAAAACACGGTGCTTAAATCATGCAAACGAAGATTTCCTCCTGGTCATTATGTTTGACCTAAAAAGTCAATTGCCGCCTATTGTAATTGGTACAAAGGGATAACAAGACTATACTAACCTCCCTTGAACAAATCCAGAAGTGACAAATCCAATGGGCCACCTATTAGACTCCATGGCTGCAAGATCTTCAGGCACTTGAAACTCCCATTTACCAGAATCTTGTTTCACAAAGTATTTCGCCATTGATGACTGAGGTACTTGAAGTTCACCCTTGTTTGAACTGCTCAATTTACAGATACACTACTATAAAATTAGGATGAAATATAGGATACGTAGCCTAATACAGAGTTTATGACAATCACCTAATGCCGATTTTAAAATTAATCAAATCATATGGATCATTATATTATTATAAGGATTAAACATATTAGCATATTAATATGGTTTTTTTACAATGACACCAACAGATGAATAATTGCAACTAAGGTGGCATGTGGTACAGAGTTGAAAAAATACCCTGAAGTCCAAAGCTTTATATCAGCCAAACGAGGAGCACAAACAACAGCTCCATCCTCGATTGCGCCTTCTTTAAAAGCATGAAGAATAACTCTAACAAAACACACTTTTCTACATTGATTTTCCAAATAACTATCTATATTTAGACCATGATCGAGTATCTTCTCGTCCTTCATAATTTCAGATAAGCATGTGCTTTTATCAGAAATATATGAGAATATAGGCAAATGATCACCATTAATGGTATTCAAGAAACCGGACAACATTCTTGATGACCTTGCTACTACAATATCATTGTCTAATACTGCTGGTTCAGCAACCGCATCTGATTCATTAGGACAAATTTGAGTGGTTTCTGATTGAGTGGGATTCATATTAAAGGCAAGACGAACACAATTCCATGGAGGTGGAACAGGAATGATAAATGCTTTGACAGAAGCAGGACGAAGAGCCTCTTTTTTTCCATGGCAGCCGCCTCAGCTTTCATTAAAGAAGAGTAAGAACCACATTCAGGAAACTCGGATGGAAAACTTGGTATTCCAGCCTGCAAATGCAGAAGTTTTAGAGAGTAAAACTAGAAGTAGATGAGCTGGCAATTATGAATGGCTCGACTCAGGTTATACTCTGTATTTAGCGGGACAAATGGGTTTCAAAAAGTTTTATAAAAGGAAGATAGAATGAAGAGGTTGAAAATCACCCAAAGAGTTTCCTAAATCAGTTTAATTTCAAAACTTAGATTGTAATATATCTTACTAACTAATTACTTAGAACAACAAGAAAAGAAGAAAAAAAGAGTGCATGGGTAGGCCCGGCCCATTTTAACATGTACTGTGATCACATTAAGCAGACCCATTTGGACCTATTACCAGACCCAGTGACTCGTATGTTTTGCCCCCTCTGTTGCATAGAAGGAAATTCATGTAACTTACTTCACAAGCAATCCAAGACCTCTCTCTTAAACCAATAGCCCGAGCACCAACTGAGACAAGAGGAACCCAAAATGCTTTGACCCAGCTCAAAGGAAGTACAATAGACCACCTGAAAAATTATCAAACAATAGACTCAGAATTTTGGATCTTGAATATTGAATTATAGGTAGCAATTGATTATAAATGATAATTTATGAGTAATCAAAATCAGTTTGGGTAAAATTTGCTTCTAACAGAACAAATGAGTAAACAGAAAAATTGGTTGAAAGGAAACTGAGCCAATCATGTCAAACGAGTAGAATAGCCGGAGTCTTTTTCAAAATGCATAAAACATACCAAATCATATAATTTCAAAAACTACACTGTTATGCTAAATTTTATTAATCATATAAAAAAAGTTCACAAAGAAAAGAAACAAGAAAAGAGTGATTGCAGATCAGTCTAACTCTTTCTAACCCAATTTAAAAAAATATCCATTTCGACAAAACCTGTCACATTGATTCCTTTTTAGCCACATATGTTAAAAAGGCACATGTACTGTTTGACCAGTTAATCAACCCGCCCGTCCAACCCATTTTGTCAGCTCCATTTTCAGAATTCATGCATTAATAAAGCGGCCTTGTGAAGATTGTGTTCAATTCACAAACCTCGTAACTGAATCCATTAGGTTATTCCTTAAAAGGATAATAGGGCAAATTCTTGAAGAGTGCATCTCGGTTGAAGCATTAATATCAGCTGATTTTTGTCAGTAAGACAGAAAGACAGAAGACGCTGATGGTGTTTTTCCATACAAAGAACATTTTCTTCTACTGGACAGTAAAACCCTTTTTCAGCATCCCACAAATCGGTATAACCCGAGTCAATCTCCATGCTTTCCTTAGTCAAAGCACGAGGATCATGAACTATAAGAGGAAGTATTCCAGAACACGGGATGTGCTCTTCAACAGTTTCCATTAATGACCTAAGTTTCAAAAACAGAAACTTTTCAGACATACTGCATGACTATCAACAACATTAAGAAACTACTACATTTAAATTATATCCTATATTATTAATATATATTAAAAATAAACCGCATCAAAACATTGTAATATTGGATGGCTCACCTGCTAACTGGATGTAATATCTTTTGAAGAAACTGGGATGCTTTTGAACCAATTAATTCCAAGGTCCCAAATTGCCCCTCGAGTGAAATACATCTAACCGAGGCCAAATCCTCATCAATCTGAAATACTGATACATGATTATGGCATCAATCTAAAAAAAGGATTGACAATTTTCACACTTTCACTTATATATGGATCAATTTGAGTTATAAATCCCTAACGAGGCAAATGAATAAATAAAAGATGGCTCAAAAGGGTACAGGTATTCTAACTAAAGTTATTAAAAACTCAATTTATCTTCAAAATAGTTTTATTTGTAATCATTGTTGACATAACTATATGTATGAATAAAGATTAAAAAAAAATAAGAAAAGGTGTTTCAGGTCAACCCAATTTAATCTGTAAAAAAGTCACCCATTTTGAAATGCTGCCTCTACCAAACATACTGGAGCTTTATGCAAGGTCGAGATGTAAAGTTGCTCCTAATAATCACACACAACCAAAAACACCGCAGAAAAGTTGTACATGAGATACAATTTCAACACAAAATTAAGGCTAAAAAACAAGCTCCAAATTTCAAAGAACTAATGAAGAACTCCAATTCTACCTTACCCTGACTTTCACAAGCACTTTTCAAAGCACTGTAACCTTCAGTAAATGCAGCAGCATGGATCCATATCCATAGTTGTCTGAATCCCTTGGTTCGATCACACTCTGATTCAGCATCCGTTGATTCTGGAATAGGTCTCCACATATAAATAACTGGTGCAACTGTGTGTGAATTGATTGCTCCAGCATGATGAAGCTGCAAAAATGAATACATCGATTAACAAAAGATCGCCAAAACAGCCAGCAGACAGATTAATCTTGTATAAGTATGTGTATACAGACAAACCACCCACCATTGATGAAGAATAAATACCACCAGAAAGTACATTTTCAGTATCTGATGAAGGAAAAGGTGACATTACAGTGCTTAAAATCGACAATAAAGAATCCTGTAGGCAGACAAATACGTAGCGTTACTAACTTGGAAAAGTTGCATATAATTATATGAAACTTCAAACCCAAGAAAGAGAAATAAGAAACCAAAGAAGAAAAGAAACATAACCTGTGAACCCTCCAGTTGAACAGCACTACAATAACTCGCATCATGAACAACGGTTCCATTTTTTAACCAATTTAAGAGGGCTCTCGATCCTTTTCCTCTGCATTAAACAAACCATAAGTTGCTAATACCCCGCAAAACTTTATAATTAGCTATATAAAGACTGCCTCATTTTAATTCACCTTTTCCCTTCTATCCTACATTCAAACTAAAGACATAAAAGTTGGGATAGATCTGCCTTTAACAAGCACTAACATGTGGTTAATGTTAAGGTGTGAAGGCCTTTGGGCTTTCGAATGGAGTTATGGGTCTGGCCCATTGAAGCTTCTTAAAACCCTAATTATTCTTATATATAGAGCATGTCATTGTATTGTAATCTTGTCCCTTGAGCTTAATAAAATACCTAGTTGCAGAGAGTGGACGTAGGTCATTTTGACCGAACCACTATAAATTCTAGTGTTCTTATTGCTTTCGTGTGCGTGCGTATAATAATCTGTTTATTTCAGTTGCGTAAAGATACCTAACAACTGGTATCAGAGCATCAGGCTCTTGAAGATTTTCGCCGCCGCCGCCGCCGCCACAGTCAGCGCGGAAACAGTGTTTTCCGGTGGGAACAGTGTTTTCCGACGTGAACAGTATTTTCAAGCGTGAACGGTATTTTCCGGCGCGAACAGTTTTTTCCGCGTGAACAGTGTTTTCCGGCCGTGAACAGTACTGACAGAATTTTTCCTGTTTTTCAGTTGTTGTTCGGATCTGTTTTGCTACTGCTGATTTGGGGGCTGTTTTTGAGTGATTTTTGCGATTAGAGTTCCGGTTGGGATCTCTTGGGGTTGCTGGTTTCGCTCAGGTTTTGCAGGTGAAGCGTCGGGTCGGGTGTTTCGGGTTCTAGGGTTTTGGTTGGAAGTACCGGATCTAGTTTGTCTATCCTTTGTTGACTGGTTATCAACTGTTCAGCGTGCCTGTTTCGTTTGTTTTTTGTCTCTGGTTTGCTATTATGGCTGAAGACGGGAAGACTGTGATTGAAAAGTTCAATGGCACTGATTTTGGTTGGTGGAAAATGCAAATAGAGGCTTTACTTTGTCAAAAGGATTTGGATATGGTACTGGAAAAGAAACCGGAGAGTATAGAGAAAGCTGAAGAAGCAGTTTGGAATTCCAAGGACAAGAAAGCTAGAGCGGCTTTTATGTTATCTTTGACGAAGAGCGTTGCTTTTAACATCATGAAAGAAACCACTGCAAGTGGTATGATGTTGGCTCTGTCAAATATGTATGAAAAGCCGTCTGCAGCTAACAAGGTGTTCTTGATGAGAAAACTGTTCATGACGAGAATGAAAGGGGGAAGCTCAGTCACCTCCCATATTAATGATATGATGTCTATTCTTACTAAATTAGAATCAGTGGGAATAAAATTCGATGATGAGACTCGAGCCTTGGTGTTGCTATCTTCACTGCCTGATAGTTGAACCGGGACTGTAACTGCTGTTACAAATTCTATGGGGGCTAATGACATGACATTTGAAAAGATCCGAGACATTGTGATAGGTGACGACACACGTCTGAAAAGTGCAAATGTTGGATCATCTTCTGAGATGTTACATGTTGGCAGGAAAAGGGAAAATAGCCGAGCCAGTGGAAGTCGAGGAAAGAGTTCAACTCGGACTCGGAAAAATGTGAAGTGCTGGATCTGCAACGAGGATGGACATGTTAAGAGTCAATGTCCAAAGAAAAGTCTGAACACTGTTGCTGAGGATGTCAATGAGAGTGACGTGTTAATTCTTGAGGCTGAAAACAGTGTGGATTCTTGGATCATGGATTCTGGTTCTTCGTTTCACGCCGTACACAGCGGTGAAATGATAGTGAATCTGAAAACAAGCGACTTTGGGAAGGTACGTCTCGCTGATGGCAGAATGCTTGATGTAATGGGCATGGGTGATATTGATTTGGTGACTCTATTGGGAACTGCATGGAACTTGAAGAATGTCAAAGTGATTCCAGGTTTGAAGAAGAAATTAATTTCTGTTAGTAAATTGGATGAACAAGGACTGGAAGTCAAGTTTGGTGATGGTAAATGGAGGGTAATCAATGGGAACCGGGTGATTGCTCGTGGTGATAAGCATGGGTCATTGTACATGGTGGAGGTACCTGCTGAGGGACTGATCAACCCGGTTAAGCAAGTCAAAGTCGGATTCGCTAAATCTGCTGCTAAGAGAGTTCATTTTGCAAACATGAAGTCTGGAGCAAAGATTGTAGCTGAATGGGGTCATAAGTCTAAACCAGTCAGAGAATTTTGTGACAGTGGGAGCATGGGGCATGTTCCGGGTACAGTCAAGAAGAATCGTTGGGTTTTGAAGACTACGACTGAAAAAATCTCTCCTGGTGATTGTTTGCTGAATTTGGAGAGTGTTAGTAGTTCTCGGTGTATCTCGAAATCTGGTGGATCGTGTAAACTAGTTGAGACAGAGGATGGGTCGCTGGTGGAATTTACCACGACTGGGTTTGAGCTCTGGGGAGCTTCAATTGGCCAGTAATTGATGAGAAGGGGCCTCTGCAACTAGGGGATTTGGATTGAACTCTTAGCTTGTTCTTTAGAATTGAAGGCTTGGAGGATTTCTATTACTTGAAGATTACTGATGACAGGGTTGCTTTGTACTTAAATGGCTAGCTGGAGTATTCGCATGACCTTCAAGTGGGAGATTGTTAAGGTGTGAAGGCCTTTGGGCTTTCGAATGGAGTTATGGGCCTGGCCCATTGAAGCTTCTTAAAACCCTAATTATTCTTATATATAGAACATGTCATTGTATTGTAATCTTGTCCGTTGAGCTTAATAAAATACCTAGTTGCAGAGAGTGGACGTAGGTCATTTTGACCGAACCACTATAAATTCTCGTGTTCTTATTGCTTTCGTGTGCGTGCGTATAATAATCTGTTTATTTCCGCTGCGTAAAGATACCTAACAGTTAAATCCTTCCTTTTGCAGAAAAACTGGACCCGGTGGACAAATAATGGTTACAACAATGGGGAAAAAAGACCAACTAAGCAACTTCTAAAGTATATGGTTCAATAGTGGTCAAAATTTTATTTTGCTTAATTGTACCGAGTCCCAAGAAATATTTCCTTTCTTGGTATTCTAAACAAACAAACATACCCAGTATATCCCACTCAAGAGCAAGATCTGGGAAGGGTAGGTGGTGGCTGTTAAGTTGTGGGCTCCGACCCATCTCGGTTAGGCCCGGTATTAACCGAAGACAGAATTAGGAGATTAAGGGACGGCCGCCCTAAAACCCAGTTTGCTATTTTAGGCAAAGAGCGTTAACCCTAATTGTCTAGTTAGTATAAATATATCTCTTGTACTTGTAAACATTTAACACCTCAATAAAAGAAAACCCTAGTTGCCCCAAGTGAACGTAGGTTAGTGGACGTAGGTTACACACCGTAACCGAACCACTATAAATCTCGTGTCTCGTTTATTGCTTTTGATTATTTTTCTCGTGATTGTGTTCGTGTGTTTGAGCTCTTTGATCCTAACAGTGGCGAGTCTTTCCTCTATCTTGAGAGATAAAGAGACCGCTTCCAAAGAGACCCCCGACTCGATAACAATAGCAAGCATATTATATAGCATACAACACATAGGTATATATCACATAAAGATTTAGAATAAGCAATAGGCAATATTCTTAAGTATATTAATAAGCATAACATACATCACATCACATACACATAAGCGTAGGCCCTTCCTGGTATTCTATTGATGCTAAATAAAGAATGCAAACACATGTTATACTCGGTATACCTACACAGCCAGCTATCATTAATCTCTCCCTAAAACACCTCATACAACATACAAAAATTCATATCTACACAGTTTTTTATTGCATCTATGGATCATTTCATTATGAATGGGTTATGGGTACACATGAATTATGTGTGATGGGTCCAAATTGATTCATTCCAATGCATGCATACCATTACCTACCTTTTTGACATGTTGCCCGACCAACCCATTTTGTCACCTCTTACTTACATGATATAATTAACATTTGTATCAAATTTTGGCCAAATAAATTAGTTATTACCTGCCATGCAAACCAAGAGGAAGGTGGAAACCCCAACGCTTAATCATTGTAAACCGTTTTGCATGCCAAACATGTGTTCGGAGCCTCTTTGTCCCATCACCAGATATGCCAAACCCACTCTCAAGATTCTTGTTAAGCTCCTTTTTGCGCCTAATGTGACGAGGGGGAGCCTTATTAACATTTTTAAAGTTTTCATCACTTTTTCTTTGGTTCAAAAATCCTACTTTTTGCTTATTTCTAAATCTAGTTTTAGAAGCCCGATTGTCAAAACTAGTAGTTCTTCTCCTCTTATTTCTCTGAGATCTAAAATCGTTGTTTAGCCGGCTAGCAAATGTTGAGTAGAGGGAATCAAGTTCAGGAGCTCGTGATTCTGTAAATTTCTGGACAAGAAGCTCACCTGGTGGTATGACATTGCATTTGATCTGTTTGCTTCCATCAGTAGTCATCTTTAAAAGACAGAAACCTATAGTCAAATGAAACATAACTACAACCAGATCTCGCACATATAATTCAAGCACACAATCCCCCAAACTATCCAAAACAATCGCCACAATAAATCGAATCACCGTATAAAACCGTCAACACAAATCCGAACAAAATAACACAACACACAGCATCATGTTTTCCGCAGGTTGAAATATGGCGATTGAAAGCTCACCGAAATGGAATCTAATGTTTTTCGCAGATTGAAAGCTCACCGAAATGGAGAACGTGTGTGGAGCTTCTGGTCGGAGGCGGACGGTGTGGAGCTTCAGGTCAGGTCGCAACTCGCAAGGTGTAGCAGGGCGGTGGAGCTTCAGGTCGCGGTGGCGGTGGTTCTGGTCGGAAGCGGACAGGCGTGTCGCAGGGGGTCGGGGGTGTGGGATGATGGCGGCTCTAAGCTGAAATTAGAAATGGTGAATGGGTTTTTAGGTTTAGGTTTAACATATATTATATATATAGAGAGAGAGCCACGAGCCGAGTCACGAGCCGAGCCACCCCTAGCTCGAGTTCAGCTCGTTTTAAAATCGAGCCGGCTCGGCTCTGCTCGTTTAGGCACGAACTTTTTCAAACCGAGTTTTTTTCGAGCTTTTTTCAAGCGAACTTCGAGCCACGAATATTTTGGAGAAAACACGCTATGATGTCCTAGAAACATGTCATGTGTAAGTTGAGGTGCTTATTTTTATTTATTATATAGTATAGATAGATTATATAGTATAGATATATAATTTGAAATCCTTCAAAATTTTAAAATTTTGATAGCTTGCAATTTCTTTGTTACTTTCCGTAAGTTTGTAATAAATTAATTTCATGATTACCATTATTTTTAAAATCAATATTCTGCCTTTGAAATCTAACTAGTTTGATACCCGAATGCGCGTTGCGCGTTAGAAGGACGGCCTAAACGGAGGCTCAGAACTCTGTCGTGATAGCCGCAACCTAACACTTTCAACAAACGATGAGAGTCGATACAATGACAAATGTAATACCGCCAATGATACCCACAGCCCTCTAATGCACCCAATGGCCATCGTCATCAAGCAAACTATGAAAGGCAAACTTGTAAGTATAAGAGCACAAATGCTATAAGGCTCAGAAACAGTTGTTTGTTGCGGCTACAAACATCAAGTTTACCACGCCGTAACAACAAACATATCCTTCTTTTCATCATCATCGCCTCAAAACCATCCAACATTAACCTCTAAACACTTAATTAACAAACCAACAGCATGCATATGGTCTCAGATAAGGTTACGCTCATCGTCATCGACTACTACACCATCAAAGAGTCAAATCCAGTGATACCAAAGGTTGACAGACCCCAAGAAGAGGCCTTCACGCTTCCTCGACCATCACCACCATGAATAACTCAGATACCTTGCTTAAAAGATATGTAGTCCAAGTCAACACTGAACCAGTGGTTTCATGTCCAGCAACCAACATTCACAGCAGATCATCGCGTAGCTGCTGACTTGAAATTAGGGGTGTTCATCGGTTCGGTTATCGGTTTGTTCGGTTTATTCGGTTCGGTTTATTCGGTTTTCAAAATTAATATGCATAACCGAAAACCGAACCGAACCGAATTGGGAAAATGCTTAACCGAACCGAATTCAACCGAATTCAATTTGGTTCGGTTTCGGTTAAAAACCGAAAAACCCAAATTCAACCGAGGTTACCGAATTCATACTTTCACAGCCTATTGCGCAATCGTATGAGGGTAAAGGGTTAAGAGTCGCTTGAGCCTGATGTATGCAAGTGTTCTTTAGGGTTTGAAAACGTGAAAAGGCAAGGTATCTGAGATTTTAAATAGTCGATCTACTCAAGGCAAGCATATATTTGGGCCAAAAGTAAAAAGGTTTGTTTTTGGGCTTAAGTAATTTCACTTTGAATAGTTTTTGGGTTGAGATAGTTGGACTAAACTATACACCTATAAAAATTTATATAAATTATAACACATTAAATTCGGTTAGTTCGGTTAAACCGAACAAACGAACAACCCGATTTCAATATTATCCAGAACCGAAAACCGAACCGAAACCGAATTCCCAATTCGGTTTCGGTTGTGAACCGAACCGAAAACCGAATTCATAATTCGGTTCGGTTTTTTACGGTTACGAATACGGATCGGTGTTCGGTTTTTTTTGGTTTTCGGTTTTTTTGCACACCCCTACTTGAAATTCAATCAATCAATGAATACAACAACATAACACCAAATCAACAAAAACCCAATGCCCACCTGCTGAATGATCTTCCTATTCAGATATGCATACTGATTTTATCAAAAATAAAGGACCTAAAACCATAAACCATATGTTTTAATTCATAAAATCACATGTCACTAAGCCCTCTTCCAAAATCATGCAAAGTTGAATTAGTTAATATTATTGTCATATCAACATGAAAGACTCAAACCCAAACACACAAACCACCAGTTCCCACTTCAATTCATGAAACTACAACATGGGCATAGTCAATCTTGAAAATCGTTCGGTAAAGTTAATGTGATAAAACCACAGTTCGTAGCACATCAGCAACCAAATAACATCATGAAGCAAACTGGAAAATGCAAGACCACAACACGACACAATACCGACAAAACCCGATCACAAACCCGAATTAAAATCGGAAGCAAAAAACATAGTAACCAAAGAACCTGTAGTAGATTTCATTAAGCATTGATGTAAATCAAACCCAAGCAGGCCATCAATTCCCGAATATCGGCACCTAGGGCACGAACCTTAGACAAAAATCGTTAGATGAATGCAACCCAAACACCAATTCAACTACAAACGATTACATATATAGCAAATAAAGACTTACAAATGAAAATCGATCTCTATCCCGGTCACTGATCCACCTTCCTCCGACATCCACCATCATAAGGGGTTACAAATCTCACCATCGATGATCGTCGCATTGCTTATCTGCTGAAGAGCACGTGAAATGCTACCCCCTAATTCTGCCAACACCATCTTCGATTACTTGAGGACCGACCTCCGCGTCCAGCAACATAGCCACCACCGCTGACCTCGGCCTCCACCAATGCAGCCACCACCATCGACCTCCGCCTCCACCAACGCAGCCACCACCGTCGACATCCGCCTCCACCAACAAATTCACCACCCCCAATTTGGGTTTTAGGGTTCGTAAGGGGTGGCGGGCAGCGGGAGCGGAGGTGGCGGGCAGGGGTGGCGGGATCGGGAGCAGTGTGGCCGATGGTGTTGGAGGTGATGGGGGGAGGGCGATAGATGAGGGCGGCGGTGTGCAGGAGGTCGCAGGGGGCCGATCGAAGGAGAGGGTGACGATGGAGCAGAAGGAGAAGGCGGTGTGGTACTGTTGATACTATTCATTTACTGTTTATTGAAGTTGGTTTTTAAATATATAGGGAAATTGATTAACAACTTAAACTTTGATATTTCGTTTGTATAGTACTGAGGTATCAAAAACCCTATCTTGTCAAAACATGATAATGACATGTGGTAGGCGAGTGTGAGAGACAATGACTAGTAAAAGCACCTACACTCAGCTTATTAAAATCATAGTATTCTTAAAAAATATAAAAAGCCTACACTAACATATGGATCCCAGACATGATCCATGTATAGATATGTTCATTTATACTGTTTGATTATGGCATAATTCATATATAAGTATATACTATATATACATACACACACATATATATACATATATATATACACTAGTGAAAGACCCGCGCGATGCGACGGCGACAACAATTTACAATGCGATAGTCTTTTTTGTTAGTTTGTCATTTTCTCGTGCTATGTTGCATATATGTACATAGTTTTCTTAATCCTAACATTGGAAAAATTGTACAACTCAAACATACAAGAGTGATAAAGGTTTAACGAAGTCAAAGTTTCTAAGATGCACAAATACTTGTTAACATGGGTAAAATTTCAGTTTTATATTTTTTTAAATGTTTTCCTTAAAGATATCTTACAATTTCAAATCGGAATCCTTTTATTATGAGATAGAAATAAGAATCCGAACTTTTCTAACAATAATGATAGAGATAGGGGCAAATTACAGCAGACATTTTGGCCCATCTGATAACTTTCGAATAGGATATACAAAACAAGTATAAACATTCAACATTACATAGTGTACGGATAAAAACATAACCACTAAATTCATTATCTCCAGCAACAAATAGCATTGGTTAGTTTACAACTTCATCCTTCTTTAACAAAATCAATAATATTGCACATCTCTTCAATAAGTCCATCCTTCTATTCTTTAACCATTTGTAGAACTTGTTCTTCACATGTCACCAGCAATCACATGATAGAAAGTGAGATAATTATTATGGAAAAGAACCTAGTTGTGGAGATTAAAATGATATATGCCATACGTAACCTTTCTAACAATAATGAATAAAATCTTGAATAATTGAGTGGAGTACAATGCCATGTGCTGCTCATCTAGAAAAACCTACGGTCGGTTGAAAACGCTTACGTAAGATATAAATTTTCACAAGTCAAGTAAACATCACTTATTCACTTTCATCAACTCACAAGCTCCACATATCCAAATTTTCACGTTTTCACGGTATTATTTGAGATATAAAAAAAGATGCTAAAACAGTAAATTGCTAAAATGATTCTACTAACCTGCAGACCTAAGATATGACTGCACAAATCTTTTTCTCTCCTCCAGATCTGCAATTTTTATTAAACATGAATCATAATCACATACATAATTTAGTAAATTGCAACATTGGTGTCTTTACATGAATATAATGTTAAAGCATAGTGGCATACACATATTAAATATGTTTTATTAGCTCTTTTCAAGTGCTAGTAAACCTCTTCTAGTGTTATCAGCTCTTTTCCTTTTTAGTGAAAAAATAATGTTAAAGCTTAGTGGCATACACATATTGAATATAAAATAAAACATATGATAAAAACATTCTTACAACGGGGAAGCCACCATAGTCACCGGATTAGTAATGTCCTTTGTCACACAGCTAGCTGCAGCTAGACTCACCTGCATCTTAAGGCGTCAACTGTTAGTAACTTTAATAGATATTAATCACATGAAATGCAGCCATGAACGTGAATCTTTGTGTAAGCATGATGGTCAAAATTTGTTCTTTTTCTAAAATTCAGCAAGTACCTTTGACACAATTGTGACATGATCACGAACTCCAATCTTTCCACCTAACGTTATATAATCACCCATCCTAAATAGAAAACAGAGTCACAACATATAAGTTAATTTGAAACTCAACTGGATTATGTAGAATAGTTATCAAGACTAAATAAACAAAAGAAACAGAAAAAATAACATAGCATGCGTTCATTTTATGGCTAATACTCACTGGTTTGAGTCTGTAGCAAGTGTGTTCATTTTTTGAATTAATCCATAAGCTTTAGCATAACCAATGAAATTTGCATATGATTACCCTTTCTGTCAAACTTATAATCATTCATGTGTCTTTTACTAATCTGGTTGAGTGTTTAATCTTTAGATCTTTACATTTGGATGTTTAATCTTAGACTTTGCTGTTTTATAATTCAACCCATTCTAACCTAAACCAAACTTTGACCATTTTTAGATACCATTATATAAAAAACCACACACTCCCAAAACAAAACCATTAAACCAGTTCTTTACTCGGTTTCACAAATTGCATAGATGTATATTTACAATACATTTCAAGATTAACCATTGTAATATAACTTGAGGACCATCCATGCAAATTACTCCAAATTTACAAACACAGTAACAGATTCTTCAAGACAGATTACATACACAACAAAGCAGTTGCATATATAAGTTGCACACTTGCATATTTCCAAACCCAGAGTCAAGTGTAAGTTGTTCTCAAGAAAGTTATTCTAAAACTTCATGAGAATGAGTACAATCTAATTTACTATTTAGCCCAACAACACTCTAGAAAGTTAGCGGTGATCACCTTGTAACTGTCGGTTTGCACGACGAAACCAGGTGGTGAATGCCGAACCCAGTTGAGGGCAGTCCTCCAAATTTCTAGTCGAAAAACTCAGACATTACTGCAACAATTCTTGCGCTTCAGACATGGGTAGCGTCGATATAATCTTCAAGAATGTTTCCTCCAGTTCAAGGTACAGTGACTTATGATTATTCAATAATGGTGTCATATTATCTTACATACAATCAACACTGGTAACCAATCTTTCACCAGCTTCATCCTAACCTGCAACACAACACCATGTATCCACATATCAATACATATTACTCAACTGTTAAACTGAATCATACAAGAATACAATTAACACGTGATAAACCTGTCTAGAAGCCAAAATAACACCAGCAGCGACCGCATTGGCAAGCTTGCAGGTGCACCTAAGAACAACAACAGGTAGACCAGGAACGATATTCCTCCACGCATCATCCCTAAACGCCCTCTGCAAATCCACGGTAAACGAAGCCTGATCACTCCACTCCTTGACAGCACTATCAGCCACTCTAAGCTCAATCATCCGCTCAATCAACCACAACAAATGCCTCCCATTTGTCATCACTGTATGCAAATTCAACCTCTGGATCACCTCCGTCTCGTTATGATCCCCACGAAAGTCCGGACTCGAGTACTCCAACGATTCCTTCACCACCTTCAAACTCGTTTCAAACGACTTATCCAACACTCTCCTCGCAGACTCCCTAGACGAAAAGTCCCTCAACAGCTTCGCAACAAACGCCTTCGTAAACGCCATATTCAGATGATTATGAATCGCTGTTAGTATCAATCCGTGAAGCATTTCTTCAGATAAATCCGATTTCGGAGGTGAAACCCTAGCTAACAGTTCTGCAGATTCCTCATCTCGTAACAGAGGAATCAAACTCAACACTGTTCTCTCTTCATCCTCCGTCCACGGTACCACTTCGAGAAACCTAACACACGCCGTTACACACTCTTCAAACAGCAATTCAAGAGCAATCGGAAGCAATTCCAACGCTGTAGAAGCCGAATCTTATTACTATATCTCATTATGTAGGGTTTTGAGGGTTTTGAATTGACCGCCATTTGAGAAGGCCTGAAAAAGAAGACAATCACCATACTCTTTTCGTGTTATGTAGGGTTTTGAGGAAGAAAAGCCCTACCTCTGACCTTCTCGAAATGGAGATTGCAGCTGCTGATGATGGTGATGGTACCTTGGTCTGAAGGCATCTCCAAAAGCAACTCTGTTCCATCGTAATAGAGGAAGGTGATGGTGATGGTACTCTGGTCTGAAGGCATCTCCGAAAGCAAACTCTGTTCCATATAGCAAGATGGGGGAAATTGATGGGAATGAGTTGTACCTTGTGCATGAAGAGATGTACATCTCTTAATTTTAAGAGATTGTGTAAAATGACATGTTTGCCCTCCTCAAATGAATATATATATAGTATAGATGTATATATATATACATATATATACATATATAGACATAGGGGAGGGTTCCTAAGAAAACCTCAACTTATAAAAAAACCAAGAAAACTACTTTTAAACCATTGATCAAAATTGATCAATTGTCAATAACAATCAATGGCAAATTTATAAATATTTAATAGATAATTGATTTAATTAAATGATTCAAGGGTATAATAGGTAGATTCTAATTTTAAATTTGGAAACAACTAACATCCCTTAAATCTCTCTCTCTCTCTCTCACTCTCTCTTCACAATTAAACATAATATATGTTATTTTTAACTAAATGCATTCATTCAAAATCAATACTAATATTGCTATGCTGGAAGAACGATAATATTTTTTACACATTTTTAGTAATTAAATAAATGCTTACGTATACGTAAACATTCGATATTATTCTTTTTGTACATTATGAGTAATTAAGTACATGCTTACATATATGTAAACATTTGATAGTATTTTTATTGCACATTTTCAATAATCAAGTATATGCTTACGTATGCGTAAACATGTGTATATATACGCTTACATACTTTTAAACATGTTTACATATATGATTACCTTTGTGTAAGAAGGCTTACGTATATGTTTTTGTACATGTAAACATTTTTACACGTGTGATTACATTTGTTTACATATACGTAAGCAATCCACTATACACAAGAAGAAGAAGAAGCCAAAAATGAATATACCTAACTAGTATCTATTACGTATATGTATTATGATGTAAAATCCAAACATAAAATAAAAAACCATGGACCAAATTAAAGTTTCATATACTTAACTGATATCTATTACATATATGTATACATAACTAAAGTTACACATAAGTAGCTATATTACAAAAGGTAAAACACAATGAAAGAATAAAAGAAGAAAGTGACTTATGTATACGTAACCAAAGTTACATAAGATTAATAACTTTTAACCGATTATTTCATGACAACAGCTTATGGTATTGAAATTCATAGATTTCAAAATTTTACAATCATATGCATTATATTTGAAAAAAAGCCTTATAGTTTACTAACTCACTTGAGATCTTTGAAAGCAACCCCATACTTCTCTTGAATCTTATCTAGTTCCTCTTTTTTCTTCGCCTAATCAAACTTCTTAATCATCTTCACATACTGATAATAAACACCATCAAGTACAAATTCAAAATGTGTCGTAGATGTCTTTATCGACTATAAAGACCATGCACACGTATCCTTGTTGATTCTGGTACGTATATCTCTGAATGTGATGTTGAATGGCGAGTTGCATACGTAGAGGACCCGGTTCAATTCTTACGAGAACCTCATCCTTCCCTTTCTTAAACTAATTTCCTCCATGAGAAATTCCTGGTTGAATATTGAGAAAATCAGGGTTTTTGAAAATAAGAATATGAGTTGTTTGATTGAGCAAATCCTTATCCCTTTTAATATGAAGATTCTAATAAAATAATAAAATAAAAATATTCAAATCTGGAGACAAATCTATCAAATATAGATATGATGTAATTTTACAAATTTACCCTTTTGATAAAAAATAAAAATTTAACTAGAATTTATGTGATTGGTGGATAATGGTTTTCTTAGTTTTCTCAAAATTTAATGGTTTTCTTAGGATCCCTCCCATATAGACATATATATATATAGACATATATATAGACACATATATACATATATATAGATATATATATACACATATATATAGATATATATACACACACATATATATACATACATACATACATATATATACATACATACATACATATATATACATACATATATACATATATATATGTGTGTGTCTTTTATTATTCAATTGCGTGTAAAATACTGATATAAACCTAGTGTATCAATATTTCAAATTCATATTTATTCGTTTCGCTCAATATTTTGTATGTTTACTCTAATTAATATATTATATTACCTAAAAATGAACTTAAATTTATTTTCAGGTCTTAGATTGATTGCAAGTACATATACCCTTTTCACGTTATGATTAAATTATTATGAATATCAAATCAAATTCAATTTTATGTCTTAGATTGATTTCAAGTGCGATTTTGGTTCACATTATCGATCAAGTTTGGTATTCATAGCTCGTCTTGTGTGGACTTTTGTTTGAATATATGTTCTTTTTACATTATTGGTGAACATTGGTATGTATTATCATGAATGTGAATTTAAAATCAAACTGAACTTAAAATTTTAGTTCTGGATACTTAAGTCGTTTGCAAGTGCAAATTTGGTATTTATAATGTTATGTGTGCATTTTGATTTAATTTTTCTATAATGTGTAAATTATTTTGCTTTTGTTCTCTTTATGATAATAAATGGTCAACAACCACTCAATCCGAAATCATCATCAAAAAGTTTAAAGACGTAAATCTATTGAGCATCATCTGGTGAGCTTTGTGTTAGACATTTTTGTTTTCCAATTCAAAGTTAACTCATAGTAGTGTGCAAAGTAGAATCTTGAATTAAAAAAATGGAAATGCCCTATAGAAATGCTCACAAGATGAGAGTTGTCCGTCTTTTGGGAAATCAGATTATTCAGTTTTAACATTTTTTGGGACATATCCAAAATCGAACCGATCATAACTACAAATTTATCTAACCAAACCAAATTCAACTGAATAAATCTATTAAACTAATTAAAATTTGTTTATTCAGTTCGATTATCTGATTAAATTGGTTATTAACTTATTATTTCGTTTATTCATTTGAATTCAATTTGGTTATCCGAATAAGTAAGCTTTATGGAACCATTAACCGAACTATAAACTGAACTCACAATTTAGAAAACGGATAGGAACCAAATTCACAATTTGGTTCGGTTTTTTGGGTTATGGATTCGGTTTGATTTTTGATTTTTTTCCACCACTACACAAGAAGTTCAATAAATCTATGTCTTTAAAACCTTTTACAAGTGAGCTCAGAATAAATGGTTGATGAACTTCTTATATTATAAAGAAAACAAAAATAAATATAATTTATACATCTACTAAAAAGAAACCAAAATGCACACACGAGACGCTATATATATATATATATACCGACATTGTACTTGCTATCAATCTAAGTCATATCCATAATTGAATTTTGAAATTAATTTGATATGAAATTTAAATTGATGACAATACACACCAGATTTTATTGTTAATTTAATAAGAATATATATTGACACAAAAGAAGATATACATACCAATTTGATCGATAATACTGAATTTGCATTTGTACCCAATGTAAGACCTAAAATGAAATCCGAGTTCAATTTGATTTGATATTCATGACAATACATACCAAATTTGATCGATAATCTACAAAGATAGTCTAAACCGAATTTACACTTGTAATAATCAAAAACCTAGAATTGAAACTTAAGTTCAATTTGATTCAATGTCCATGACAATATGTGCCAAATTTGATCAATAATCTAATAATAAGATAAATTCAAATGGAAATTCACAAAGCACATGCTAAAGATACCATACTCAACACGATTGTTTATCTGTATCGAATGCGACTCAATGAGCAGAGGCAGGTCGGCCTTCGGATGGGATACATAGAGGTAGGAGAGCGCTTTTCAACTCCAGTGCGTCACTGTATGGGTGCATTATGAAACTATTGGCATGATGGACCATATCATGCCCCTTCTAGCCATGTCACACATTGTTAAGGATAATGACCTTAATGTAGTTTTGTGTCTATAACACAACGAACATATATGATCGTGATTTCTGTCACTTTTCCATCCATGGTATAGAATTTAAAGAACATAAAAATGTGAGTTTTTTTGCTAAATTTTGCATATATAGCACAACAAATACCAATCGTTTACATTTCATGCTATAAGCAAGTTTGTTTTGTTGAGCAGGGCTTTGGTGGTGGATTTATACATATATCATTGGGGGGTAAAAGCCCCTACTTATATTTAACTTAATAATGAAAAACATGCATTATGTTGACAAAATCTCAATATATTACTTATACCATACGTCGTAGAGTTATTTCTTCATTCTCTTGTATGAAATTTAGGCGTGTTCTAACTTTGGTCTTCATTCTAATAATGTAACAATCCTAAGAATTCTTAAACTAAAGGTTACTTTATAGTGCACTAGAGAACTTTACAGAGAAATCTTTACAAGCATCTGTGTGATACTTTAGTGATGGTTGGGTGATTTGCATAAATGAACTAGCCGCCTATTTATAGTTGTTGCTCCATCATATATGGATCCTTCATAGGTCTACATGTTTCTAAACAAACATCCTAGGGTTTACAAGCATAATCTGGATCATTACATGGGAATACACAAATTTCATATGTTTTTTCAAGGCTTTATTTCTTAAGTTTTTTTGACATTCTAGAACTCTAAAGCCTTGATTCCTCAAGGCTCAAACGTTGCTTTGAAACTTCTAGATTTTTAGTAATGCAAACCTTTTTTTTGAGGGGGGGGGGTGGGGTGGGGTGGGGTGGGGTGGGGATCATAATAAGGCGCTGGTAATGTGGTGTTAGTGGAGATAGTGGCAAAGAGGCGTGATAGCAGCCGTGTCAATGGTGCTCACCTATTTGGACTCATTTGAAGTTAATATGATGTCACACCCCAACCTTGACAGCGGAATCGTCGAATTGTGAGAGTTACGATTGTTCACAGCCACATAACGCTTTTTGTGACATCCGTCACCAAAGGTCCGTCATTTAACGTGTTTTACTTAGCCTTTATTTACAGACATTCCTCATTTTGACGAACCAATTACGTGAATACCATATTTGCTTTACTTAATTGCCCTTATATGTGTAGTATCTTAAGACATTCTCCAAGAATTGCCCCATTAACACTAAACACGTCATTTTTATAATAAAATAATTTTTACGAATTAAATCATTTTAAATTATAAATAACGCTAATAACATTTTACCGTCAGTAAAACAACACAAAAATTATAACGTTTTTAACCGAAACAAAATTTAGGAACTCGGGGCAAAGTGCGGGGACTAAACTTGAAACTTTGAGAAACAAGGCTGGGTATAAATACCCACCTCCCAGCCATTTCTCCCCTTTTCTCCCTCTTACTTCACCTTCTTCTCCACCATTTTCTCTCTACTCTCTCTCTCTAGACTACACCAAAAACCAACCCGTTTCTCACATTTTCGTCTTCAAATCTCGAGCACCATCGTGAATACTAGTTCCTAGCAGGTAGATAACCTCACTACCTCGTTTTAAACTCGATTTTACAGCCGCATTCGAGGGTTTTCGGGTGCTCGGGTTCATCCGAGCACAAGAGGTCGTGTGGACTTGCATGTCTTGTTCTGAGTGTGTTTCTTGTCTAGATAGGTTAGGGTATGAGTTCTGGAGGTTTTGGTTGGGTAACACTCGCGATCGGGCAGCCGAAGGCCGACCTGAAACTCACTGCCGTCGCGACTCCCGATGGCGCGAATGGGGTTGTCGCGCGCGAAAGGGACGTGCGACTGCATATGTGTGTGCGACTTGAGACTTGAGCGAATAGGTAAGTCGCGCGGTTGTGTCGCGCGACTGTCGGTGGGTGCGAAACAGAGGATGTCACGCGATTAGTAATGTCACGCGATTGGAGATGTCACGCGACAGGGGTTGTCGCGTGACTGGGCTACGCGAAAGTGTGTGTGTGCGATTGTGCGAGAGTCGCACGGTCAGATGCCTGTCGCGCGAAAAGAAGTCCACTCGCGCGAATTAAGCTGATTCGCGCGGAGGGACTTTGAGTCGCGCGGTTGGCTGTTGGGTCGTGCGGCTGGTATTGCGTGGTACGACTGAAGGCTTAGTCACACGAATGAAGGTTCAATTGTACGAAAGTAGCTAATTCGTACGACTGAAAGTTCACTCGTGTGAATGGAGTGTCAGCCGTGCGTCCGGTCCTACTATATGACTTAAAGGTGTGTGTGGATCCCCTCTTCGGAGATCTCACGACGATAATAAAATATAATTAAGTGTCATAGCTTGATCACAAAGATTAAAATCAACGCCATTAACAGGCACGTACTATTTAAAACAATCTAGTCTAAGATGTGTGTGACTGCTTGTGTGTACTACTCACGGCCGAACCGAAACGACCCGACTCAATTAAACAATATTATTAACAATAGTCCACAAGATTAATTCTTAATATAACTGTCAATAGGTGATTGACTGTTCATACATACATACAAGTTTGGGAAGTTCCATCAGACATACTTACCACTTAACAAGTGAGTTTCGTGGCCCCTTTTCACGCTTATACATTGTTTCAATCTTTTACAAACATGGGGGAAGAGTATGCTCACACATTTTCAATGCTGTACACTATACATACAATTTTTATACTTGGAATCAACGTGATACTGTCTTGTGAGTACTTATCTGATACATACATGATGTTACTGTGTGGACTGTCTTACAACCATTAATTCCGGTGTTGGAACCAACAGATAGGTATTAGTAGTACTACTGTGTTGACACCCCCACCCTTGACAGATGGTTACTTGTGAGTACCATCACACTGCCAGGAACGGGCCTGGGGTGAATATATTCTGACAAGTTTCTTTGTGTACGTCATTAGGTTTGGTTGTATAAAACTCATGGTATGTGATTTTGCTTACTTATGACTGTATGCACGGTATTCCACTACAAACAATATACAGCATCAATTACAAGTTTACAATTTAAACCTGCGGAGCTCACCAACATTATTGTTGACCATTTTGAGCATATTTTTCAGGTAACAATGAGAACTGAAGATCTAGGAGTGCTGCCTTGTAGAGGAGACCCTAGGATGCATTTGTGTTTATTCTTTTGTAAAGCTTGAACATGAATATGATCTTATGTACACTTATTCCCATGTTGTGGGAATATTACATTACAAGCTGTAATCAATGTTTTTGTGATCATTTGTGTTGTGCTTATGGCTATGCTGTCGTGAACTTGATTATACACGACACAAGTCTCCAACTGTGTTCGGGTGTCGTCATGACACGCTTGTCATCATATTTTATTGCTACTCTATCATATACCATGTGTTATGACGATCCCGTCTAGCTCGCATTCCCCGTGTTTCCGCTACCAGCGGGGGGTGTGACAGACTGGTATCAGAGCCATTGGTTATAGAGAATTAGGCAATTACACTTGACCTAGACTATAACCTAGGAACCTTCATGTAGATTTGCATGCTTAAGCTTGTGTGCATTTATATATCTCGTGTATGTGTTCCTCCTTACATGATTGATTACCCTTCTGTTATGTGATCCTTCACCTTGTGCTTGAGCCTTGTGCTCGTCACTGATGAGGTGCTTCCTATTGGATCTTCCGTTCCCTCTGTGCGCCGAGTTATCATAACCAAATTCGGGAATCGAAACCCGAACAGATCGTCACAGATCATACATCGCGCCTGACCTCATACACTGAGAGACCGACCCGAGGAGGCCATGTCTGAGTCCTCCCAAGGACGCGATATAGACAACCTCCGCTAGACTATACGTGATTACATGATTGGCTCTCAGTTGACTTGATGGATTATTATGGATACGATGTGAAGGAAGGTCGGGTGTCATGTAACCGGATTAGGCATCATTCTCGGTACATCGTGGGTGTGGTGGGAACGCTGCGGGGAACCCTATATATAAGCATCACCGGTATACCGAGAATATGCTTAAAATGGCTGCATGGTGGTCTTGACCGACCGGAGCATCGAACGTTGGAACTTGATAAGTGGAGTACTTGATTATCATAAGGTGACTAAAGCTTATATGTTGCCTCTTTTATGAATAGAACATGCCGCCTCGAAGATCTAACCGCAGAAGTAGTAGCGGAAGTGAAGCCCCGAGGGGCAGAGGCAGAGGCAGAGGCAGATCTTCAGGAGCAAATGAGGGTCCTATTGGCAATACTCAAGGGACTGGAAGCCCTGATATGGCAACCCTGATTGCTCAACAACTGACTGCCTTGATACCCACTATTGTAGCTCAAGTGAGTGATGCTTTGCAACAGCAAACCACTCCCACGGGGATGGTGGTAACGAGAACGAGGGTAATGGGAACCCGACTGGGAATGAGAGCAACCAGGAGACCGGAAATGGTGGTACAGCCGGTAACGAAACTGGGGTTGCTAACTCCAAACGGGGCTGTTCTTACAAGGAGTTTGTGGCCTGTAAGCCCCGGGATTTCGATGGTAAGGGTGGGGCGATAGCCCTGATCAGATGGCTCGAGAAAATGGAGGCTGTGATCGACATCAGCGAATGCCTCGACAACCAACGCATCAAGTATGTTACGTGCTCACTACAGGGCCGAGCACTAACCTGGTGGAACACCCAGGTTCAAGCTAGGGGAAGGGAATCTGCAATGCAGATGACCTGGGATGAATTTAAGGCTTTGATTACCGAGGAGTACTGCCCTCACAACGAGATGCAAAAGCTTGAGCATGAGTTCTGGAATCATGCCATGGTGGAGGCGGGACACGCAGCTTATACTGATCGATTCCATGAGTTGGCTAGGCTAGTTCCACACCTGGTCACTCCGGAATCTAAGAGGATTGAGAGGTACATTTGGGGACTCGCGCCTCAAATACGGGCAATGGTAACTGCAGCTGCTCCTCCTACGATTCAGAGCGCAATTCTGAAGGCTGGCGCTCTGACCGATGAGATGGTACGAACAGGGATGTTGGGCAAGGGAGCAGAGAAACGAAAGGATGTTGGGGAAACTAGCCGGTCCAGTGTCGGGAAATCTGATAAAAGGGGCAAGATCACCCGAAACTTTGCGGCCGTAACTCAAGGGAAAAGAGAATACGTTGGGCCATATCCCAAATGTGACAGATGCAGCTATCATCACCCCCCAGAGACGCAGTGCCGGGTGTGCGCAAACTGTAGGCGCCCGGGGCACCTAGCAAGAGATTGTAGAGTGGCACCGAATTTGGTTGCACCCGTCAACGCGGTTAACCCCGCCGGGAATGCGAGAGTCTGTTACGAATGTGGAAATCCGGGTCACTTCAGAAACATGTGCCCCCGACTGAACAGGGCACCGGGTCAACAGGGGGATAATCAACAGCAAGTGATGGCCATAGCGGGCGCTCAAGGTCATGGAAACCAAGGAAATGCTGCACGGGGACGCGCCTTCGTCATTGGAGCTAATGATGCCCGTTAGGACCCGAACGTTGTTACGGGTACGTATCTGCTCAATCACCATTTTGCATTCATACTATTTGATACTGGGGCAGACAATAGCTTTATATCTTCTGAGTTCGTGCATATGCTTGATTTAAGTGCTAGTAGGCTAGAAACTAGTTACTCTATAGAAATGGCCAATGGTAGGGTTGAACAAGCAGACGAGATTATTAAGAATTGCACCCTAATGTTAGAAGACCAGGCCTTTAGCATAGACTTGATACCATTCGAGTTAGGCAGCTTCGATGTGATAGTGGGTATGGATTGGTTGTCAAATCATGGAGCCGAGATTGTTTGTCGGGAGAAAGTAGTACGAATCCCCATGCCAAACGGGGAGGTACTCAAGATTCAAGGAGAACGACCGGGAAGAACACTGAAGTTCATTTCTTGCATGAAAGCCCGCCGAAGTTTACGGAAGCAGTGTTACACTTTTTTGGCTCACATCGTGGAAAAGAAAGAAGAAGAGACAAAATTGGCAGACATCCCAATTGTACGGGACTATCCGGAGGTGTTCCCTGATGATCTGTCTGGATTGCCTCCTCCACGACAGGTGGAATTCCATATAGAGCTGGTTCCTGGAGCTACACCGGTAGCAAAGACACCTTATCGGTTAGCACCCTCAGAGATGCAAGAGTTATCCAGCCAACTACAGGAACTACTGGAGAAGGGTTTCATCCGACCGAGTCAATCACCGTGGGGAGCACCGGTGTTATTTGTCAAGAAGAAGGATGGGTCGTTCCGTATGTGCATCGACTACAGGGAGCTGAATAAATTGACCGTGAAGAATCGGTATCCTCTCCCCAGAATCGACGACCTGTTCGATCAGTTGCAAGGAGCCTCGTATTTCTCTAAGATCGACCTTCGATCTGGTTATCATCAACTAAAAGTATTCGAGGACGATATTCCAAAAACAGCGTTTAGAACTCGTTACGGGCACTATGAGTTCTTGGTCATGCCATTCGGATTGACCAACGCTCCAGCTGTCTTTATGGATCTGATGAATCGGGTGTGTAAGCCTTATCTTGATAAGTTCGTGATCGTGTTCATAGACGACATACTCATCTATTCTCGTTCAAAGGAGGATCACGAAAAACACCTCCAAGCAATTCTAGAACTGTTGAAGGAAGAGAAACTTTTCGCCAAGTTCTCGAAGTGTGAATTCTGGCTTCGAGAAGTGAAGTTCTTGGGTCATGTAGTCAACGAAAATGGAATTCATGTGGACCCCGGTAAGATTGAAGCTGTGAAGAAGTGGGATACTCCCCAAACACCCTCAGAAATACGGCAATTCTTGGGATTGGCCGGATACTATCGTCGCTTCATTGCCAATTTCTCCAAGATTGCCCAACCGTTAACTCTGTTGACTCAGAAGGACAAGAAGTTCGAATGGGGGAAAGCACAAGAACAGGCGTTCCAAACATTGAAGGAGAAGTTGTGCAACGCACCAATATTGTCTCTCCCAGACGGAACCGATGATTTTGTGGTGTACTGTGATGCTTCACATCAAGGTTTGGGCTGTGTACTAATGCAGAAAGATAAGGTAATTGCTTACGCTTCGCGACAACTCAAAGTGCATGAAAAGAACTACACAACTCACGATTTGGAGTTGGGTGCCGTAGTATTTGCACTCAAGATATGGAGGCATTATCTATACGGAACCAAATGCATCATCTACACAGACCATAAGAGCCTTCAATACATCATGAACCAGAAAGAACTTAACATGCGGCAGCGACGCTGGGTAGAGCTGCTTAGCGACTACGATTGTGAAATCCGGTATCATCCGGGGAAAGCTAACGTGGTGGTTGATGCATTAAGCCGCAAAGAACGTGTGAAACCATTACGTGCTCGAGCGCTAGGTTTGACTATTCGAACTAATTTAAAGGCTCAGATTCAATTAGCACAAAACAAGGCGTTAAAGAAGAGAACCTTGCGGGGGAAGAGTTCCGAGGGTTGGATAAACAAATGACCCGCAAGGATGACGGCGTTCATTACTTCATAGATCGTATATGGGTCCCCAAGTGGGGAGGTGTACGTACACTAGTCTTGGATGAAGCACACAAGACTCGATACTCTATTCATCCTGGTGCAGACAAGATGTACCACGATCTGAAAGAACTATACTGGTGGCCTGGTATGAAGAAAGATGTTGCTATATACGTGAGCAAATGTTTGACTTGTTCAAAGGTCAAGGCTGAACACCAGAAACCATCGGGATTATTGCAACAACCTGAAATTCCCGAGTGGAAATGGGAGAACATCACAATGGATTTTATTACCAAACTCCCAAGAACGCCAAGTGGGCACGACTCGATATGGGTCGTGGTGGATCGAATGACGAAATCTGCTCACTTCTTGCCTATCCGAGAAGACTACAAGATGGATAAGCTGGCAAGGTTGTACATAAAAGAGGTCGTGACACGGCACGGGGTGCCGGTGTCAATCATATCCGACCGAGACAGTCGATTTACTTCACGCTTTTGGCAGACGTTACAGAAAGCGATGGGCACTCGGTTAGACATGAGTACAACCTATCACCCCCAGACCGACGGCCAAAGCGAACGAACGATACAGACGCTTGAGGATATGCTGAGGGCATGTGTCATTGATTTTGGTGGCAGCTGGGACACTCATCTACCGCTGATTGAGTTCTCCTACAACAACAGCTATCACACAAGCATTGGATGCGCACCATTCGAAGCGTTGTATGGACGGAAATGTAGATCACCAGTTTGTTGGGCTGAAGTTGGTGAAAGCCAGCTTACGGGCCCAGAGATCATTCAAGAAACCACTGATAAGATCTTCCAAATCAAAGACCGACTTAAAGCAGCTAGAGATCGCCAAAAGAGCTATGCCGACAACCGTCGGAAGCCTCTAGAATTCAATGTTGGGGATCATGTCTTACTCAAGGTCTCTCCTTGGAAAGGGATCGTACGATTCGGTAAGAAAGGGAAGTTAGCCCCTCGATACGTAGGACCATTCGAGATTACAGAAAGAATCGGTCCGGTGGCTTACCGATTGAGGTTGCCACAAGAACTCAGCGGTGTGCATGATACTTTTCACGTGTCGAACCTCAAAAAGTGTTTGGCAGACGAGTCCTTACACGTACCAATTGAGGAAATCAAGATCGACGAAAAGCTTCATTTTATTGAGGAACCTATTGAGGTCATGGATCGAAAGATCAAAAGATCAAGGCGCAGCAAGATACCTATCGTCCGTGTGAGATGGAATTCCAAACGAGGGCCAGAGTTTACATGGGAACGTGAAGATCAGATGAGACTCAAATATCCACATTTATTCGCGGATGACGTTCTAGGGCCTAGCACCAGTTGAATTTCGGGACGAAATTCCCTCAACTGGGGGATACTGTGACATCCGTCACCAAAGGTCCGTCATTTAACGTGTTTTACTTAGCCTTTATTTACAGACATTCCTTATTTTGACGAACCAATTACGTGAATACCATATTTGCTTTACTTAATTGCCCTTATATGTGTAGTATCTTAAGACATTCTCCAAGAATTGCCCCATTAACACTAAACACGTCATTTTTATAATAAAATAATTTTTACGAATTAAATCATTTTAAATTATAAATAACGCTAATAACATTTTACCGTCAGTAAAACAACACAAAAATTATAACGTTTTTAACCGAAACAAAATTTAGGAACTCGGGGCAAAGTGCGGGGACTAAACTTGAAACTTTGAGAAACAAGGCTGGGTATAAATACCCACCTCCCAGCCATTTCTCCCCTTTTCTCCCTCTCACTTCACCTTCTTCTCCACCATTTTCTCTCTACTCTCTCTCTCTAGACTACACCAAAAACCAACCCGTTTCTCACATTTTCGTCTTCAAATCTCGAGCACCATCGTGAATACTAGTTCCTAGCAGGTAGATAACCTCACTACCTCGTTTTAAACTCGATTTTACAGCCGCATTCGAGGGTTTTCGGGTGCTCGGGTTCATCCGAGCACAAGAGGTCGTGTGGACTTGCATGTCTTGTTCTGAGTGTGTTTCTTGTCTAGATAGGTTAGGGTATGAGTTCTGGAGGTTTTGGTTGGGTAACACTCGCGATCGGGCAGCCGAAGGCCGACCTGAAACTCACTGCCGTCGCGACTCCCGATGGCGCGAATGGGGTTGTCGCGCGCGAAAGGGACGTGCGACTGCATATGTGTGTGCGACTTGAGACTTGAGCGAATAGGTAAGTCGCGCGGTTGTGTCGCGCGACTGTCGGTGGGTGCGAAACAGAGGATGTCACGCGATTAGTAATGTCACGCGATTGGAGATGTCACGCGACAGGGGTTGTCGCGTGACTGGGCTACGCGAAAGTGTGTGTGTGCGATTATGCGAGAGTCGCACGGTCAGATGCCTGTCGCGCGAAAAGAAGTCCACTCGCGCGAATTAAGCTGATTCGCGCGGAGGGACTTTGAGTCGCGCGGTTGGCTGTTGGGTCGTGCGGCTGGTATTGCGTGGTACGACTGAAGGCTTAGTCACACGAATGAAGGTTCAATTGTACAAAAGTAGCTAATTCGTACGACTGAAAGTTCACTCGTGTGAATGGAGTGTCAGCGTGCGTCCGGTCCTACTATATGACTTAAAGGTGTGTGTGGATCCCCTCTTCGAAGATCTCACGACGATAATAAAATATAATTAAGTGTCATAGCTTGATCACAAAGATTAAAATCAACGCCATTAACAGGCACGTACTATTTAAAACAATCTAGTCTAAGATGTGTGTGACTGCTTGTGTGTACTACTCACGGCCGAACCGAAACGACCCGACTCAATTAAACAATATTATTAACAATAGTCCACAAGATTAATTCTTAACATAACTGTCAATAGGTGATTGACTGTTCATACATACATACAAGTTTGGGAAGTTCCATCAGACATACTTACCACTTAACAAGTGAGTTTCGTGGCCCCTTTTCACGCTTATACATTGTTTCAATCTTTTACAAACATGGGGGAAGAGTATGCTCACACATTTTCAATGCTGTACACTATACATACAATTTTTATACTTGGAATCAACGTGATACTGTCTTGTGAGTACTTATCTGATACATACATGATGTTACTGTGTGGACTGTCTTACAACCATTAATTCCGGTGTTGGAACCAACAGATAGGTATTAGTAGTACTACTGGGTTGACACCCCCACCCTTGACAGATGGTTACTTGTGAGTACCATCACACTGCCAGGAACGGGCCTGGGGTGAATATATTCTGACAAGTTTCTTTGTGTACGTCATTAGGTTTGGTTGTATAAAACTCATGGTATGTGATTTTGCTTACTTATGACTGTATGCACGGTATTCCACTACAAACAATATACAGCATCAATTACAAGTTTACAATTTAAACCTGCGGAGCTCACCAACATTATTGTTGACCATTTTGAGCATATTTTTCAGGTAACAATGAGAACTGAAGATCTAGGAGTGCTGCCTTGTAGAGGAGACCCTAGGATGCATTTGTGTTTATTCTTTTGTAAAGCTTGAACATGAATATGATCTTTTGTACACTTATTCCCATGTTGTGGGAATATTACATTACAAGCTGTAATCAATGTTTTTGTGATCATTTGTGTTGTGCTTATGGCTATGCTGTCGTGAACTTGATTATACACGACACAAGTCTCCAACTGTGTTCGGGTGTCGTCATGACACGCTTGTCATCATATTTTATTGCTACTCTATCATATACCATGTGTTATGACGATCCCGTCTAGCTCGCATTCCCCGTGTTTCCGCTACCGGCGGGGGGTGTGACACTATTATTAATTCCAAATATATTAATCAAGAGTCAATTGTAACAATACAAGTAAAAGGCTCAAATAAAGATACATCAAGAATACAAAGATAAAAGTAACAAGATCATTCGTTTATTTCTCTAAGTCCAATCCTATGTGTGATAAGCTTCAAAATGTAGAACACATACTTGAGGTATTCCTGAAACATGTTAAAAATAAAGGGTCAACATAAAAATATTGGTGAGCATTCCATAGTTTTCAATACATAGAATATATAAAAGATGGCAATTCAAGTCATAAGTTAGCGAATAAAGTGATTAGGGATGTTAACAATGCAACAATCAAACCTTGACAAAGTTTTACAAGTGTCAAACGTTAAAAGTGTATACGATTAGCTAAGTGTACTTGGATCAACCAAGCAGGCTTGTCAGGCCCATAGATCTATGACGTCGCCAGGCTAGCAATAGTTAATGATTGTACATATAATGCCATAACATGGTAATCACAAAATTTCAACTAACCACGACACACAAGTAAATTGCCATAAAGTTTACAAGTCTCGAATAAGTTTACAAGTGCAATGATATAAGTTAACATGTTCACCCCAAAGTGTGAAAATAAGAAAAGGAGGTATGAAAATACTCACATAATGTATAATTGTATAAATGAAGGTTAAAAGAATAACAAGCAACTCTTCAACGTAGTCCTTCATAAGATATCTAAATATATATATTTATATTTACAAGTTTTAAGTTAACAATAATATTAAAGTTCTAACGAGAACTAGGGTTTCAATGGAATTGTAGGGTTTTGATATGTAAATAAATTTATATACGTAATTATTTATATTTAGATTCAATAAAAAGAATTATACCGTTTTAAGTGTTTTAATATATAAAAGAAACTAGGCATAATAGAATGTAAATAAGTTTTCATAATCCTTAATAATAAACATGATTTATCTATGATAAAATAACGCATTGACCAATAATGATTTATTAACTTAAGTTTTCATTTAAAGTAAATTTATAAATAAATAACCCAAAATAACGTTTATAAGTAGTTTGTGAAATTATAAAAATTATATAATTGCAATTATCCTGAATATTCCACAACTAAAAGTACTATAGTGTCCAATCATAATTTAATAATTTTAAATTATTATTTAAAGTCTATTTTTATAAGAAAATAACTATTTATAGTATTTGTAAATAATACTTTATATATAAAAATTAAGGTTTTTAAAGGAATAATTTTTCAGAAAATAGTTACATAACTTTGTGAATAAACAAAGTTTATAAAATTGATTTTTATAATTTTTTAGAAATTTTCTTATAATTTTTTAAAGGCTAAAAAGGCTTAAAAAATACTTGAGGGTGCCCGGGTTCGAACCCGGGACCTCAAGTTAAGAATGTGTGTATCTAACCGGTGAACCAGGGCCATGGCCGTGGTTATTCCCGGCTTTAAATTCTTTTAAACGAAATTATAAAACAACCCCAATTTCATAAGAACCCTAGAATGGATTTGGATCAAATTGAACCTCAAATCGATATGGTTTATAATCATGTTCATGGGGCTTTTGCTCCCCATGTTAAGACGAGTCTAAGTGAGTGTTTAATTACCCGTATGCCGATAGATTGGAGATGAACGAGTCGAAGATCAGACCGCGACAGGAAAGGAAACGGTTCGAGGTGCAAATGATGGTAATAATCAAATTTCTCGCATAGGAAGCTTCTAATGGCTTCACTGATGAAAATCCTATATCAATTCTAGGTTAAATTGCTTCGAGTATGGTTGTGGGATAAGTTGCAGGTCGCGGTTATGGTGTTGTTCGAATGGGAAGGAAACGTGTGTTTCAGGTGAAATTAGAACTAGAAAAAGGTTAGAGATAGTTAGTCTATTGTTTATGTGTGATTAATTGCATTATTATTGTAGTTTAATGCTCAAACGGCTATGAACTTCAAGGGGTTTCGGTTATATGATAAATGCCTAGCCAAACCAAAATGAAACGCCAATTATTAAGTCTCATAGGGTTCGAAACGGTTCAAGAAACGATTTGGTGAAGTTTTGGGTCAAAACCGTGGCTTAAAATCAGTTTTTCGGGGGTGGCCGGAGCTCGGCCTGAGCTTGGCCGGAGCCCCGCTGGAAAATCGGGGAAGGGAGAGAGGGAAAAGGTTTTGGGTTTTGAAATTGTACAACTTTAGTCCCTGTGGTTTAAACCTTTGTTATTTTATGCCAAAACATTTATTTTAAAGTTTCAAGATTAACAAATTAGCCCCTTACTTTTAAGTTTCAAACCTTTTTAAGTTTTATAATTTTTATAAATTGTTATTATTATTATTATTATTATTATTATTATTATTATTATTATTATTATTATTATTATTATTATTATTATGATTGTTATTATTATTACTCTTATGATTATTATTATTGATATTATTAATAGCATTATTATAATTATTATCTTGATTATTATTATTATGATTATTAGTGTTATTGTAATTTAATAGTTATATTATTCAAACTTTTTATTAAAAAAATTTAATGACAAACCAACAAGTAAACGTAAATAGCTCGCAAATTTCATAAAAGTCACAACTAGTTCTTATAATAATTTAACAAAGTTAACTTTTAAATTAACGAAAATACATGAAGTTACATATGATGTTAATTATAAAACCAAACCAGACTAATGATTAGATAGTTTTATTCGTAGTTGAATTTAAATAATAAGTATACCTATACATACATGTAGAGTTATTCGGATCACGATACGAGCCAAGGTCAAATCAAACTCAAGCTTAAAAACATATGATCTAACTTTGCTAAGCTTGAGATTCTCTACCAAGCAAAAGTTGAGCTCGAACTTATCTAGTTTACGACTCAGGCTCCCTCGTGGCTCAATGAGTTGGCTCAAAAATAAGAAAGTCAAAGTCTCATTGTAGATCTAGTGAAAAAATCGAAGAAGGCGGCCACGTAGTTGATGTTGCAATTTGCCGAATAACAAATGAAAACAAAGAAGCTCAAGGAATTGATTAGAAACGTCGACAAATCAAGAAAATGAAACAAAATAGATTAAAACAAATTTATGTTATTAGATACTTTATTATGATGACATATAACACACGAGTATATAGGCTAGTTAACTTCAATATTTTTTTATCATGTAGTGCAATTCTATTTACATATTCTCTCGAGAATCCACATATATTTCACTCACGTTTTAAAAATATATGTTTTTAGAGGGTTAGGATGAGCATGCTTAAATTAAAAGAAAAACCTATGTGTCAGCACACCCTTATCGTTTACAGATTATTTAAAAATAAATGATTAAGGGATGATATGTAAACCCAATCCGAATCATGACATGCTCAAGCAAATTTATGGTCCGTGATGGGGACCGACCCAAGCGTGTGTCGGGCACGGTATGATGGTTTGATCCACATCCTCCATTGTAAACCAAACTCGTAACAAATCGTAACAAATACCTCTAACGTAGTTATTAAAGTTAAGAGATGAATTTACTAATTATTTAACTATTTGATCTAGCATTGTTAGTATTAACTATTGGGTTTAACATTGTTAGTAATGAATGAATATTAAATAAGAATGACATATTAGAAATAAACTAAACATGACTTATGCTAACGGGTAAAATTGAGGTTTAAATAAGTATAGCCCGAATCATTTTAAACTATTCTCTTGTTGATCATGCATATAAAGAGTAGCGTTGTCGTTTAAATGGGGGAAGGTCTATTGTTGATCATGATCGTATTAACTACTGATCCATTAATGATCCAATTAGACGTCATTAGAAAATACATTATTTTCCGAATACATTCACGTGAACTGAAATCTGATTGGTTTTGTTACAGACTTTGATAAAATGATAATTTTTTCTAGAAAAGTAATTTGGACTCGAGGCATAACATGATTAACAGTTAGTTTGAATGATTTTATAGAGAATGAAGATAACGAGACAAACTACATATTGAAGCTAATAATTACGTTAGCACAATGCGTATTAGTAAGTAGTGTTTTATTTTGTTTTTATCACACTTTACAAAGTCTTGATTTTTAATATAATCTATGTTGAAACATAGATTATAAATAGGCGCATAACGTAAACGTGTAATCAAATTACCCTATTATGAAAAATACAGTGTGATGAACAGTTACCAGCGCCTCTCTGGCCGGCGCTGGTTGGCTGTTTTTTTAGCCTTACCCGTATTTCATTTCGTTATTAATACATTTTCTTGGGTTCTGGTTGTGTGTTTGTTTTCTGGCTCAGCTGCTTTGAGTTTGGTTTTTTTTTGGGTGGGTTGGTGGTTCGAATCTGGAGGATGTGGTTTTTTTCCTCTTGGGTTTATAATAGGTTAGTGGGACACGTGTTTTTTCCCTGTTTCTCTGGTTACTGACGTGTGTTACACCGTATGTTTTTCTCCGCATTTGAGGGCTGGTTTCTCCTTCTTTGTCATTCGAGTTCTACTTGCTTCCATCATTTGACTCTCAGGTTGTTTTCTACTTATGTTTGTGGTTGCGTGATGTTCCCGATTTTGCTATCCTGCGGTTTCCGTTTCATGTGTGCTCTTCTCTGTGTTTGAAGATTGTGGCTTTCGTCCTCCTTAATCGGTTATAACCCTATTTTCTACAGCGATGTGTAGGTGAGTAAATTTACTCTTATCAAGGGTTTTTGGCGTGCGTTATGTATAGGTATGTTTTATTCCTGCATTTTGTAGAATATGTGGTAGTAGTTGTTATTAAGAAGGGATGTACCTGGTGTTGCTCTGGTGCCCTTGAACATCAACAGCAAAGGCATTCCCAATAGGAATTTTGAGTTATATGCTTCGTTGTTTATGCTTCTAATTCGCATTTGCGTTCGATTGTTTAACGATTGCTCCTCGCAGACAAATGTATGCCAATTTTGGGTCTATTGAGTTTTTTTTAATTGATTTTGGGTCGAAATTCTTCTGGCTTGGCTTATCTTTTATAGGTTGCTTTAGGGTTCTACTTGGTTAAATCAATTCCATTTGGGCCGAAATTCTTCTGCCTTGGCTTATCTTTTGTAGGTTGCTTTAGGGTTCTACTTGGTTAAATCAATTCCATTGATTACAATTCTATCTGGTTGATAAATATACATCAGTGCAATATCCAATTATGGTTTCAAAATTTACCGGCTGAAATTCTTATGCTTTGATTTGGTTGAACGACACTTAAATCACCATTCTTGGTTTTATATATGTTCCCTGTTGATTTTGTTATTACCCTACAGTAAACTTTTCATCGTTTCTTATTTCCAGGTCTAGATAATTAGACTCAAAGAATTCAGGTGAATATAATAAATGAGGTACTATCATCTCTCATTCTTTGTGAATTTTATAATTAGACTCAAAGAATTCAGGTGAATATCAATAAATGAGGTACTATCATCTCTCATTCTTTGTGAATTTTAATTTTATGTTTACCCATATAGGCAACTGCCATGTGATAATTATGATCTATGTGCTGGGTTTCTCAAGTGTAACATATATATTGATGATTGAATTTTTAATTTTGTTTATTTTAGTTGTATTAACATTTAAAATATATTTCTGTGATTAATTTGTGAAACTGAAGAAGATGTAGATACACTTCAACTTAAGCACAAGATGTGACAAACAAGTCTCATTTAACTATAATAAGTAATTTGACTTTAAGGTAGTTTAGATAAATTTACATATGAAAATGAATTAAAGCCTAATATGATAATGATTCATATCAGCTATGTTTAATCCTTGCAAACCATGACTGAGTTCACTAATGCTGCGATGCTCGGGGATTGATATGATAGAAACTGTATATTTGGTGTTAATTCTAGAAGATACATCCTTTTCAATAGGGGTTTGTAAATATCTACCTTGAATCTAAAACATCACAGGAATTTAGATCAAATCTATGTCAATGCAGATGTTGTATTTGCAATTTGTATGCACACTTGGTTTTCGTATATGTTGTTTTGGGTTTCTTACATATTTGGTCATTGTAAAACGACACCATCTGTCTTATTCAACATTTATTTGGAGTGTCCTATAGCATTCGATGTTTAAGCCTGAATGTATAAATAAGAGGTGTTCTTGGTTTATTGTAATATATATGTGAAATGTATGCAGTCCATAGATGCATGTTTACTACTTTATAAACGGTTGAAGTTATATCTATGTCAATGCAGAGGTTGCATTTGCAATTTGTATGCACACTTGGTTTTCGTATATGTTGTTTTGGGTTTCTTAGATATTTGGTCATTGTAAAACGACACCATCTGTCCTATTCAACATTTATTTGGAGTATCCTATAGTATTCGATGTTTAAGCCTTGATGTATAAATATGAGTTGTTCTTGGTTTACTGTAATATATATGTGAAATGTATCCAGTCCATAGATGCCTGTTTACTACTTTATAAACAGTTTAGGTTATCGTTACCTCATGTTTTTTGGGGTTATTCAGTGGTTTTCTCATAGGAAAACTTAGGGTTAGGTTCTGTCATGGTATGTTATTAAATGCCTCAGTCTGAAAGAAGAAGTGGAAATTTAACTTAGATTTTCACGGTGCATCTAAAAATTATATATATGTGATGTAATGTGTCTATATATGTGTGAACTTTATTATGTTTGTTGTGATGGTAATGTTAGTTTGGTAAACTCAGGTGTTCATAGGTAGAGGTCGGTTATATAATGGTGATTATATTCCCTGGTTGTTAATGGGTTTATTATTGGCCTTATGTATTTTCTTTGTTTTACATGTTTTTCGATGTTCCATGCATGTTGTATCTCTGATTTACATTCTTAGCATTGGTGTTTGTCAGTTGACTTTGTGTGTTGTTGTTTTTGTTGCTGCCTGAGTTCGTGTTAACTTTGTGTTCTTTTTGTTTTATTTGGACTTTTGGTACCTGTTTCATTATATAAAAACATCCGCATTCATATTTCCATTCGTGTAACACGAAGTACCATTATAACTGTTGACGGTAGTCATGTTTATTTTTATTTTATGGGCTTTCTTTTCATCCAATGCTTACCTAACTGTTAATCTAAAAACATTCATGTTACTAATATTGTGCTTCTTATTTGCAGTTGGATAGGAGTGCGTTAAATATGTTGTCCTCTTTCAGGTGGGCTTGGGTATGTCTTTTTTGCTTTCTTTTTGGGAGTAAATATTTTCTGCCTCCATTCTGTGCATACTTTTTTTGTATTTTCTTCAATGTATATCTTAGTTGTGTATCAACCTTATTTGTTGTAAATTCTTTTGAGTTGCATATTTTCATGTTACTGTTTGCCTCTTAGGTGTATTCATTGTTTCTTTTTTCCTTTTGCTAAGCACAAATTTTTACTGCATTCTTTTGTTATATTGCAGGGTTGTCATCTTCTGTTTTTATAGTTATATTTTGTGTTTGTTGCTGATTGATGCATGTATGTTATTATGTTATTTATGTCTTTTAAAATTTTATGTTATAATAGTATATCAGGTTTTTTTAGAAAGGTCCTGGATATGAATTATGTTTTAGATCCTTTTTACCATTTGGAATAACGGTAGGTCAATGTCATATGCCGTGCGTCATCTCTCTGTACGTTGCTTTAATACTTTTTATCGTTTGGTTTATGATGTCTACTACTGTCTTTAGAATCCACGCTTCAAACGTACGCGTCTTCGTTCGACTCCTCAAGGTGTTGTCTCATCCTCTACTTCGTTTTTCGATGCCGCATGTCAAACACGTCTCCAATCACTCCGTCGTGCCTCGGTTCTTAGATCCTCGGCTAGAGCTAACTCACGATCAGATGGACCTGTCTTTACTGAACGTAATATTTCTTCTGGTAACACGGCAAACAACGATGGTCATGCTGTTATATCTCCAGATTATGTGGATTTAGGAATGTGTGATGAGGTTTGTGAGTTCTGCGGGGCACTTTTTTGGTTTGCTGAACGGTTGACCTTTTTCCCTCTTGGTCGTAGGCCTCGCTATCATAGATGTTGCAGAGCTGGACGAGTAGTCCTACAATATCCGTTGGACCCCCCAGCACTGCTGAAATCATTGTTTTCTGACCCTGCTTTTCAAAGCAGTATACGCGCCTACAACTCAATGTTTTCTATGACTTCCTTTGGTGCTACTGTTGATGCTTCCATAAATCAGAGTATGGGACCTAATGTCTTCCGAGTGTCTGGCCAGGTGTGTCATTGGATAGGATCGGTATGTCCATACCTTGGTGATAGACCTAGGTTTTTGCAGATGTATGTATTCGATAGTAAGAACGAAATTTCAAATAGATTTCAGTGCTTTTCCAACAAAGGTGCAACGACTATGTCTACAGTCGTCATCTCCGCACTAATTGCATTGTTTGATGACATCAATGGGTATGTTAAATTATTCCGAACAGCACGAAATTTGTGTAATCAACCTGTTATTCCGGATTTCTCCGTGAGGCTTTTTAGTAGAGCTGCCGACAGGAGGTATGATAACCTTGTGCCAGGAGTTATAGGAGCTATTATCCATGATTCAGACATAGCATCAGAAAACTTCGACATTATTGTCCATAGAAAAAACAACATTCCTCACCGAGTGAGCAAACTTCACCCCGCCTATATGCCTTTGCAGTACCCACTTCTCTTTCCCTATGAAGAACAGGGATGGTCTCCTGAATTACAGATATCAACAGGTGACACCACAGATAGCCGTAACCTTACACCGTCCATGTTTTACAGCTACCAAATCCATGACCGACTGGATGTCTATACTCATCTTTTGCATGCCGGTTGCTTATTTCAGCAGTACATTATTGATTCTTATATTTGTGTTGAACATTCAAGACTTCAATATATACGAAATAACCAGCAGGAATTTCGTTGTGAATTTTTAAACGGTGTCCATGATGCTATCTGCCAAGGTGATACGGAAGGAAGGAGTGTAGGAAAACGTGTGGTTTTACCATCATCATTCACCGGTGGCCCTAGATACATGTACAAACATTACCAGGATGCACTGGCATTATGTCAGGTTTATGGTAATCCATAATATTTTATCACATTTACATGTAATGTCAAGTGGCCTGAAATTTCGAGGGAGATTGTTGCTGCGGGTGTCTCATGTGCACAAGATAGACATGACATTATAGCCAGGGTTTTCCAATTGAAAGTGCGCGCTTTCATCAAATACATTAATGCGGTGAAACCCTTCAGTGATGTTACGGCAGGTATTACTACTTCTCCTGGTTTTGAATCTATATCTTCATTGTCTCATATACCTAGACCATACTTTATTCTGAACTTAAATTTCTGTGAATTTCAGAACTCTACACTGTTGAATTCCAGAAAAGAGGCCTTCCTCATTGTCATATATTGATATGGGTCACTGACTCTTATCATATTCGTAACGCAGAGGACACGGACTGTTACATAAGTGCTGAACTGCCTAATCCTGACACTGATCCTGTACTATACGGAATTGTAACAGGTTTCATGTTACACGGTCCGTGTGGATTACTAAGACCGAACTCCCCCTGTATGAAAGACGGTTTCTGCACCAAAAAATTCCCGAAACCTTACGAATTGCAAACAAGCATAGATGCAGGAGGGTATATTCGTTATAAAAGGCGAAACATTAGTCGCCAATGCCTGAGGCGAGGTATCCCTCTGGATAATGGGTTTGTCGTTCCGTATAACAGGAAGCTACTTCTGCATTTTGATGCACATATTAATGTTGAATATTGTGGATGGAGTATGTTAATCAAGTACCTGTTTAAGTATATTTCCAAAGGTGCTGATAGGGTTCGCTTCGCATTGATTAACAACCAAAGTGCTGATGATACGAACGTAAACAATACATCTGATGTGGTTGATAAGATAAAAAATTATCTTGATGGTAGATTCGTGTGCCCCCATGAGGCTTCCTGGAGAATATTTGCCTTTCCTATCCACCACTGAAACCCACCTGTGCAAATTTTAGCCGTTCATTTAGAGGGCAAGCAGAACATAACCTTCCAGCAATCACAACGCTTACTGGATATCGTTAACAGCGAAAATACAGTAAAAACTACACTAACTGAATGGCTAGCCAATAACAACGTTGAAAAGCAGTTGCAAGCAACGTCGTCAAATAACGGGCTAGATCTTCGTTATATTGATTACCTCTCAAAATATAAATGGGATGTGGCTTTAAAATCATGGATTAGAAGAGCATCTAAAAGAACACCGACGGTTGGAAGGCTTGGGTACATTCACCCCACATGTGGTGAGTTGTTTTATTTAAGATTGTTGCTTGGTTATCAAAAAGGATGTTGCTCATTCACGGACATACGCAAGGTATGTGGTCAGGTTTTTGCAACATACCGACAAACATGTGAAAAATTGGGTTTAATAGGCAATGATAAGGAATGGTGACAACTATCGCTGAGGCATCCGAGTGGGCAACATCCAAAGAAATCAGATTGCTCTTCGTTCATATATTGTTGTTTTGTGATGTTACGAACCCAATATCATTATGGGAATCAGCATGGAAAAATATGTCAGACGATTTCACGTACAATATTCATAGCACACTACATGTCTCAAACATATCAATAAACGACGATGATTTAAAACAGTATGTTATTTATGAACTTGAACTGCTTCTAAATTCCAACAGTAGTCCAATGTCTCTATCAGATTTCGGTCTGCCACTACCTACAGAAAATGCAATGTCAACTTTAAGGAATGTATTGTTGCTAGAAGAAAAGAGATATGACAGAGAGGCAATGCATCACGAACATTTGCTTATAAAGACTAATCTACAAACCGAACAAAGAGCTGTCTATGATCGTGTTATAGAGTCTTTCGAGAAATCTTCACAGCTATTACTCTTTATCTATGGCCATGGTGGTTCTGGTAAGACATACCTATGGAAAACAATCATTGTTGCCTTAAGATCAGTAGGTCATATTGTGCTGGCGGTAGCAGCATCAGGAATTGCGTCTTTATTATTACCATCCGGTCGTACCACACATTCAAGATTTAAGATACCACTTGAGTTAAATGATGAATCAGTTCGTAATATTAAGAAGAACACAAATCTATCAAAACTCCTTCGTCTCATAATCTGGGATGAGGCACCAATGAGTGACCGCAGATGTTTTGAATCATTAGACAAAACATTAAAAGACTTGACAAACAGAACTGCTACTCCTTTTGGTGGTAAATCAGTGCTATTAGGTGGAGATTTTAGACAAACATTACCGGTTAAGCCAAGAGCTACAAAAGAAGACATCATTGGCTCATGCCTTCCAAGGTCATACCTTTGGAAATATTTTATTGTATAAATACTTTCTACTAATTTAAGAGTCGTGACTGCATCTTCGCAAAATATATCGCACATTGACACTCAAGCTTTTACGGATTGGTTATTAAGAATAGGGAACGGTGAAGAAGGAGAACCATTAGTCCAAGGACAAACGGATATGAAAGTAATTTCTATTCCTGACAGCATGGTCATTTCAGACGGTGATTTCTCTCTAATGAATCTTATTAGGTTTGTTTTTGACGATAATAGCCTCCTAAATCCAACATCGTTATCACTTGCGGAGCGTGCTGTTATATGCCCGAAAAACAAAACTGTTGATGAGATAAACGACATTGTTTTAGGCTTATCGTCGGGTGATTGTGTCACCTACTTAAGTACGGATTCAATGGTTCCACATGCCAGGAATGCTGGTGATTTTGACATAATGTATCCTGTTGAATACCTAAATGTATTAAACTTTATCGGTATTCCAAATCATTGCCTCAGGTTAAAAAAAATACACCTATTATGCTAATTCGTAATATAGATCAAAGAACGGTTTGTGCAACGGTACTAGATTATTAGTATCACAGTTGTTGCCACGTGTTATAAAGGCACATATAATAACAGGTAACTCATTTGGCAATAGGGTTTACATTCCAAGAATTAACTTTGTTCATAACGCAAAAGATTTACCTTTCGTTTTTAAAAGGAGACAATTCCCTGTTAGAATATGTTACGCTATGACAATTAACAAAAGCCAAGCTCAAAGCCTAAAAAAATAGGAATATACCTCCCTGAACCAATATTCGGCCATGGTCAACTTTATGTTGCACTTTCTAGGGCAACTACCTCTAAATCGGTTAAAATCTTAACAAAAATAAGTGTTGAAAATAGTGATAATAAAACGATAAATATTGTTTATACAGAACTATTAGACGACCTGAAAAAAAGACAGGTTAGACTCATGTATACAATGCTTATCTTACTCAAACTTTATAAACATAACAAGCCCAGAGAAACCAGATCTATTCATATATATTACATTAACAATATCTATATTTGACATATGAAACAGGTGATTATCTATGGAAGAAACCGGAATTTCAGCACTTAGACCAGGTGGTCAAACCCCAGAACTTGAGGTCCGTGTCATACGTTGTTAGAAACCTGCATTCCGCGACAATGAGATTTGTTATGTGTTCATGGGCAAAGAGGTAAGCAGACAGCATACAAAAGAATAAATTTACCCTCACATTTTACCTCAATAACCAAATTACAATCATAAATGGATGTATACTTTCCTATGTTTTATCCCCAATGCATGTAAATAGCAAAAAGTTGAGACGTCATTAGTGTATATTATTAATTATAACAAATTGACTGTTAAGGGAAAAAAGTAGACCCCTGGGATCTCAGTTTTAAATCGTGTGGGATCTATAGATGTTTCAACAGTATAGGCACCTTATGTTGTAAATAGAATACATTTGGGAAAACTTAAACAAAAATTAAAAGGAAAAAAACTCGCTGTTCTTATACACTAATTTTCCTTGCAACAAGGCATAGGTATATAGGCAATGGCAAGGGGGAGAGATCAAAGGATGGTTTTCTCAAAGTTGCTGGCACAAAGGTGCTACAAAATTAACGGATATGCATGTACAGAACCTGACAAGTACACATCAACTTTAATACATCCAGCTCACATGCGTATTGGGTCAGCATCTGTCTTCACACCAATTTCAGACACACCCGAATTACCAAGACAATATTTTGAGTTCTTCAGTCGACAGAGGTTGGAATCATCACACGCCAAAATCAGGGAGTCTGTTCAAGGACAAAATAGGGTTATATTAGGTAATTACATACCTCATATCAACATTTACAACCAAAGTAGCAGTAATATATTTTCATAACAATCTCTCATCTTTTTATTACAGATTATATAGGAATTATGCAACGAATGGAAGATAACACCACCAATAATGGAAAACCGTATGTGGCTATGACTTTAAGAGACTGCAGGTAAAAATAAATGCAAACACAAATACATTGAATAAGATCAAATATACTATAGAAATTAAAAACAAATATTACCGACACCATTCATCATTCATTATATCAATGAACAATACCCATATGTCAGCAGAATTTATAATTCTCTCCTGTTTAACGTTTATTAGCCTCTTATTACAGAATAAACATCTTTATATGAATGATATTCTATGGTTATTAACTGCAGCCCTATAAATTTCATAATTAGATTCACACTTGATACTAAATATTTACTTTCAAAAAATTCCAGCAAAAAGGACGTCATCATCAGGCTATGGGAAGAAATTGCAACATCATCAACCCAATTCCCGCGAGTTTCAATAGAGTCATCTGCTGAGCCTACAATACTTGCATTAACAGCACTCAGGCTAACCGACTTCATGGGTAAGAAACAACGACTCATAGTTAATATATAAAAAAAAGATATCTTACATATCCATTTTACACAGGAAAACTACAGTTACAATCAACAAATGCAACCCATGTTTACGTGAATCCATCAACATCAGAAACCCGCGTCCTCCTGAATATGTAAGACACAAAATTATCTTTATGTATATACACAGGGTAAAAAATAAAACCCACTGTCTATTGTAGTTATGAAAGGTTGGCAGCAGAAAGGGGCAGCTCAGAAACACAAGGAGGCACAGGTGCTGCGGTAGAGGCACCTCAGAAAGCCAACAGCAAAGTATCAGAACTTCAGGCAAAAGACACGAGAGAACTGAAGGTAATATAAAACTCAAAAAAATCCTATTCCATACACCTGTTAATCAAATTAAGTGAAAATCAGTCATTGTTGATCAAATTAAGATCAGGAATAAATCAAAATAAATTTCAGATTTTCAAGTAAAATGTAAACATCATGTTATATCAAATGAATCTTCAATGAGGTACTGAAAATTTCTCATTAATGGTATATCAAATCATATTTTGTATAAACTAATAGGATAAGTTATAAAGAGGATCCCGCCTACTTATTGCATTATTACATACTCTTTTTACATAACTGTATTAAGTTTATTAACAACAAACGTCAGTTTATTACTGCAATATCTGATCTTATAAAACTCGACACAATTTCAGGGAAATATATTCACCATCAAAGCTGCAGTGTCTGAGATACATACGGATAAAGAATGGCATAATATAGGATGCACCAACTGTGATCAAGGTCTCATGAAAACAGGAGATACATAGTTCTGCTTGAGTCATGGAACTGTTATCAACCCATCAGAAATGTATACTTCCATTCTTTAACTTAACACTCAATGTAAAATTTTTAACAAATTGATTTTAACTTAACACTCAAATATACAATAACCACAGAATCCTTATGCAGATACTGGATCAAGCTACAATCTCTGATGATACAGGCAACATTTCAGCACTGATTTTCAACGAACCATCTACAAAACTTGCTGGAATAACATGTGAGGATATGCTGGAAACTGAAGACCCTGACAACACCTTACACAACATCATGAATAAGGAGGTTGTTTTCCATATCCAAGCAAACAAAAACAATCAAATAGCATCCCTACATTGCACCATGATAAAGGTTGACATAATACCAGAAGGCATTCCCACCACAAACACTCCTGCACCGACAACACCATCAGCAGCTTGGTCACTACACAGATCTGGAGTAAGCACTTCAACAAAACGCCCTCTATTTCAGGAAGAAAGTAAGAAATAATATCACAGAATATAACACCATAACACACATAGTGTCGTTTTACACTTAACACATTATCTAACATCCCAGGTCCACCAGCCGTAAAAAAAAAAAAGAAGACTAGGAAGCTGCGTCATAAAACTTTTGGAGTCGCTACCCTTTTGATTAGCATGTCAAACAAGTTGGTGCGACAAAGACAATGACAAGGACCACAAATTTTTTGCTGAAACAAGTCATCTGGCTGTATAGAATGTAATCAGCCCCTGATTTTACAGCATTGCTAATAGAAAGTAACCAGCAGTGCACCATGTAAATAACAGTAGTAGCATAATGTATCTGGCAGTCACCAGCAACATCCAATGTAAAAAAAGGTTAAAAAAATGCAATATCACGCAACGCGCGATCTGGGTTTCACCCAGTTTTATGAAAACATCATATTGTTGTGATAAAGAAATAAAAAAATATACTATATTTAACATTAGTTGATTTTAAATGAAGTTTATAAGAATTATAAATAATAATTATTATTGGTTTTGCGAATTATCACCGAACCAAATCTACATCATTGTTAGCTAGCCTGTGTTTAAATTTCTATATACGTAAAAGGTAATCAATATAATCAAAGATAAATTAAAGTTCCTATTCACACAACTTCAAACGAATATTAATAGTAGAACGATTAAAAAAAAAGCTGGGACCGATTCATGGTAAGTCAATCAAATCGTCAAGTCTCTAGCCTCTACCCTCGTCGATATATCTATGCGTATCTCGATAAGGAGTAGTCCAAGGTAACTTAGATTAGTTAACGATAAACAAGGTTTGTTAGGGATATGGTCATGCTCCTTCCGGCACCGGCTCGAGCGACAAACACGTCTTGTGACATCTCATGCTAAGTTTGTAGGTAAAAGAATTGTTTAGCGTTGGCGGTCCCACACAATTGACACTAAAAACTTGTCGTTCCCCTTGGTTATTAAGGATGAAGATGACCATAGAAGTAATTTATATATTCTACTAGTATAGTGCCCCGTGTAATATACAAGTTTAATAAATAAAATATTAAATTGTTTGTAATAAAAGTTTAAAAATTATAAAATGATACTTGTAAATAAGATATGATTGAGTTACGTATAAGTAAGTATTTTCAGTAAAAACAATAATAATATCATTTTAAAAGTTTGTTTTATAAAACTGCGTTTTTTTAATTATAAAACATTCCGGTATTTTTTTTTAATTTTATTTTAAAAAATTAATCATCTTTATAAAACTTAGGAAAATTGGTATTAAAATACTTCGTATTTTAAAACTTTTATGTCTTATACTGTGACAACCCTAAATAAATAGATAATTTTATTTATATTACGACTAAATAAATTATATTATTATTATGTCCAGTATATATATATATGGAATGTACGTATGCATGTTTGCATGCATGCATATATATTAGAAAACTTACGTATGCATACATGTATATATATATATATCAGAAATTCACATATGCATATATGTGGAGAACTATTTACGAGTGCATGTATGTGTACATATATGAGAATTTAGTATGCATGTTTACATGCATGTATATGAATTAAGAAGGCATACTTCTGCATATACTATTATACATATACGTATACACTTATGATTATTTATATTACTATATATATGTGTATTATAGGCAAGCATGAGTACATGCTTGCTAAAGTTTACGTATGCATATATAAACATACATCTATAAATGCATCCATATATATATATACCAAACAAGTTAGATCAAGAACAAGTCACTTCATAACAAACCCAACCAAACAACATAAGGGATATTAAAAGAACCTTAACATCTAATAAATCAACCTTAATGCACCTAAACCATTATGTTTAAACCTAGCTTAATGACTAATAAGTCATTAAGCAACCCTCGGCTAATAACATCACCAAACCGCCACATAAAGCCACCATCATTGCAACATGGATGTGGCAACCATCGACCACCTTTACATCCCACCATACCACCACCTATCACCTTTAATACCTATGATTGACACCTAGCAAAGCTTGGACAGGTGATTCACCAAAGCTATAGGATAGCCTCATGATTATGTTTGTAAGGAGGCGGTTAACCGAGGGCCTATATACAACCATTCGGTAATTTTAAAACATAAACATATCACAACCAAAACCACTTCCAAATTCCCTTTCATCCCTCATTTGTCTCTCGGTCCCGATCCCCATCACCACCACCTTCAAACCACAATCATCGACCACCACCACCTCTGCTCCACTCTCTCTCGGCTTTCACACAACAATCAACAACCATACCACACCACCATCATCAACCGTAGTCATCTTCACCATCACCTTCTTTAATCATCACCATCACCTCTCGGATATTCCAAAGAGACACCATCATCCTCACCATCATTCACGCAACCAGGCACCAGAACCTTGATTCCAGTAGCAACAATCACCAAGGTTTCAAAACTCCAAACCTTAACTTATTTTATATATCAATATATGCAAATATATATGTAATCAAACACATATAACCTTCTCATATATATATGAATACATCAAGATGACCTTTACTTAGTAAGCAAAATAATAAGGAAAATAGATTGTGGGAATAAATATTGTTCCAATTTCTTAAAAATTTATATAATTGGTTAAAATGGAGAAATAGACAATAAATATAAATAAATTCGAGAAAATTCTGATAAATTCACAAAATGATCCTTTTGAAGTATAAAGTTCTCTAGAATTATTTCAGAATTTATTTCCTTATTATAATTGGGATATGAATTTTTATATGTTCTGCAGTAGAAAAATCAAAATAAATATTTAAAGTATATAATAAATTCTAAGAAAATCATGGATGCAATTTTATATCTGAATCTACAGAATATATAAATCTCATAATTTTTGGAGTTAAATAACTATTTTTGATGAAAATTGAGATTATTGTAAAATTTATAGAAACTGATCTGCTACGAGTTAGATTTTTATATATTTATATGATGTTCTAATTTATATATGAAACTTTCTGTAAAAAATTTAGGAATTTATGGACTACAGAAGCTATTTTTAATGAATTTTGGGAATACTATAGAAATTACAGAAAACAATCAGTTGGGAATTAGATATTATAAAATTTATGGGATGTTACAAACTGTCGAAATAATATTCTGTAAATTTTTGGAAATTTTTGAGTAACGGTAGCTATTTCTGGTGATTTTTGGAGATTTTGAAATAATTATAACTATTTATGTGTAATAAAATAAATGTTGAGAATTTTATTATAAAAGTATTTGACTGTTTTATAGTTAAATTTTCAAAAATTAATAAAATCTGAGGTTCTAAAAATTTTAAAGAAATTTATGTCTAATTTTGTGAATTATTTTTATAGGTTCCAATTTGGAGACACGGTGAGATTCATAGCCCCATTTTTGACCCTTTTGGTATTTGTAAAGTTTTTGGGGGAGAAAGCATACTGGTTATGTTGATGTATTATTTTGAAAATATTTTGAGACTTACTGTCATTTGCGATACAACCATTAGTTCGAATGAGGAACTGTCTGATAATGTTAGTAGCGCTACTTAGGGGAATGTTTGCACCAACAGGATGAGTGTTGTGATGCTATTTTCCTGCACTTAACCGAATGAGGGTTGAGATGTAATATTATCTGATTTTGTGATTATTCGTGACAGTATGATTATGTGTGTGAACAGGTTTGGTTGTAATTGGTGCATCAACAAAATATTTTATCTGGAAATAAACCTATGATCTCACCAACTTTATATTGACTGTTTGAGTATGTCTTTTTCAGGGAATGATGCCTAACGCGTTTGACTTTAGTTTTGATGTCCATAGTGGCTGAGGTGAAATAGTTGGAAAAGTTTGTTTGACCATAACTGTCAACATTGTTGACTACAGCGTGTATGTGGACGCGCACTTTCATCGCCTCTGAAGACATGTTATAGTTTAATAATATTGTAGAAAGATTATATCAAATTTTGAAAACCTATGTTATATGATATAATCTCGACTATTATGAATAAATGCATGTCTTATTTTATGTTTATATGTGTGTATGCATGTTGTATTTACTACACTCTAAATAATGCACTCTGATCAAACGAGTCACACCCGAACAGCATTTCACGCTTCCGCCGGGATGTGACATATACATTTTTAAAGCGTGTTTTTCAATAAAATTCTAGCTTTTAATTTTTACAATATCTATTTTTTTAATTTAGAAATATTTTAAATAATATACTGTTATCGTTTATTATGAGAAAGAAACGAAAAAATAAAAATAAAAGTATCTGTTGGCAACATCTTAAAAACTTTTTTTATTATAGTTTATGGATAAGTACATCCAAAAAAAAGTATGGAATAAATTAATTAATGAGTGTTTGTAACTTCATCACCTACCTTAAAATGGAAGCAAACACTCATCACTTTAGCTTTTTTGAATATTCTTTTCTTTTTTTGTTCCACTCCAAGGGATAAATGCACAATTAATAGTTTTAGATCCGAAGCATACATTCAAGTGGGTCCTCGAATGCATTGAACTCGTTAATGACTTCCAATTCATATATCACCTTTTAAGTTAAAGAATTTCATTGTGTTAATCTAAGATGTAAAAAAACCATATCGGATGTAAAAAAACCATATCGGATGTAAGAACCCAAAACTATAATTCAAAAACAATTGATACTAACAGTTTAATTAATAATATTAATAATTTTATTTTTGTTGTGATGATGATTACGAGATAAACCAGAAAACTTACATTCATTATAAGCAAAATCAAGTGTAAATAGAAAATAAATCTATGATAATTATGTAAGTGTTATTTCTTGACTACCAATGTGAAAATTAGCAGTCTCATCAGTCAAATTGTAAGTATAAACAATTAACAAACAATGAGTATAGTTTTGATTATTTAAATTTAATTCGCTAAAGAAAAAAAAGCTTTTTCCAAATTTGGTGATTTTTAAAGTTAAATTTGTAGAAAGATATGAGTAGGAAAGGAGATGAAATTCACATTTAATAAACATGTTGACGGGAGTTGAGATAACATATCATGAGGCAAAACGAGTGCTTTTAGTACAAATCTAGTACGGTTCGTTTGCATAAACCACACTTGTTATTAATATGAAATCTTCAGTAGTAACATCAAACTTAATTACTATTAATGTTTGAACTTTGAGTTAATGTTGATCACACTTGCTACTAATACTACTAATCAATTATTACCAATAAATGAGTTGCTATCATCTTAATTTTGCTACCTCGTTAGGGGCGTTGTTCTTTGCCCTAGGGGCATCCCTTTCAACAGTTAAGGTCGCATGGTTCCTTAAAAAAACATTATTAAAGAACATAAGCATTACGCACTTCATTAAAAACTTTATATATTATTCAACTTATCTTACTAGTTCTATATGAAGAAAACATAACATGTGACTTTATGACTTATAAACCAATACGAATTCACTTAGTTTTATTTAGTGTTCAAAGTTACATACATCATCTTTTTTAAACTTTAGTTTATAAATAGGTAAACTGTCGTTTACATTGTTATAAATTATAGTTTATCTATTTGTATACTATAGTTATCTTTTAAATATACATATATATAAATATATATAAATGGTATAGAAATATAGATGGTGTATGAATAAAAAATCTCTTAATTTGCTGTGCATATTTGATAGCTTATTTGGTAAATAAATATATATATAATTTTATAAGAAAATGAAGGTACACTTTTCCTTGGATCCAATGCATTTCGGTAACTGCACTCCACCTGTTCGACAAAAATCCCCACTCACACATAACATACCACCTAGGGCTGTTCACGAGCCGACCGAATCGAGCGGACCTTTATTCGTGCTTGGCTCGTTTTCAAACCGAACCGAGCCGATCGGCTCGTTTACAACCGAGCGGAAAATCGAACGAGCATTTTTCGAGCGTTAAATTTTCGAGCGAACGTCGAGCGAGCGCAAGCGAGCGGCAAATAATTTATACAACCCAACTATCTTGTGTGTCATACAATTTATACTGCAGCGAATAAGGTTTAATAACTTAAAAATCAGTCACATTTCATTACATAATACTTTCATGGATGATAACACGTTGTGGCTGACGATGAAACTAGCTAAGTCTGTAGCTGATAAGGCGGAGAGCATATTGTAGATAACGGTGACGGTGAAAGTGAGATGATAAAAAAATATCTTTTAACGGCTTAGAATTTCACTTTTATATTAAGTATAGAATTCTTTCATTAGGTTGATTGATCAAATATGCATAAATAGAATTATAAATTTGTATATAATTGGTCAAATCTACTAGAGCACTACGTATAACCTATATATACATATTAATTCGATCCGAACCGAACCGAGCGGACCTTTGCTCGTGCTTGGCTCGTTTACAAACCGATCCGAGCCGATCGGCTCGTTTACAACCGAGCAAAAATTCGAACGAGCATTTTTCGAGCAAATTCCGAACGAACGTCGAGCGAGCGTCGAGCGTCGAGCGGTTTGGACAGCCCTAAATTACCACCACACCTCCATTTTCACCCCTCTTTCACTTATAATCTATACGTATCATTCACGTCTTCAATAATCATTCTAAAGCCAGCTCCAACACACACACACAAACACTAAAAGACACCCACATGACACCCACATATATGTGTGTGTCATGTGTGATCATCTCTTTAACTTGTAGCGGTAGTTGTGTTTTGTAGTTAATGGCTCTTGACTCAAAAGCAGGAATCTTGAAAGCATTCCTGTAGTTTCTTGTGTATTTTTCTTTAAATTTTGTTCTTTTTTGGTTTCATTTTGATTTTTTAAAGATAAATGGGTCCATTTGGTTGTGGGTGGTTGTAATTAATTGATGTTGGGTTTGTCTCATGGCACTCCCATACTTTTTTTATGGAAAAGCACCCCACAAATAGAAAACAGTGTGGAAGAAGACACCATTATTGCTTTTTCCTTTGTCATCACCAATAAGATGACCCGACCCGACCCGGATCGGTTTCTTGAATCAGTTTCTTGATTCTTTATGTTTTTTGGTTATCTTTTTGTGGGTGTTGTGTTTCAAATGGGAATTTTGAGGTTAGACATTTGGAGTGAGTGATTAAAGATTGTAAGTTTTTTTTGATGTTTTGGTTTGGGAAAGTGAAGATCAGCCATGGCTCCTGCTGGTAAAGCTTTAGGGTTCTATCATGAAGCCAATGACTGGTAAATTTTCTATCTTTTTCTATAACTTAATGTTTCAATTACAATGGATTTTTATTCAGTTGGTGATCATTGGTTTATCTTATGGATTGCTAAATGTTCATATGAATGCGAAATCTTGAGTTTTTTCATTGGAATTCAAGAAAGTAAGAGGTATTTGAAGGATGGAGTAATGAGTGCATATTTAGACACCCTCTTAGAATCATAAATTATTGTTTGTTTATTGAATCTAAGTCACAATAATCAATTTAAATGCACATCCTAACACCTCACAATAATCAATTGAAATTATTTGGTTTGTTTGCACCAGGTTTTGTAATGCAGGATTGCCAAGTGATATAACTGTTGTCATTGATAATGTGAACTTCCATCTTCACAAGGTAACTTTCCCCTCATCACCTGCGATTACAAAGCTCCATATTTTGATATTGCTTTGTATTTGTTATTAATCCAAATGAAATTCTTGACTTCATCTATGAAAATGAATCATTAAAAGCTAGATGTTGCAACAATATGGGACGGGTTGGGTTGTGTTTTTATCTAAAACTGTTTAGCTGAAAGGTGATTAGGCGAACAAGTCAAATGGGTTGCAGTGGTTGAATGTGGCCTAAATTCTATATACTCAATGTATAGAACCCCCTATATTTTCATGATTTTTTTTGTCATCAGAGTTAACGCATTAAACATCTGTAACAATCGGTAAAAAGGGTGTTTACGGGTCAATCCATCCCACCAACCAGTACTAAAAAGGACTCGTTTCGATCCAGACCCATTTGACCTGTGACCTAACATGCCTATCTATCCACCTCAATTAAAGTTCATATGATTTTAAAAAGTATGCTAGATCACAAAACCACTGCATTATTATCAATAATCAGATTTCAAATTCAACTCTATTCAATGCTACTCCTTCCGTTGCATCTGGTTTTAAACCTTTAAATTAGTGTCAAGGTACTGATGACAGATTTCTTTTTCTGTTTTTCCAGTTTCCCTTATCATCAAGATGTGGAAAAATAGATAAATTAATCAAAGAAACTCAAAATACCGATCAAGACTCTCGCACTATTACTCTAGAAAATATTCCTGGCGGGCCGAACACATTTTTAGTCATTGCTAAATTCTGTTACGGTGTTCGTGTGGAACTCACACCAAGAAGTATAGTTATCATATACTGTGTGGCAGATTATCTTGAAATGTATGATAGCTATGGAGATGACAATTTACTCGTGCGGGCTGAGAATTACTTCCACAAAAATGTTTTGAAAAACTGGAAAGATTGCATGGTTGCTCTTCAAAGTTGTGAGAATGTTATTTCACAAGCTGACAATTTGCAAATAGTTAATAAATGTTTGAATGCAATATCAATGATGGCTTGTACAGATCCCAGTTTGTTTGGGTGGCCAATGATGATGTATGGTCATTTACAGAGCCCGAATGGCAGTATTTTATGGAACGGAATTAATACGGGTGCAAGAATCAGAAGCTTGGAATCAGATTGGTGGTTTGAAGATATTTCATATCTTAGTGTGCCTTTATTTGAGAGGCTTATAAAAACTATGGAAGCTAGGGGTCTCCGGCCTGAAAAATTATCAGGTGCCATAATGACCCGCTCTATATTGGACTGATTGCGTAAAAGGTAACCAACTGTGATCTAATTTCTGTTTTGGTAACCAAATTTAAGAAAAGGGAGAACCAACAATCAATGTTTCAAGAATTTTGGTCTAAGGTAATTTACCTAAGATAACGGTTGACGTGACATCTGCCGAATCATCAGTTTGACCGGTTACGGGTCAGATTACCTCAAATCAGATATCTTGTAAGTTGGTTACCTAAAAATCATATTTTTTGAGACTCTCATGGTTGTTTCAGAAAAATTTGGTTACCTAAATTAGAAATTGGATCTAATTCAGTTACCTTATATGCGGTTAGCCTTTCTAAGTTTTGTATTGTTTCCCCCTTGTTTTTCTTGAAAACCATTACAAAAGCTAAGAGATACTTAACATAGAAGCTAATTAGCAGCCTGAAAAACATAGAAAAATACCGACTTTAAGCCAAATATAGGAAAAATGAAGAGTTTAACTGCTGATAATAATAACATATACTTTGCTGATATGATTTTTGCATGAAAATTTATTTGCTGCATAAATTTGACCAGCTAATATCTTTGAGATTGTTTTCCTTGAAAAAACATGACGGGCTTATTTTAAGTAAACGGATCGAAATTCTCTCTTCTACCCTTTGATATTATTTGGGCTTTTCCTATTATTTGCAGGAGCTATAATGTACTATTCTAGAAAGCATCTTCATGGGTTAGGCAGATGGCAAGGCGGGCAAAATACCAAAATTAAATCAATTGCAAGTTTTAGCATGAAACCTGCGATTGTTGATCAACGAGTTCTCCTAGAAACCATTGTAAAGCTTCTTCCTGAAAAAAAGGAAAATCTTTCTGTCGTTTCTTATTGGCACTTTTACGGGTTGCTTTGATATTGGGTGTTGACGGTAAGTGTCAAGATTCTCTTGAAAGAAAGATAGGAATGCAGTTGGAATATGCTACACTTGATGGTCTTTTGATTCCTACATATTCAGATTCTGATACTTTATATAACAGTGATTGTGTTGAAAGGATCATAAATCATTTTTTGACGTCCGAAGAAAACATTGCTACTTTATCTCCAACATCGATTGTTTCAGAAGTATCACCATCATCTGCACCGTTGAGAAAAGTTTCAAAGCTTGTGGATAATTATATGGCAGAAGTTGCATCTGATGTGAATTTGAAACCTGAAAAGATAAAATCTCTTGCTGAAATTCTTCCTGAATCTGCAAGATCTTTGAATGATGGACTATATAGAGCTTTGGATGTTTATTTCAAGGTTTGCTTCTTAAACTAGAGGTGGAAATTGGGTGAGTTGTGGGGATAGGTAACGGGTCAAAACCAGTGTGTGGGTCGGTCAGAATGGTCCGGTCTGGTTAGGTTGATCTAGAAGATTTAAATATAGATTGTTAATAGATAACTAGTGTCCCGTATATGATTTTAGAAGTTTTAAATTTCAATAAGGGCTACATGTGTATAAAAAGGTAACCAACTTGGGCAAAATTCTTTATTAGGTAACCAACTGTTTTTAGACCATAGAAATCCATCATAGATTTAAAACTTTCCTATACAGTAACCAACTTTTTGAAATCTTGATTTACAGTAATTTGAATCGCTTACCTTGTCAAAATGATAATGTGTCAACTAAAAACTTTGACCAAGTTTACCTTTTCTTATGTGACACCTGGAAATCAGTTCTAGAAATCGGTTACCATATTAGATTTGTAATAAAGTTGGTCATCTTTCTTTCCTTTTTATAATTTTCCGTTTCAAATATAAGTTATAAAATGATCTAGGAGATTTTATGCATTAAAAACGCCTTCGGATACTTACGCTGACTTTCAACCTGTTAGTCTCATTTCATTTTGAGCTTTAATCTTTCATTTTTTTACATTGGAGGCAAAACATAACCCAAATTGAAAATTGTCTTTCTATGAATAATCATTTCAACCAAATGTTAACAAAAACAATCTTTGATTAAATAACATTTTAATTAATCATGCAGGCCCACCCATGGCTACAAGAGAATGAAAAAGAACAACTTTGCAACATCATCAACTATCAAAAGCTTTCTATTGAGGGTTGTGCTCATGCTTCTCAAAACAATGACCTGCCGCTTAGAGTTGTTCTTCAAGTATTATTTTTCGAACAGCTGCAGCTAAGAGCCGCGTTAGCCAATGCTGTTGAAGACGAAAATGCCCCTACTGGTCCAATGAGTATCGTGCCAAGTGGTGGCACTGGTACAGCTGGCCAAATAGTACAAAGAGACGGGTGGGTGACAATCGTGCGTGAAAATCAAGTTATGAGGGTAAATATGGAAAGATTGCGGGCTCGAGTTGTAGAACTTGAAGAAGAGTTTAATAGAATGAGGGAAGAAATTAAAAGAGCGAGTAGAACCCATAGTTCTCTTGAATCTTCTTGGTTTCTTTCTAGAACATTTGGAAGATGCAAACTTCTTCTAGATTCATCAAATGTTCATGAAGATGTTGTGGAAAGCACAGCCCCCGCTACGCCACGTGGGTCGATTGATCACCCACGACCCTCACATCATTCTAAGCAACGCTGACGTGGACAGACATTTCAAGAACCTGTAAAGGGGGGAAATTTTATTTGAAGTTGGAATATAGAATCTTTGTAAGTAGTTTAAATGGTTTATGACACCAGAAAATCCATCTCAGATGTTTAGATATTGATGATGCAGACATCTGTTATGGATTTTTGACCCGAAACGTGTATATCCTCAGGTAATTCAGCCCGCTTTCTGCTTATTCTTTTGTGAGATACTGCAGTTTCAGTTTAAGTATATAGCACAGGAGGGTGACAAAATTGTATTTGATCATTTTATAGCTTATACATGTTCAGTCCCAACAATGCATGTAAAGTTTGTTTATTAAAATAGTACTCTCTCTCTCTCTCTCTCTCTCACTCTCTCTCTCTCTCTCTCTCTCTCTCTCTCACACACACACACACACACACACTCACTCAACAGAATATATGTGCAGGTAAGGGTCACTTATAGGCAATTGATTGCTAGCTAATAGTATTTCTGAGAGTAAGCAGTAATTTGTTGAAACTTAGAAGATTTTACATTAACTTGATTCATATGGGGTATACTCGTATATTAAATTATAGTAGCCAATATACTAAATACCTCAAGTAAAATTTATAACAATATACAACATCCAGTAGTTATAATAGACAATTTCATACAAATCAGGATGTATGCAAATTTATGGGGTGGAAAATGAAATGGGATACCTACACACCATTGACACAGTGACAATCCACACACGACACATTATATGGATTGTATGGGTCATGCGGACCATGCAAGGTGTCATTAAAGCTGTATGAGTGTTATACTAACTATTCTTACGCTCTATAATGTTCTATGCAAGCAATATAAGTTGGTGGTCTTACAAATCACACTGTATGTATGATATGTTTGTCTGACACAAAAATAACTTAAGTGACAACATAAACCATTAACAAGGGCCACATGACCTTTTTTTATCCTTTATACAACTCATATAGAGATTGAAGATATATGTATGGAGATTATCAGTTTTATTTGAAAACGTGAATAATTACACTAAAATATTACTACAAACATATATTATTACAATATAGGATATTTTGAAGGTAACTTTCACTCAACCCATTTGACCTATTTCTTTTTCAAATACTATGAATAGTTTATTTTAACCCTGTTTGTTAGAGATGAAACATGAAAACAGTAAAACACAAAGAAAGATGAGAAAAGTCGGTATCGTTAAAAACCTTCTCCGGAAAACCACCACAAACACAAAAACATCGCTAATCTATCACGCCTCGGGCCACCATCCATCACATCACGCTATCCAAATGGTAAAAAGCCCCCCACAAACCAAAGGGGAATCGAAACAAGTATATATGAACCAATATTTTCGCAAATGCGATCTAATCAGCCATAAACATTTGGAAACACTTCAAGATACACCAAACTTTACTGAATAACCCACACCCCTCTCCCCTTGATCAGCTATGTAAAAAAACAACAGCAGTTTGATGGGGAAATGACGATTTTGTCCTTGATGGGATAGGAAAACTTCATGAGCGTCTAGCACCACTGCCGACAGTTGCCACATTTCCAGCCTGTTTCAGGCTCCCAAGACGAGTCTTCCTCCCATGGTGAGCACTCCTGGTGCAGCCACAAACCACAGGTCTGGCAGAACAGGTCTGGGCACGGATCAGTTTGTGAGCACACCCTACAAGGCACCATATCAAGCCCACATTCTACAGAAAACATGGGTTCTTGTTGATCATAAGTTATGCCCATTTGGTACTGATCAGGGTTACAATCATCTGTTGATGGTCCAGTAATGTCTCCAGGTGGGTCCCCGGACCCACCTTCATGTGATGGCGGAACACCTTCATCTGATGCAAGCAATTCATTGAAGGAAAAATATGTTTGTGGTTCAAATTCCATGTCTTCATAGTTTAGATCCCCATAATCAAACATCATATCATCAGCAACCCCGTTTGTAGGAACATCCCATTCCACAACAGGAGTTGCTGATTCCCCTTCTGCTGGGTTTGAGTTGTTGAATCCCGAGTGTGTGGCAGGAATATCGAAAGCAACATCTGATTCCTTTTCCGGTTTGATATGTCTCCTGACAGGTAGCTTCTTCGGCCCAGGTCCAAACCCGGAATCCAATTCAGGTCTGTCATCATTGACTTGGTCAACCGCTGGAAAAGAATAGAAAGGATTTTCTTCTTGAATGTTTACAGCTTCTTCTGAGTCAAAAATCGGAGTGGAATCAAGATCCCAGTCCTCCGATATTAGATCATCATTGGTATCAGAGATTAAATCGGAATCGGAATCAGATTCTAAATTCTTATGCCTTTGAACCTTTGCCATGGCTTCCTTTTTTGCCTCTAACTTCACTCGGGTCCCAGGATCCGTATAAGGACAAATGGGTATCCGGATCCTTCGACACCTACAACATTTGAACCCAAACAATTCCATAATTTGTGACTCCTTTAACTCAACAGATTCAGCATGAAACCAGTCTGCAAATGCACATAATCATGTTAAAAACTATAACATATATTTATAAAACCGTAAGATTAATGATTAAGAAACTTACTATTGCATTTCTCGCATAGAATATACATCAATTCAGAGTTATATGGTTGTGTACACAGTTGGCATTGAGGTGCCAGCAAATGACCATTAGGATTGCCCTTCAAAAGTATATTATTTATTCTGAATTCAGTTCCTGTGTCATTTGCGTTCCTTTTCTTCCAAATCAACCCCAAACATAACTTGCTGTTTTTGCTGTTTTTCTTTTTTGACCCCTTGCTATATATACTTTTCAGCTTCCCGTCAACAGATTGTAAGGGATGATTTTTACTATTTTTCTTTCCACTTGTACCTTTTTTTGGTTGACTGGGTGTAGGATTTGGATATTCAAATGGTCTTTCACCGCTTTGTTTTCCCACTTTAATGAGTGTTGTTGAATGTTGACTTTCTTGACCTTGCAATAGCAAAGGACTAGTAGGAGAATCACCGACAATTTCAGTTTTAGGTGTTACCGCCTTTTCAGTGTAACACCGTTTACAAGTGATTAAAAACGCGACACATGCAGCCGTTTGAATATTTGTACCAACAGCACACTGCTCGTGACAGTAACCTGAGATAACAAAGATATTGATCTCAAGAACAAGATAAATATAGAAATAGTAGATTTTGATGCTATAAATGAAAAGGAACTAGACCGATAAACCAGCATGTGTAAAGATACTAAACCGATAAGCCAATATGTGTAAAGATACTAAACGGTAAACCAACATGTGTAGGGATGCTAAAACGGTAAACCAACATGTGTAAAGATAATACGTATACACTCGGTGCTTTTTGCCCTAAAATCTGACAGGAAGTTTTTACAAAATTCGGAATCAAAGAATACGCAGAATAAAAGCCAAAAAATCCATTTTATGCAAAAAAGAGTAAAGTAGCAAGATGGGGAGCTACATAACAGATTCAGATGAAATGGGTCATTTCCACTACGATTCCACAAGCAAAACTTTTTATTAGTTCAAAATTATATACACAGATTATGTGATAATTATTGATGGAAAAACAATAATATTACAATAAAAAATCTAAATCTTGAACAAGACGGTTTCATGACGTTGTAAGCATCAAAAATAGACTTTTGGATGACTTTCAACCCATTTGACCTGTTCCTAGTTTAGCAAGATTTTTTAATTGGCCCATTTGAAATTAAAACACAAGCCAAAGCAACGCATCCATAAGTAAATGTCAAAATGACAACACCTAAAACAGATTATTACAATAATAAAGAAAATGTAAAAACTCGTAATCTTATATATATATAGCTTCTGCAGTGACATACCTTGGCACACGCTGCACCTTGCAGCAATCCTAGAGACAACAAAACAGAAAACTATGTTAATTGCGAGTAATAGAACACATTCCTAATAAACATTATGGTCGACAAAATGCATTACCTAAACAGAACATCATGTTGACAAGAAGTGCAGAAACACTTCCCCATATTATCCCTCTTCTGCTCTAGAAAAGAAAATATATTCTTGCCAGAAGCCCTTAACTGTTTTTTGCTCAACTTCGATAATTTTGTCACATTTTTTATTTCAGATACTGGCACCTTTACATCTGCCGCAATTACCATCTCATACTCTTTGATAAGATATAAAGGAATGTGCATCTCAAGAAACCAGTTTTTTGACTTTGTGTCTCCGGTTTCCTCTACTTCCAATACTCTTTTTAAAACACGTGAAGGAAGATGCTTTTGATTTTCAAAAACAACACCATAACTGATTTTATTTCCCGTGATTTTCTTATCAATAATGCAAGCATTCCTGAAGGCAGAAGCTTCTGCTTCTTGAGCTTTTCCTTCTTGAAAAGGTTGCTCCGGACAAACAAGTTCATTCCATCTCACATGAAGGTCTAGGTACCTAACCTGTTGCAACAATGGAAAATGGCTATTGATAATTACAACCCAATGATCTCAAATGGTTCAAATAAAAAATAAGGCCAAGTAAAGTCTACTTTGGATTCATATAACTTCTTAAATCGTTACAAAGATCTATATTATTTTGTAACAGTGAAGACTTTCATTTCTTAAAAAAAGTGGACAGAAACAAGTTTATGGGTCAACCAACACAACACATTTTGAGCAATACAAAGCTTTGTTCAGCAAGAATATTTATAAAAAGATTACCTGAAGAGCAAGTTGTGATGCAGTCTGGCTCAAGTCAACTGCAGCTCGCCAAATAAACTGCCTGCTTCTTTTAGGAACCTCAAGACCATCAACATATTGCACACCACTTATTTTTTCACCACCACCTGTATAAATAAATAAAAAATTTATAAAATTCTCTTAAACCATTTCAATGGTGACCCAAGACAACAATAACATAACGTAACATGAAGAAAGTAACAGGGATTGCATGCCTAGAAATATTAGTTTCACATTTTCAATGTCTAGAAAGTAGCAGGGATTGCATATGTCTAGAAATATTAGTTTCACGTTTTCAATATATTTTATATGAAAGTGGGTCATTTTGGGTTTTTTTTCTTTTTTTATAATGAGCCAAAGTGATTAATGTGAAAAGTAGCTAAAAAAGAGCGAAACTAAGAATCCAACATGTATGCATATGCTTACAAATCTAAAGCATTTAGAAGGAATTACATTGTTTAAATCATTATCTATTCAAAAAAATAAAAACGACAACACACTTTGACCCATTACCGGGGCACCCATTTTGCCACCTCAATATAAGGCCAAGACTGAAATTTACCTTGGCGAGCAGCATGCTTGATCATCATTTGAGGTAATATCCCTTTTTGGAATATGTGCTTAGAAAGCATGCCACCTCGCCACCAAGCAAAATCGCTTGATAAATCTTTTCCATCAGCATCAGGAACTTCAGGTATTATAACAGACGGCTTTCTACCACGCCTGCCTGGCCCACGTTTTTGAGTGGACCCCACCACACTTTTAGCACTTTGACTGAGTTGACTTTCTGAACCCGTATCATCTACATGTTTGATCCAATCTGAAGAAAAAGCAATGTCTCGAATATTCCTCTCAAACTACAAACAAAAAAGATGATCATATCAATAATTGCATAACACAAGTATATAACAAAATAATAAGTTAAATGCATCCACCATTCTCCCTTAGCGACATCTTCTATATGTTTTTGGTTTTCTATTTTTTTTCAAATGACAACTAGGTTTAGATTTGGGTTGTGTATGGTTAGCTAAGCAGAATTTGGCTTATCTTTGTACTAAGAAACTAAAAGTCATTACAGAATGGAAATGAATGAAAATGGTAAAATGAAAGCACATTTAATATCACATGTTTAATCTAATAATGTGCTAGGTTTTCAGATTAGATACAAGGAAAAAAATGATTTCAAGTGCAATTAACAAATCTCAACTTCCCAAATTACACAATAAAGAATATCCCCATCCAGCAATTTCCATTTTCATAAAATCCTTGGAATATATATCTTCTATATTAAATTAAAACCACATAAAACATCTTATCTGAAAAGAAGCTGCTTATAAAAGAAGCCACACAAATAGACCTGACCATCAAAACAGGTGACTTCTAGAAGATGAATACAGTGAATAATTCATCCAAAGAAACCTCTAAAGACAACAGACTTCACACAAAAGGCTTACATAATTTAGTGCAGTTAAATGGCCCATCAAAATAACAAGTTCTCTGAAGAGAACAAATAGTTTAACCTAGATGATTCTTTAAATAACTTTCTTCGCGCAACAGCAAATACTACAGGGCAACTAAAAGTGATGTGAATAAATATAAATTTTGTGATTTTCTTACCCTTCAAATTAAGTTAATAGACATTATGACTACAAACATTAAAAAAAGAACTAACCGTTTAATTTATTATTAGTCTATTAAATAGACTGACTGTATATAAAATAAAACAGAGCCAAAATACTCACTTCAAGTAAGTAGACCTTAATTTCACTCAAGGTTGCAGCTTCCTCGACATGTTTCTGCCATTGATTTCTATAATTTGAATTTAAAAAAGGCCCAACTGTTAAACCATATAAACTTTCTTCCATGAAGATAACATAAGTTGCAATAGAAGCAAGACTGCCATCCATATTTTTTGACTGGCGAGAAGAAGAAAGTATCTTTGCAGCACCTTTAATGGCATTTGAAGCAGCCGCATTCAACAAACACCCTCTTTTGCTATTAACTGTAGCTTTACAAGAAAGACACCAGCCACATCTTTCTCTAGAAACTTCTACTAGCTTCTTTTCATAATTCGGCCAATAAAAACGTTTAGCAGCAAGCGAAAATGCTTTTGCTTGAAGTGAGTAATTAGCAGACATAAGTTTCCTATGGCTGCCTGTTGAAGACTGGGTTTGTGTGGCAAGCTTTTCTTCTGATGATAAAACAGCTAAACTAGCACCAGCTGATGCAGCAAAATCTCCATGAATGTAAACATTTAAGTATGCTTGTGGTTTGAAAGATAAACCCATGTAAACCTTAGCTAGATCAGATTCTTTCTTCTGATAGAGCAAATTAGGCAGATCACATGTGCTGTTCAAATTGCTTTTACTTTGGCAATTTCCATTTTCAGAGATGCATGTAGCAGATTCATCCAAAGATTTACATTTTTCTTCGGAGCATGCAGTTACTGAATCCTTTGAGTCATTTTCAGCAACACCATTAATACATCCAGCATTAGGTACATCTGGTTCATCACCAGTTTTGTTATCTATTCCGACTGAATCAGGCAGACAAAATACATTTTCAGGAATTTCCCAATACTGCAAAATACCCCTGCATATTTCCAAGTATAAAGTCATATGCTCAACCGAACAAGTAAGTGCATGCAAAACCTTCGGAATATCAACTGGGGAATAGTATCGAATGTGTGAGCCCGAACTTGTAGAGGCTTTCATCCTGCATTCATCAATTAAAATCATCAAACAGAAGGTCCATATAATGAACAAATATTAAAACTAAAACAAATATGGTATTGGAAGCATACACCAGTAGATGATCACAGGAGCCCAAAAACACTTGCTCATAAGGATCAATACCGAAAAATTCAGCTCCTTTTAGAGACGTTTTCTTGGTAACGATTGGCCCAGTTCTATTAATTGTACACTCTGGACAATACCAAGCCCCTTCAGGAATAAACATTTTCATTATTCCTATGCATCTGGAATGATATGATGATGGGCATCCATCACAACAAACTAAAGTCCCATCCATGCCACATAGGCGGCATTCATCACCATTACCATCATCAACATCACCCCCAGCATTTGAAGATCCAGTAGTTTTGGGAACAAAAGCATTAGGTGTAGAAGATGCTGCTCTTATATGACTCTCAGAAAAATCTATTACAGCTTCTTGGTCCTTCGATAATTCATTCTTACGGGGACGGCCTCTTCTAGCTATATTTTCATCATTTACAACAACCACATCAGGATCATGGCCAACTTCACATTCTTCACGATTGTCTATTTCTGCTATCAATTCAGCAGAATTTGATGCATCATCACACAACAACTGCAAAACGATTAGCTTTCTACCTGCTGATAGACTATAGTAGTCCTTTTCATAAACATTAACATAAAAATCTTTCCATTCTTGCCCTTCTGTGTATCTCATAATTGTTAGATATTGGACTATGAACACTGGCCAAGTTAACGAATCAAGCAAACTCCAATCCATGCTTCTGAGCAAAACAAGATAAAAAATTGAAGGTCGGTGATAATTGGAGAGCAAGAATATATAAAGATAATAAATGCAAGCCTTTCATTTGGATACTATTTTTTGTAAGTCATAACGTCTAGAAAGGTGTGATATATATTGTTAGAGCATTCACAAGTGAAGAACTTGACTTATAAAGTAGACCTTTTCTTATCTTTTTTGCCTTTATATTTCCTATAATTGTTGAGGATTTTTAAGCACTCTAGGTATAACACTATAACCATAAAAGGAGATTGAGATATAAAACCAACAACAGAGTTTTCTTTGTATGATTCTCCGGCTTTTGACTTTCTAAGCATTAATTCGGTGAATTGCATGAAATTAACCACACATGTTACATGGCAGAGCTAACTAAAGAAACAAAGATGACGTAGATAATACCTGAGGCATTTCGACGCAAGCTCCGAACCTTCAGAAGAAAGTATTTCCAAGTAACTCTTCAAAGCACGAATAAGAGCAACATGAATAGCATCCAATAATGTGTTATGGACAGAACTATTAAGTGCACCAACAAACTCATCAAGTCCAAAAGGACTTAAGAACAAACAAACACTAAATGACCGCAAAAAGCTATACACAGAAAGAAGATCCGACACGTTCTCCTCAGGGACCCCAAAATTTCCTGAAGAAGGCGGCAACTGTGGTGGTGGGACCCAAGGTCGTTCAACCTCCGCCACCTCAGCAGACTGCTCATAATCACTTAAGTCGCTAGATGATTCGCTATCCACCTCATCTTGAGCTCCGCTAAGTTCACAAGCACCACCAAGAACAGAACTTTCAACCTTATCAGCATTGGCCAATTCAACACCATTATCTACCACACCACTATCACCAACCACGGTTTCAACTTTATCGGCATTGGCTGATTTAACACCATTATCATTTCTGACAACTTCATCCTTATCAGGAACATCCGACTGAACTGACTCGTTTTTGGCATGCTTTTTCAATATATACTCATCTAGCAACTTCTTCCTCTTATGAAAAGAAGCATCCATTTCATCCTCCCCAACAAGAATCCCTTTCACTTCACGAGTTTCCAAATCCTCACAATCCCCATCTTCATAATCAACCCTATACAATCCAGACTCATAAGAAACAATCTTCCCTAGAAACTCACCATCCCAACCAAACTCCTTCTTCACGTACCGCCCGATAAACACCACCGGTTTCTTGGCTGTTTTATCTTCATCTTCCCCATTCCTCCTCTTCCTCTTTCTTCCTCGACGCTTAGTCACCTCAGGTTCCATTCCCCCCTTCCGATCAGATCCAAATCAGACTCCCAACAACCTCTAGATCAAACGCATCAATCTGAATTTCGATCAAACCTAATTCAATCAACAATGACGCAACTTTTAGGATTTCCACAGATCTCATCCGCAATTAACATGCTAATCGAATGTATAACCAAAAATGACGCGTAATTGCGTAAATCGCCATACTTCACACAAACTTCCGCTTTTTGCAGAATCAAAACACAACTGTAAATCTCCACAAAAATCGATGCGTAAACAAATCGTACCTCGTTAACAGAAGTTAACCTCCATTGGAATCTCGATTTAGGGTTTCATTGCCTTCAACGATGCTTGCGTATGTGTGTGTTTGTGTGTGTGTCTGTGTGTTATCTGCTGTGATTTGGTGTGAAGAATTTAACCCTAGAGAGAAATACTTGCTTGCGAGACGAATATTTGGGTTTTTCAGTACACACTCTTCTTCAATGTAATGTAATGTATTGATTATTATGGTTTTTAGAATGAATCGTCCGAGTCACCCAACTCGTGACTCGCCCGAGTCAGAGTTTGAACTTGGTTATTTTGTGTTTCCCTCTTTTTGTTATAATCTAAATGTCTAGGGTTGAAAGATTTTCCTTTTAAGTTACACCCGTATCGTTAATGAAAATAATTATTTTCAGTTGTATATATAGGAATGTTTAATTCATACTCAATTTTAAGGATCTATGAAAATCACACAAATAGTTGTAATGTACTCTGTGAAAATGAATGCATCATACGGGCGTTGTGAAATTGAATAGAAATATAATAGGAAAATTTTTTACTCTATATGGTAAAAGATATAATTCATACCTCTTATTGAGCCTAAATCTTCTTAGGGTAATGCTAATTGTATTCAGCTGAACACCGTGATTGATGAGTGGGTAGGCGTGTTAAGTGCACCTTTCCTCCAATGAGAAGTAATAAGGCTAGTGCCCCCCCCCCCCCCCCCGAATGAAGAAGTAGTAAGGCACAAAGTGTTAGGAGGGGAGTTACGGGATCTCGGGGAGAGTATAAGTGTTTGCTAGCAGCCCTAATCAACGCCCAAGTGCAGAAGCGTTGTTTCGACTGACTAAAAGACAAAGTCTAAGCCTACAGCCACATATATACATGAGTCAAACAAGACTTAAGAAAAATAATGAAGTTTCGCAAGTAGTGATAGTATTTGATTTCAAATATGAGTTATTCGTTAATGGCGTATTCAAGAATATGGATTAATCTCCTTAAATTACACCCATGACCATTGTTTGAGGAATCCTTTGTTTTTAATTTTGTTATGAAGTACGCTAATAACAAGTTCCCTTATAAACCCTACTAGCCTTCGATGGATCTCTTCACGAATGGTTTGTTTAGAAATCATTTGGTTTTCATGAAATAATTTTTGATGATTACCATAAATGCGAAGGGTATATTGTTAAACTAATAAGAAAACTTTAAATGTCTAATATATAACAACTGAAGACATGCAGATGACATAGATTAACACGATGAATGACACAATTAATGATATTTCAAATACGAGTCATCCGTTGATGGTCTGTTCGAGAATATAGACTTGCCTTTTTCTTTAAATACTCTAGTGACCATCCCATAAATGATACTATGTACAGATTTTTCTTGTGAAGTTTGCTAATAACGAGCCTCCTTATATAATCCTATTAACCCTTGATAAATGCTTTGATGAATACTTTGTTTAAAGTTTATCTAGTTCAGCATGAAGAATTTTGATGATTACCATATATGAGAAGGATATAAATGTCCAACTAGGAAGGAAACTTTAAATACTGAATGACAGACGAAGACACACAGATGACGTTGATAAACACGATGAATGGCACATTTAATATGGTCAGAGACATGTACACATCACGCCTCTTAAATCTTGTTAGGATCTACTCTACAGTAGATTATTGTTATAACACACATGCAAGACGATGATGATGACGATGATGACGATGACGATGAGGATGACGATGATGATGATGTTGATGATGACGATGATGATGACGATGATGACGATGATGATCACGATGATGATGACGTTGATGATGACGATGATGATGACGATGATGACGATGATGATGACGATGATGATGACGATGATGATGACGATGATGATGACGATGATGATGACGACGATGATGATTGTCACATCCCGGCGGAAGCGTGAACGATACAGGTGGAATGTGACTAGCTTTTATCAGAGTGCATTGTTTACAATGAAATAAACACAGTTATAATATAAAATATAACACAGACATGCTTTTATTAATACTAGAGGAATTACATCTTTTTACATAATATACCAAAATTAGATGTAATCTGTCACACCCTCAAAATCCACGTGCGGAGTTCTACCGCGAGGCGTGTGAACAAACCAGGATCACAGTCAATAGTTACTCGGAACGACTCTATATGCAACGTTTAACATAACAAACCAAACTTCAAACTTTTGAATTTCATGCGGAAGCGTAAAATAAACAGAACATCCCAAAACATGTGAAGGTAACATATGGCAAGACAAGTGCCAAGTATTTGAAACCATAAATAAAAGACAAATAAATATGGTTTAAGTTTAACTCTCTAAAATGCATGCTGACCCGTGTGGTGCTCCTATCAGCAGTTCCAGATTAGTGACCTGAGAATAGCATACTAAAAATCAACACATGGTTGGTGAGTTCAAGAGTTTGTGTTTAAACATAACAGTTTAGCAAAAGTGTATATCGAGTTTGCGTTTAATCATAACAGTTTAACAATAGCGTGTATCAACCCTATGGTTGATCAGTTCATAAGTTTACAGTTAAACATCACAGTTTAACAATAGCGTGTATCAATCCAATGGTTGATCGGTTCAAGAGTTCACAGTTAAACATCCCAGTTTAACAACAACGTATATATAAGCATGTGCATTGTAATGGCTAGCTGGTCCATTCACAAATGATATTAAATAGTGATTTCGACATTGAAGCTGACTGTGTTATGTTTGCCTCCTGTCACGACGTCTCCATATCGTGACAAATATACATAGGACAAATTGCACCCGGTTGACCTCGAGTCACACAGGTGGGGCTCGTCACACCCAGTAGTACTACCCAACTTTCTCCGCTATCCAATATTAACAATTCGAAAGTGTGAGGACTTTTATAATGATAAACAGCACTATATTAATATCATACACATCTTAAATATATAATGAAAACGTTTGTAACATTACCAGTATGCTATCTCCCCCAAAAGAGTTTTGATAAAATGAACTTATCCAAAAGAGATTTAGTAAAATAGTGGGGCCTGAACTCACCCAAAAGAGACTTAGTAAAACAGTGGGGCTTGAACTCACCTCAGTTCTCGTGTGATGTTGATAAGCTAGTAATTTCCTCCTAAGGAATTATAATTTACCTGAGCGAATAGATACAAATTCAAAACCTAAATAAGTTAGATCTTGAACCTGGTGTTCAATTGATCTAGGATTTGGTTCTCGGGAATTTGTTATAAACATATAATTAAATCATTTAGTTATTTTTTTTAATAACTAAAGATTTATATTTGATTAGCTTATTAATGATTTTAACATACTATTATATTCTAAATAAATTATAATCATTATTTAATTATGTAAATTTATATTTAATTTTGTAAGATTTTATAAATATTTATAAAATCAAATTTTGCATTTATATTATTAGGGTTAATCCATAAATAATATAAGGTCCATTAATAATTTAATATTATTAAAAATCCATTTTTATAAAGATTACAATTTATTACATATGTAATAATTATTTAAATAAATAAATAAATAAGGTTTTTAAAGAAATAAATTTCCAGAAAAAAATTATATAATTTCTAAAATAAACCAAGTTCATAAAATTATTTTTATAATTTTTAATAATTTTTTCTGTATTTTTAAAAGACTTAAAAAGGCTTTTAAAAAAATGTGTTGGGGGCAGGGTTCGAACCCCTAACCTCCGGTTCACCATCACACACACAAACCAGTAAACCAAGGCACAAGGCCACGGTTAAAATCCCACATTTAATTCTTTTAAACTCGAACTCAGTAATCCCAATTCACCTAAGAACCCTAGGTTCGATTCTCAACCAAATCGAAAGCCAAATCGATTATAATACAGAAATTAAACTTGGGGCTTTAATCCCCAGGTAAAACCGAGCATGATGGTAGTCTCAATTACCTGTTTAGTGTTCGAATTGAGGGTTGTTCGACCGATTGCAGGTCCGCGGCAGAGGGGTAATCGGATTGCTCGATTTCAAGTGTTTAAGATGTGTGTGAATGTATCATTAGTTTAGGGATGCTTATATAGCCCTTCCCGTTCGATTAATTGGAATAAAATAGCCTGGTGGTGTGTTTTTTTTGTGAGTGGGTCGGCCGAACTTTCGGTCGAAGTGGGAAACACACCTAACCGATTCTAATTTTCAAATTGAAATGACCCACTAGTTCGAATCATCCTCTAGAAGGTGTCATTTGCATTAAAATCACGATGTTCTTGGCTTTTGGGGCTGCCGGAGAGCCGCCGGAGAGCCGCCGGAGAGCCGGCCGGAAAATCGAAGGGGATACGGGCGGCGGGTTGGGTTTTAAAACAATTTACACAATGGCCCCCTGTAGTTTGGAATGTTTATTATTTCATGTGCAAAGTTTTAAAATAAGTTTCAAGAATTACAAAATCAATCCCTGGACTTATTTAATCAATTAAATTAATTTTGTAAATAATAATATTTTCATTATTATTATTATTTTCATTATTAACATTGTTAGTTTTAATAATAATATTATTATTATTATTGTTATTATTTTTATTATTATTAACACTATCATAATAATAAAAATAAACTATAAATTCACATAAAAATTTTTATTAAATCATGAAAATTTTCGGGTTGTCACATAATTAGTTACAACTAAGTTACAGCATGTCTAAAATCTATGAAAATGTGCGTCCACGTACACACTTCCGTCAACGATGTTGACGATCAGTGTTACACAGACCCGTCCTACGACTTCACCCCAACCATCATGAACTTCAAAGCTGAAATCAAAAGTGTTACTCATTTCCTGAAAAAGTACACTTAAACCAGTCAACAAAAAATGTTGGTGAGAACATAGGTTTAATCCAGACAAAATATTTTGTTGATGTATCAATTACAACCAAACCTGCTTACAACATAATTATACTGTCACGAAATAATCATTAAATCAGATAATATTACATCCTAACCCCCATTCGGTTAGATGCAGGAAAATAGCAGTAACCCTCATCCGGTTAGTGCAAATATTCTCCTAAGTAGCGCTACCAATATTATTGACCGGTTCCTCATTCGAACTAATGGTTGTGTAGCAAATGACAGTAAGCAAACAAAAATATTTTCAAAATAATACATCAAATCAACAGTATACTTTTTCCCTCAAAACTTTACTGAATACCAAATGGTTGAAAATGTGGCTATGAACTCACCGTGTCTTCTCACTTGAACCTAATAAGATAGTTCACAGTGTTAGATAATACTTCAAATATTTTTCTGGTTTTCATTGACTGTAAAAGATTTATTTCAGATTTCTCAAAAATTAAAAAAATACCTACTGATGTCCAAAAATCACCAAATCTTGTAAAACATAAGTTTGGACAGTTTGTAGCTTCCCGTAATTTCAATGACACTAAATTCCCAACAGATTATTTTATGTAAATCCTACAATATTCCCAAAATTCATAAAAATATCTACTGCTCTTCAATAAATCCTCATAAATTCATAGGATTTTTTCCAAAAGGTCAGTAGCATCACATAATTTTTATAGAATCCAACTCTTAACAGATTATTTTCTGTAAATTTCATAATATTACCATAAATAGTTAAAAATAGCTTATTTTCACGAAAAATTCCCAAAATTTTAAAGAAGATATAATTATCTCAAAGTCCAAATCATAACATATTAGTTTCTGTAATTTTCATAATAATTGTAATATTTAGAAAAGATATTTATACTACTCAAAAAATTATGAAAATAATATATTCTGCAGTATTTGCTTTAATATTTCATCTATGATTTTATCAGAATTTATTATATACTTTAATTATTTATTATGATTTATCTACTTCAGAACATATAAAAATTCGTATCTTAATCATAATAAGAGATAAAATTCTGAAATAATTCCAGAGGCTTTTATACCTCAAAATAATTCTGAAATAATAACAATAATAATAATAATAATAATAATATTAATAATAATAATAATAATAATAATAATAATAATAAATAATTATTATTATTATTTATTATTATTATTATTATTATTATTATTATTATTATTATTATTATTATTATTATAATTATAAGGGTGTTTATTTTTCAAACTTCTGTTACAAACGAACACGTATGGTTTTTGAGCAACTAACCCGATTACTATTTTGGCGGGAATAATGTGGGTGTGGTGTTACTCTATCCGCCTATATATATTATATTATATTAGCTTTGAATGGGACCTTTTTTATTATATTGTTTTTATGCAAGGTAGAAAATGAACATTATTTTAAATTTTGTTTTATATTGTGTCCTTATGCGTTGGATTATAATTATTTATATAAGTTAAGATTTAGTTGTGTTGTAGAGGTATTTAGTAAATCACAGTCTACGGACAAACAAAATTATAATGTTTAAGTTTTAGATAAATCATAATAGACGTACAAAACATGTTTGATATGTGTTTAAAACCGAATATTGTTATGATTGAATATGTGGTCGATTAGTCGAATAGTATGTGAAGAAAGCATAAGCTAACGGTCATAAAAATACATTTGCTAGATCTAACAAGCTTAATATATGATTTTTTGGTTGGTATGTAAAAACAGCTAGACTAAAAACCTTGATAATAAAATAAATGAATAACAATAATAATATATTTTATAAGATTTTTAGTTGTATTTACACGTAAGTATGATATACCTCTCAAACTAACATTGTGATTTTTTAGTTGTATATTCACATGTGAATATAATATATTTCTCAAATTAACATTGTGAGTATAATGTTATGAACTATCAAAAAAAAATGAATCAAATCAACATTACGTATAAAAACACGCATATTATAGTTTATGTCATAATTTCTGTACAATACAATATAACATTATAACACGTTTTAACACAAAACCTTATAACACTCTTCAACACAAAAGGGATTGCTTGTACCTTATAACCACAAATAACTTAACAAGCAGCAACACACAAAACAATTACACTAAATCTTGTTAACGTATCAACAATATGTGAAAACTGGTTTACAAGGTCATGTCGAAACATTGAATATTTTTATTGCAGTGTCATATAATTCAAACAAAACTCTAGAACCTCATAAATCCATATTGACAAGTCATCTTTGTTGTTCTTATAAGCCCATCAATATCACTTGTGGTATGGAAACACCATCTTTTAAGTTGTTTCCATAAGTCTTATTTATGTGATAATATTCCACCATTCAAGATACTCCCATAAGTCTTCTTGGTTGATGATCCTCATACACCAATATGATATGTTTTTTGCTATTGCAAGTTATAAATCTTATTAGTAATCAACATCCATTATGTGCCTATTTCCTTGAGCAATACATTTAGATTTTTTTATTAACAAAACCCAATAGCTTAACCTTGGTTATATAAATCCAATGAAATTCTATATCTTTCTTTCTAGATGGTAAAATGGCTACTCCCATCTTCAATTGCTTTCTAAATCCCCGAGAACGGCATTTGTAACATCTTATCGTTTACAAACCTTGCAGAAATATTAAAAATCTATAAGTTCAAGAATTAATACAATTTGTTAATCGTTGGACCATGTAGAATCAATGTTTGGAAAATTTATGAGTTCAAGAATTCGTATATTAGTTTAGTTTGGTTGTTTAGACCTGGATTCTTGGTTTTGTCTTTTTTTTTGAACGACAACAAAATATTCATTCAAAAAAAATCTACTAGCAAGATGCTAGTAATCAATTGTTACAACTACATTTTCACCCAATTATAATGAAAAACTACTCCATTTACACCATGTTAATTTTTTTTTAATTTTGATCTACTACTCACTCAAATGAATTATAACTCCTTAATATCTTCCACCAATGTGTTAAATCTTGGTTTTGTCTAGGGATGCATCTTAAGATTTGTTGTTTTGTGAATTTCATAAAAGTGAAAATCCCTAAAATTGTCTAGAATTGACACCTAAATTCCCTTGATGACATTGATCAATGTTGTTATCTAATAATTGTGTTTGAAAATGAATATAATTTTAAAACATCCACCCACTTTGAAACTATACATGGAACTTTAATAAATAATAAGTAATTACCTTGTATTGTTGCAAGTAATATAAGTAATCTTTTAATTATAAATATAAACTAACTAAAACTGAAAGAGACCGAGAATTATTTCATTTAAGTTCTATTAAACCTGCGTTACATGTAAAAAAAGTACAATTACATTTACTGGTGCATCTTTTGTATACTATAATATAGATGAGTGTTTTGAGAAAACAATATGACATAAGCAATAATTATGATAAAACCCATTAAAGTCAAACAATAAACACATTAATCAAAAGTTCAAAACTAGGGCACAAATCTAACTCACTCATTATTATGTTCGCTTGCTATGTCGAGTTTGCAACAATAAGAAAGAGAAAACTCTTATAATGGTCGTGTCTAAAAATGCCTATCATATAATAATCTTTTACTATACTCATTTGATTAGGAAATGAAAAATTAAGATTATGTTATACACGCTTGACTCCAACCTCACAATAACAAACTAAACGACACAATAAGCATATTAACAACCGATTATACAGTATCTATAATTCAAACAATCTAAGGATTATGACTAGGGGTGTTCAAAAATATCCGAATCCGAATCCGAATCCGAAATTTCGGATATCCGAAAATTCGGATATCCGAACTTCGGATAACCGAAATTTCGGATTCGGATTCGGATAGTGATTTTCAGAATTTTCGGATATTTCGGATATCCGAAATATCCGAAATATCCAAAATATTTTTATAAAAATTTAAAAATATTAAATATTAATTATATATTCGGATATTTTTAGATTTTTAGGACATTTTAATAAAAAAACTTCGAATATCCGATAAAAACTTTAATAAAAATTATTACATTTTTATAAAATTTATTAAATAATACAAAATTTCTTTGAATTCGGATATCCGAATCCGAATCCGAAATTTCGGATATCCGAAATTCGGATATTCGAAATTTCGGATTCGGATAGTGAAATTCACTATCCGAAATTTTCGGATATCCGAAATTCGAATATCCGAATTTCGGATATCCGAAAATGAACACCCCTAATTATGACTATAACAACTATTAACATTTCATCTAAACCAACATGATAATATTTTATCTATCATATAAATGTATACAAAATTTCATTTACCCCTATATATCCATCATACATATGTATAAAGTTTCAAAGATTTCTTTTACCAAGATATATATATTTATGAAACTAGTTATTTATCAATTGGCAACAAGCTCAAGATAACTGTGAGAATATATATTTATGAAACTAGTTATTTATCAATTGGCAACAAGCTCAAGTTAAGTATATTCACTTAAACAAAACAAATTTGAAATTCAAATTATTCATGTCGAAAATAATTAGATAAACTTATAAATGAATTTTGTATATCCTTTTATTTTAATATTATTATTATGAGATTATAGTTAAAAAAAGAGTTTACAAACATTGGTAGCTGTGGGGTTCGAACCCACGCGCACTTATGTGCAGAAGATCTTAAGTCTTCCCCCTTAACCACTCGGGCAAACCACCAATTTACTTTTAATCCGCATAGATATTATTTTAAAAGTCATTTCATAAGACGCTTTATCTTTTTACCAATTGTTTTGCGTAACGTTTTTTTTCCTACCAATAAAAAACAATCGATTAACCTTGTAACAAGCATTGAATCAGCTGTATAAGTGTAAAACTAATGAATAATAACACGATCTCTACTCTGGAGCTCGCAATTTATATTACATGACTTGAGATTGTTGTGTACCTCGTGGCGGAGCTTGAAACTTACTGGTGGGGTTAGGAGGAGGCAAAAGTCTCGAGACCCAAATCAGGAGAAACCGGACTCAATACGTATAAAATTTTCGTACGAAATACATATAAAGTTCCACATCCAAGCGAAAAAACATGGGGGTCATGCCCCAAGTATACTTCGCACTTGTGCGTATCGGTGGGGATCGACCAAAGGCTTACAAACACAGATTTGAGTATGATGTGTGCGGGAAAAGTTTAGAGAGTAAAAGTACTTAAACCTAATCAAAGTGCATTTGGCTGTTAATCATTGAAGTTTATACATTCGACTCTCTATTTATAGACACACGTTCATTCATCATCAACACTTACATTTTGATAGAAAAACTCTTGCACTTAAAGCAAAGGAGAACCACCAACCCACTGCTCACTACTTTTAACTTATAAACTAATAAAAAAACGTGATTAAAATAAACTACTAATAACTTGACCCATCTAAACAAAACCCACGAACTTAGCTTTATGACCTGGTTTTGACCCATCAAGATTAACTTCTACATTGATTTGACATATAGACGACCATATGTAGAAATCGTGGGTCTAGAACAATAAATCGAACATAAAACAAACCAAAACATACCAGATGCGGGTTCAATCTTCAAACAATCAAAATCACTTGGATCAATCTCTGAATCATGAGACACTATCAGATAAACCTATTTCGCGGGTTACATGCGAATGATTTATCGGATTAGACAGAGATATTCTGTAATGGAGTAGGATTCTTGGTCAAATCTTGATGTTTTGTGATGAACTTGTCGTAACCGTAAGAACCTCTTTTGCTCTCTGTTTTCTTCTTTACTTTTGATCGAGAGTGTGAAAAGAAGACAAAAGATGCATATATTTATCTCCTTCTTTTCCAATTATTTCCAATGACCAACAAACTAATTTGGGCTTTTGATATCAACATATATTAATCTTATTAATTAGTTAAGCCCAAGTAATTGTTAGTTAGGCTCAGCCTAATATTAACACAAAGCCCGATAACATTTAGGATTAAATCAAGCCCGCACTCCCGCGACACCTAACTCGTTTAATTTCTAATGTTATTTTCTCGATCAATAAGTTAATCCAATATACTAAATATATATGCGTTGATAACACTAAAATTACCAACACCATACGCTCAACTTCTAAACCCACACTCCTTGAATCTTTTAGACTTGATGATCTCACACACGAAAAAAAAGAATGCTTCAATCTATAAACACATGATTTTGAGATCCCTTTAAACTTGCAAGCAAGAAGAAATGACCTAACATGAACAAGAAGATCATGTCAAGTAAGCCAAGGAGCGGACTTGCTGACGAACCAAACAAGGTGTTACCTTACAACACCTTGTGTTGCGCGTATAGGCAAGTCATCCTTGGCTACCAAACACGAACTCTTCTCTTCATGTAAGAGCGTCTCTTCGAGATATGTTATTAGTTTTGGTGTGAACAAGTATTAGTAAACCGCCTATTTATAGCCCACATATGTTAATCTAGTGGCAAATAGAACCTCATGAATGCATGATTCTTTTCCTTTTCAATGCAGTTTTCAATTTTCTACCATTATCAGCATCTTTAAGAGAATATATCATATGGACCTAATTCTTTATGCCTGTATAAAGAACATATATAGCAGTCAATGGCCAAAAATTTAGCATGGGAGTTGACTTAAGCTACTTGATATGATGCCTCTTTGAAAGATTTTCTAATATTCTTCAGGTTTCCATTTAGTGATTTATACTCCTAAAAGAGTCGTTGGATCAATCGACTTAAGTCCTGATGAACATGTTCTTCTGTCACATTGATTACAGTTGTTTCTCTTAGTTTGTAACTCTTTAATGCCAAAAGTTTACATGTTTATACAGATGAAATTTGAAGAATATGTTTAGATCACAAGCACTGCATTTTACATTTTAGGCTGAAGTTTGGCTTTTAGTACATATGCAGCATGTCACCCATGCTTTGGAACAAAATTTTCTACAAGTTTCTTGATGTTTTTGGATTCCTTTCAAAAAGTCAAACTATCATGGAGTCATGGGCACCAATTGGAATATATGCATATGAAGATCCTCAACGTTTCTTTTATCTGATTGCATATAGTCATGCCTGCAAGTAACTATATTTGGTTTTCTTCATTGAGATAATGCAGTAATGAAATATTCATCATGTTCTTTTTATTAGATATTAAATCAAACTTGTTACTATTATTATTCTTATTTATTTAGAAACTCTAGTTGATTAGTATTATTATCGGGTAACGCAAATTAGAAGCCGTTCACATCCCGTTAACATGCGAATCGTTATGATGGCTGTTAACCGGCGCCATACTCAACAGTTGCAACGGTTATCCTTTACGGTTATCCGCATTTTTCCTTGTATATATACGTTATCATTGCATCAATATTAACCACAAAGATTTGTACTTCTTGTACTAGTGCTTGTGGTAGTAATTGAAGAGGTACCAGCACAAAACCCGGAGGTCAATATCAAAAAGCTGAAACCCCGAGTTGAGAACAAGCATGAGCCGCGGCTGGTTTGTGATTAGGAGCCGCGGCTGGGACTCCTCTTCGCTTGCTTCATCCGTTGTTGCAACTTGTTTATTCCACTCACCTTTGGCCCGCGGTTTGACGCTACGCCATCCGCGGCTTCAAGCTATCACTCGACGTGTTTGTCATGGCGGCTCATGAAATGTTATATCCAGATTGTTTATTTCATCACTAGCGTGTTTGTAATAGCCGCGGCCAACATACACACGCCCCCCACCTGTCGCGGCTCACATGTGACGCCACCCTCCTGCCGCGGCTCACATGTGCCACATCCTCCAGCCGCGGCAACACCAATAAAACGTCTAAGTTACTGGAATCCAACACTTGAGAATATTGAGCAGAACGCCTCAACAAAGAAGAACAACCGTTATTGGCCAATAAACGAACAAAGTCAGAACACTAAGGAACAAAACACATAAGTCCAAGAACCTGAAACCATTTGCAGAACCAATAAGCTGAAGGTCAACTATCCAAGACAAGATGCATTAATATTAAGCCAGAAGACCCTTTTCATGAAGAAGAGTAGGATCTTCTGCCATGGGAAGATTGGGATCGAAATGATGGCTGCAGCTTACCAAAAATAGAATACGAGATAAGGGTATGGCTGGTATAAATACCCAAGCCTTACCAAGGGAAACATCATCACAAAAACCACAAACACATTCACCGTTTGATAATCTGAACCTGAGCCAAAGCCTAAATCTCACTTTGCACTGCTCTGGGTTCTTAATCACTTAATCAAGATCCTTGTAGCAACAGTAATCAAGTACTCCTTTTAAATTACAGATGTTCATTCTCTTTATCTTTTCAAGAAGTTTGAACATTGCAACCTAAGGGATAATCACATTAATGACCATTTTGTTTATCCATATTGGCTTAAAGTTTGACTTTTAATTTCATATATATGAATATCAAACATAACTCACATGGGATCTTTGATGAGAGTATTTTCAAAATCACTGATAATTCGTTTCAAGTTTAATTGGCTTAAGAGTAGACGTAGTGGTGACCCTAGGGGGCTCCAAAGTTACTGATGTGGACACAATTGGGGCGCGCGCTAAAATCACAACGTTCTAATTAAAGGATGGTTGTAAACTTATTTTAGCAAAACCTTTAACGGGAGTTAAAAGATATAAATAATTTATTTTTTTTTTCTCTTTTAACTAAAAATGGATTTAAACCCACTACACTTAATTTAAAATAATTTTAATATATTCATATTTATCTATATGCTATTTTAACTAAATAAATTACTACCTATGGTCTTATCACCATGGGGAGACTTTATACACTGCAAGGGATTCGGTTTCATTTTAACTTGAGATTTTATTCACTGCAAAAAGCAATGACTTTATTCACCACAACTTATCTTATATCACTAAGTAGTAGACTTTGAGCTATATTTAGAACAGTGGAACTAAGTCAATAACAATCTTTTTACACTTTGGTGATGCTTCTTGTATTCTTTTTGACGTTAGTTTTTCTATAATGACTAGCAAGCATCGCGCTAGACATAACAAGACGTACACGTAGCAGGAACAATATCGTAAATGGAACGAAAAGTGCCAGTCCTGTGAATTTTAGTACCCTGAACGGGCTGAAAAAAAGACCATAGCACCCTAACAAAATAAATTACATAAAAGTATTTTTTTAAACGAAAACATATGCTTTATCAATAAACATAACAACATTATAGTATTAGAATAACATAACGTAATAGTTAACCGATAAATCTTTTTATTCGACTTCGTTGCTAGTACCGGTTTAAGTTGGATTTTTTTTCCTTTTATCACTTGTTGGCCAAGAATTGAGATTTGGGTTATTTTAAAAAAAGGCTTTTAGTTGAGCTGATAAAAATAAGTTATAACTAATAAGATTATTTAATAAAGATGGCCCCCAAGAATTGTATTCGGATTAAAAGATAATCAGATTAAACTTTTTAATTGGGTTAAACGGGCTATAACTATTTAAAAAACATATATAATAAAAATATTTAAATAACAAAATTTTTATAATTTTTTGGGTCTCTTGAGCGAGTGGGCCCTGGACGATTGTGTAACCCTTCCCTCCTCAGGGCTGGTTGGGGAAAGAACACCATTAACACATGATACATACGGAAAAACAAGCTGAAAGGTTAAGCTTAGGCAAGAGTACAAAACATTTAAAAAAACCTACATAACCGAGGAATGTTATTGCAAACCCTTCCCAAATACTTGAATTGACTTGAATCGACGTCCGATATCAACCTTGCTCAATTATAAATGTTAAAAAGCATTGGATGATGGCAGAAACATGTTACCATCAATTTGTGATCGCTTGCTCACCAATTTCTTCTGCTTATGGAGTTGTATGCTCAACACTTGCCTTGGGGGCTGTTTGATTTTGGCTGACCCGACTGACCGGGTTGACTGGCTGACTCGGTCAGCGGGTCAGCCTTTTGATATGCATAAAACCCAAGCTGACCGAGTCAAAACATCTGACCCGGACCTGAATTTTCATAATGCTGACCCACCCCACCCCTGCGCCAATCCCCCCTCCCCTGCGCGACCCTCGGCCACCATCAGACCGTCGACCCTCGGCCACCCTCGGCAACCCTCGGCGACCGGCGACCCTCGGCCGACCTCCGCCTGCAACCCTCGCCTGCCACCCTCGGCAACCCTCGGCAACCGTCGACCCACCCCACCCCACACTACCTTCGCCTGCACCTTCAGCTTCGGTGGTGTGAATCGATTTGGTGTGAATCGGCTTCGGTGGAATCGATTTGGTGAATTGATTTGGTGGTGGATTGCTATCGACCGCAATCCAATCGGCTTCGGCTTCGGGCTTCGGTGGATTGCTGTGGTGGTGGTGTGAATCGATTTGGTGAATCGATTTGGTGGTGGTTCGGTGGATTGCGGTGGTTGTTCGGTGGATTGCGGTGGTGGTGGTGTGAATCGATTTGGTGGTGGTTCGGTGGATTGCGATTTGGTGAATCGATTTGGTGGTGGTTCGGTGAATTGCGGTGGTGGTGGTGTGAATCGATTTGGTGGTGGTTCGGTGGATTGCGGTGGTGGTGGTGTGAATCGATTTGGTCAGACGCATACCAAATCAAACAACCAAGTTTCAGTCAGACGCATACCCAGTCAGAACTTCTAACTGGGTCAGCTTCTGACTCAGTCAGATCTTACCCAGTCAGTTTTATCAAACAGCCCCTTAGTTGTATTTATAGAAATTTATAGAAGTTTATCCATTATAAGTAAACAAAAAAGTATAGAGTTTGATACTCCAGGTTATAAATGGCCAATGAAGTTAATTTCTTTGGTGCAAGAAATAGGGACTGTAGCAGGTAGTATTGCACCTACGTTTAGGTGTTTCACATATGTTGGTCACTACTGTCTCACCAGAAAACGGATCAAGAACCAGTTAAACGTGTTTCGAGTTGAGAAACATTGGATCCAAACGTTTCAGCACTGGAAACAGTTTCACATATTCCAGGTCGCCATTGCAAAATAGTTTTCGATAAGGTAAAAAGTTCCTTGTTGAGCTTTTGTCTAGCACTTCATATTGTTCTTTTGGTTATACGTAAAACAACATGTCTCGTTCCGAGAATTGTTATGATCTTACTCGCTTGTTGTTGGTATTTCTTCAAGTCATTTTTGAAAAGGCTTAAAAAGATAGAAAATGGGTCTACATGCAACATGAGCTTAGAAATAGAAGAATACACAAGGTATATTGTACTAATTGAAGAGGACACGAAGGTGTCAAAGAAAATATTAAAAAATATACTTAGCTTCTTTCTATAACTCGACTCCTTGACGAGTCTGAAAAGAAAGAGCCGCATAATCTTATCAAGCTTCTAAAGAAATCTAAAGGGTTCAATGGAGTAGTAACGTTTGATAATGACCAAGTCCCACCTTTATATCCAGAAGAAGCGCGTCAATGTTGGAGTCTCGTAGTAGTAACTTTGACATCAATTGCTATATATGGCACTTCCAAACATTGCAAGTGATGATCTCAAGGGATTACTTACAAGCATTAATAGGGAAGCCCTCCCAATAATAAGAAATATCGAAGAACGTCTTAATGTAGATGGTGACTCGGTAAAGGCGCGAAAAGCAGCAACACATGTGTGGGTAGAAGTTCAAGTATACTACACATGGTTACAAATTGAACTTCAAAAGAAAGCTTGTAAAGAAAAAACTTCAAAGGAGATTCTTAAATGGTTGGGTGATGAAGCAGCAAAAATTGTTATTGATATTAAGAGCAACAAAAAACCAAGTATAGGTCACTCTCCTTATGAGTTTGTAGTTGCAAGTTCCATGTACAGAATCAGCCAAACTATATTGTTGCAAACTTGCAATGCTATGAGCAAGAAAATTTGTCAAATGATGAAGAACTTAATTCTTGAATGGATATCAACTATGATTGCAGATATATTATGTGCTTGCTTTACGAACTTACCACGTGTTATAGAAATGAAGTGTCAACACCACACAATCAAGAAGAGAGGAGACGACATACAGAATGCAGCTCGACTTCTAGGTAAATCCAAAAAGATCTTTAAGATCCTTAAAGCACGTCAACTTCCTAACATAGATCTAGACTCGATGGCATACATTGATAAGTGGCGTGAACTGATCGACCAACAATGGTGCTTCTTCAACAAGGGTTTAACTTGTTTAATTTGGTTCGAATGAGTCGCTCATAGTAACTATCATGCAATAAAAATGGATTCATTAATATTCTCATCATCTATCATGAATGTGTGTAATCATGTTTTTGATGCTTCTAAAAAAGTTCGTAAAATTTCTAAGTGGTACTGTTCCTTGGAAAATGACAAAAGCCCAATCTACCCTTTAAACTTGAGTCATTTTGTTAAAATAAACTAAGCCAAATTTAATAAACTCAATTACCTTTGAAGTAGCCTCGTCCAATTTAAATAAAAAAAAGATAATCCAATGTCATGTGCCCATTAATTATAGCTTCTTGTTCATTCTCTTTATCTTTCCATGAAGTTTGAACATCGCAACAGAAGGCATAATCAAATGACCTGTCACATTCCGACGGAAGCGTGAAGCGATATTTGGATGTGACTTGTTTGTTCGGAACGCAATTGATTACAAGAAATTTAAATCATAATAATATGAAAACATAAAACACATACTTCATATATATATATATATATATATATATATCATAATTTGGATTACATCATTACATATAAGTCAAAATTTGATATAACCCTTATTACAACATATTATTTAGCTATATCTTCAGATACGATGAAAATGCGCATCCACTATCACGCTGCCATCGTAGATATTAACTGTTAGGCTAACACATACTCGTCCCGTAACTTCACCCCATCCATTGTAAACATCAAAGGAAAAGTCTATATTATTAGTTATTTTCACCTGAAAAAGCATATTCAAATAGTCAACATAAAGTTGGTGAGATCATAGGTTTATATTCAGACAAAACATTTTATTGATGCACCAATTACAACCAAATCTGTTCACACACATAATCATACTGTCACGAAATAATTTACAAGATCAGATAATATTACATCTCAACCCTCATTCGGTAGGTGCAGGAAAATAGCATCACAACACTCATCCTGTTGGTACAAATATTCTCCTAAGTAGCGCTACTAATATTATCAGACGGTTCCTCATTTGAATTAATGGTTGTATCACAAATGACAGTAAGTCTCAAAATATTTTCAAAATAATGCATCAACATAATCAGTATGCTTTTCCCCCAAAAAACTTTACAAATACCAAAATGGGGCTATGAGTCTCACTTTTTCTCCAAATTGTAACCTATAAAATAATTCATAAGTTAGATAAAAATTTATTTAAAATTTTTAGAACTTCAGATACAACAAGTTCCTGAAATTTAGCTGTAAAATAATCAGCTAACATTACCATAAAATTCTCAATTCTCACTTTACTATATATAAATTGTTATAACTATTTTAAAATCTCCATAAATCACCAAAAATATCTACTGCTATCCAAAAATTTCCAAAAATTTAAAGAAGACTATTGCAACAGTTTACATTATCCCATAAAATTTATGATGTCCAAGTCACAACAGATTGTTTTCTGTAACTCCTATAATATTCCCAAAATTCATTAAAAATAGTTATATAACTTCAAAAATTATAAAATTTATACCATCTATTGAATATGATTTATCATAGCTTCAGTGAATTTTTTAAGATTTATGTCACACCCCAACCTTGACGGCGGAATCGTCGAGGTGTGAGAGTTAAGATTGTTCACAGCCACATAACGCTATTGCCTGAAACATGTTTAAAATAAGGGTCAACATATTGTTGGTGAGCATTCTATAGTTTTAAATATATAAGTATATAAAAGATGGCAATTCATGTTGTAAATTAGAGAAAAAGGTAACTAGGGATGTAAGACAGAATGCACAATCAAACCTTGACAAAGTTTTACAAGTCTCAAACGTTTACAAGTATATATGATTAGCTAAGTGTACTTGGATCAACCAAGCAGGCTTGTTAGGCCCATAGATCTATGACGTCGCCAGGCTAGCAATAGTTAATGATTGTACATGTATTCGACATTATATGGTAGCTACAAGATTCAACTAATCACAACACACAAGTAAATTGCCATAATTTTACAAGAATCAAACGGGTTTACAAGTGCAACGTTTATAAGGAAACATGTTTCACCCAAAAGTGTGAAAATGATAAAATGGGTATAGAAATACTCACTTGGCGATTAAGTATATATTGGATGATTAATAAGAAATAATAACCAGCGTCGTTTCAACGAATTCCTTTACAAGGTACCTAAAACGTATTTATTACAAGGTTAAGTTCAATAATAAGTTTAACATTTAGACGTGAACTAAAGTTTTAGAATTTTGGAGTTTTGTATATTATATTTATTCGAAAGAATATATCTTTTAATTGTTTTACTCTAGAAATGAAATTAGGCTTAATATCGGATAATGTTTGAATATATTTTGTATATATTCTTTGTAATAAATATCGTTACAATAATGTATTATACGATAAAAATTTATTAATCTAAATTAATTGTGTAAGTATATTTTATAATGAATTATGTTTGTAAATAATTGTGAAATTATAAGATGTATAATTCCTACAATTTCCATGATTATTTCGTAATTAAACGTGATAAAATGTACATTTTTATAAAAATAATTATTTATAATTTTTAAATAATATTTTATAAATATTATTAAGGTTTTTAACTAAAATAAATTTACAGAAATTATTTATGTAACATTTTGAATAAGAAAGTTTATAAGATTTATTTTTTATAATTTTTAAGAATTTTTCTAAAATTTTTAGGGCTTAAAAAGCTAATTAAAAAAATAAAGGGGGTGCCCGGGGTCGAACCCGGGACCTCCTGTGTAGCATGGTGAGTCGGGTACCAGTGAACCAAGGCCTAAGCCGCGGTTATGAATGGTTCCCAATTAATTTAAACACACCCCGCGATCCAATCCCAATTCCCATGAACCCTAACTCGAACATGTCCAAAATTGGAGCTCGAATCGGTGTTGTTAACGATTTAAATCATGGGGCTTTTGATCCCCATGAGAAATCGAGCATATAGATGGTTTTAATTAATTGATTGGGTACCTAATTCGACGGGAACAGATGAAGAACAGGTCGCAGTAGATATGATGATCGATGGATGAGCAATCTTTGATGAAAACCGAATTAAATTGGTAGGAAGTTTCTTATGTTGATCTAGATTAAAAGCCCTTTGTTAATTTTGTAGATTGAAGCTCGGTTGGTGGTGTTCGATAGGGTTGCAGGTTCGATGAAGACGACGAATGATTTCTGTTTGTTTATGTGCGTTCGATTGAAATTACAGATTGAATTTCATTTATAGTGTGATAAAGTTCAAATTGATTGAATCAATTTGTCTAAAGTGATGTTTGAATGGGTTGATTAGCTTTGAACGGTCGGGAAAAAAAGTTGGATCCAATGTTATGCTTAAATCGATGATTAACGCGTGTTTAAAGGTGCTTTGGATTCGAATCTCAGTCACGAAGGTGTCGGGACCTTTATTTTGAGTTAAAAACGTGTGAAATTTGGTGTTTTAACTCGCCGGAGTTCGGCCGGAGTTCCGCCGGTGACCGGCCGGAAAATCGGGGGTGAACGGGGGTTGAAATTGAAAATTTCAAAGTTTCACACGGGTCCCTGCGGTTTCTAAGTTAACATTTTATGTTATAAAATTATTTATGAAGTTTCATAAATTACAAGACTGCCCCCTGGACTTTTGTTATTATTATTATTATTGTTATTATTATTATTATTATTATTATTATTATTATTATTATTATATTATTATTATTATTATTATTATTATTATTATTATTATTATTATTTTTATTATTAGTATTATTATTATTGTTATTATCATTATTATTATTATTATTATTTTTATTATTAATTTTATTATTATTATTATAAGAGGTTAAAATGCCGAAATACGAGATGTTACAGTCTCCCCTACTTTAGGAAATTTCGTCCCGAAATTTGTTTACGAGGAGGATGAGACGACAAGATGAGGACACTTGGAGAACTTTCAGGTTTTGATAAAGTATCAAAAGAAGAAAATTCATCATTGATTAAGCTGACCGCTTTAGTGTTTACCTTATGTGCAATGGCAGAGCCATTAGAGGTAAAAAGAGAGTCTAAAGTGTGTGTCTTCCAATTAGTCTCATAAGCTTTTACATTGATTAAGAATGAATGTTAATTATCGTATAAATACAAAGTGTTACTGTCTCCCCTACTTTAAGGAATTTCATTCAGAATTTAAAAATGAACTAAACAAACAAATACGGGTATCTCTGCTTCATATGATCCTCCCGCTCCCACGTGAACTCAGCTCCACACTTGTTCTCCCAACGAACCTTGACAATTGGAGTAGTTGTGGTCCTAGTCTTCTTCATGATGCGATCCATAATCTCGACAGGTTTCTCTATGAAGTGCAATGACTCGTCGATCTGAATGTCTTCCAGTGGAACATGCAGACCCTCGTCGGCCAAGCACTTTCTTAAGTTTGAGACATGGAACACAGGATGAACTCCACTAAGGTCGGAAGGTAGTTCCAGTTTATAAGCCACTTTCCCAATCCTTTTCAGGATTTTGAAAGGTCCTACAAATCTCGGAGCTAGTTTGCCCTTCTTTCCAAAGCGAATAACGCCTTTCCATGGTGAAACCTTAAGAAGAACCATATCACCAACTTGAAACTCCAACGGTTTACGATGCTTATCGGCATAGCTCTTTTGTCGACTTCTTGCCACTTCAAGGTTCTTGCGGATTGTAGCGACTTTATCGGTCGTTTCTTGTATAAGTTCAGGACCAGTGATAAAGTTTTCACCAATGTCGGTCCAACAGATCGGTGATCGGCATTTATGACCATAAAGTGCTTCGAACGGTGCCATCTTGATACTCGAGTGATAACTATTGTTATACGAAAATTCCGCGAGCGGTAAATGCGTATCCCAATTACCACCAAAGTCAAGGACACATAGTCGTAGCAAATCCTCGAGGGTTTGGATTGTTCGTTCGGTTTGGCCATCAGTTTGAGGATGGTAAGCCGTACTTAAATCCAATTGAGTACCCAAGAGTTCTTGCATAGATGACCAAAAGTGTGAAGTGAAACGAGCATCTCGATCAGAAATGATGTGCAACGGTACGCCATGACGACTAACAATTTCATCAATGTATATGCGAGCTAGTCTTGAAACCTTGTAAGTGTCTCGTATAGGTATGAAATGTGCCGTCTTGGTCAAACGATCCACAATCACCCATATACTATCATGACCACGAGGAGTACGTGGTAACTTGGTTATGAAATCCATGGATACATGTTCCCATTTCCATATAGGGATTTCAGGTTGTTCAAGTAACCACTTGGTCGTTGATGCTCGGCTTTGACTTTTGCACACGTGAGACATTTGGAGACATGAACCGCGATATCTTTCTTCATTCCAGGCCACCAATATTGACCACGCAAATCCATGTACATTTTATCGGAACCAGGATGAATAGAATATCGGGTGTGATGAGCTTCGTTCAAGATGATGTGTCGAAGGTTATCACGATTTGGAATCCAAAGTCGATTCATAAAGTACCATAGGCCGTTTGGTTTTTCCTCCAGTTGTGATCGAACGTTAGACACCAAATCCTCATTACTTCCTTCGTCGGTTATTGCCGCTTGTTGAGCCTTGCGAATGCATAACTCGAGATCACTATCAATTCTTATGTTTTGGAGCATGATAGTAGCCTCGTTAATATCCACACGAACCTTGGTATCAAATTCTCTTAACGTGTGAAACCACTGTCTTCGATCTCGGATTCCTTGTAGTGAGACGGTTTTTTTATGGACCTTGCGACTTAGCGCGTCGGCTACAACTTCGCCTTTCCAGGATGATAGCGAATGTCACAGTCGTAGTCGCTGATTATGTCTCATGTTGAGATCTTTTTGGTTGAACACATGTTGGAGACTTTTGTGGTCGGTGTAGACTATGCATTTCGTCCCATAGAGATAATGTCGCCAAATCTTTAAGGCGAAAACCACAACGCCGAGTTCAAGATCATGAGTTGTGTAATTCACCTCGTGAACCTTCAATTGTCTTGATGCATAAGCTATCACCTTTCCTCGTTGCATAAGAACACAACCAAGACCTTGCTTTGAAGCATCACAATATACGGTGAAATCATCGTTTCCATCGGGTAGGGTCAAGATAGGAGCATTGCTTAGTTTGTGTTTTAATGTTTCAAAAGCTTCCTCTTGCTCGGGCCCCCACTCGAATGGTTTATTCTTTTGTGTTAAGGAAGTGAGCGGCTTTGCGATCCTCGAAAAGTTGGCGATGAATCGCCGATAATAACCAGCAAGACCAAGGAAAGAACGAATCTCGGTCGGTGTCGTGGGAACACACCAATTCTTCACAGCTTCCACCTTTGCAGGGTCAACGTGAATCCCTTGGCTATTCACCACGTGTCCTAGAAATTGAACCTCCTTGAGCCAGAAATCACACTTCGAGAACTTCGCGTACAATTGCTCTTTCTTCAACAGTTCAAGAACTTGTCGCAAATGCAGTTCATGCTCGGCGTTGGTTTTGGAGTAGATGAGAATGTCATCAATGAAGACGATCACAAACTTATCTAGATAAGGCTTGCATACTCGATTCATGAGATCCATGAAAACAGCAGGAGCATTAGTCAAGCCAAAAGGCATCACCGTAAACTCATCAAAAGAAGAAAATTCATCATCGATTAAGCTGACCGCTTTAGTGTTTACCTTATGTGCAATGGCAGAGCCATTAGAGGTAAAAAGAGAGTCTAAAGTGTGTGTCTTCCAATTAGCCTCATAAGCTTTTACATTGATTAAGAATGAATGTTAATTATCGTATAAATACAAAGTGTTACTGTCTCCCCTACTTTAAGGAATTTCATTCAGAATTTAAAAATGAACTAAACAAACAAATACGGGTATCTCTGCTTCATATGATCCTCCCGCTCCCACGTGAACTCAGCTCCACACTTGTTCTCCCAACGAACCTTAACAATTGGAGTAGTTGTGGTCCTAGTCTTCTTCATGATGCGATCCATAATCTCAACAGGTTTCTCTATGAAGTGCAATGACTCGTCGATCTGAATGTCTTCTAGTGGAACATGCAGACCCTCGTCGGCCAAGCACTTTCTTAAGTTTGAGACATGGAACACAGGATGAACTCCACTAAGGTCGGAAGGTAGTTCCAGTTTATAAGCCACTTTCCCAATCCTTTTCAGGATTTTGAAAGGTCCTACAAATCTCGGAGCTAGTTTGCCCTTCTTTCCAAAGCGAATAACGCCTTTCCATGGTGAAACCTTAAGAAGAACCATATCACCAACTTGAAACTCCAACGGTTTACGATGCTTATCGGCATAGCTCTTTTGTCGACTTCTTGCCACTTCAAGGTTCTTACGGATTGTAGCGACTTTATCGGTCGTTTCTTGTATAAGTTCAGGACCAGTGATAAAGTTTTCACCAATGTCGGTCCAACAGATCGGTGATCGGCATTTATGACCATAAAGTGCTTCGAACGGTGCCATCTTGATACTCGAGTGATAACTATTGTTATACGAAAATTCCGCGAGCGGTAAATGCGTATCCCAATTACCACCAAAGTCAAGGACACATAGTCATAGCAAATCTTCGAGGGTTTGGATTGTTCGTTCGGTTTGGCCATCAGTTTGAGGATGGTAAGCCGTACTTAAATCCAATTGAGTACCCAAGAGTTCTTGCATAGATGACCAAAAGTGTGAAGTGAAACGAGCATCTCGATCAGAAATGATGTGCAACGGTACGCCATGACGACTAACAATTTCATCAATGTATATGCGAGCTAGTCTTGAAACCTTGTAAGTGTCACGTATAGGTATGAAATGTGCCGTCTTGGTCAAACGATCCACAATCACCCATATACTATCATGACCACGAGGAGTACGTGGTAACTTGGTTATGAAATCCATGGATACATGTTCCCATTACAAACATAATTCATTATAAAATATACTTACACAATTAATTTAGATTAATAAATTTTTATCGTATAATACATTATTGTAACGATATTTATTACAAAGAATATATACAAAATATATTCAAACATTATCCGATATTAAGCCTAATTTCATTTCTAGAGTAAAACAATTAAATGATATATTCTTTCGAATAAATATAATATACAAAACTCCAAAATTCTAAAACTTTAGTTCACGTCTAAATGTTAAACTTATTATTGAACTTAGCCTTGTAATAAATACGTTTTAGGTACCTTGTAAAGGAATTCGTTGAAACGACGCTGGTTATTATTTGTTATTAATCATCCAATATATACTTAATCGCCAAGTGAGTATTTCTATACCCATTTTATCATTTTCACACTTTTGGGTGAAACATGTTTCCTTATAAACGTTGCACTTGTAAACCCGTTTGATTCTTGTAAAATTATGACAATTTACTTGTGTGTTGTGATTAGTTGAATCTTGTAGCTACCATGTAATGTCGAATACATGTACAATCATTAACTATTGCTAGCCTGACGACGTCATAGATCTATGGGCCTGACAAGCCTGATTGGTTGATCCAAGTACACTTAGCTAATCGTATATACTTGTAAACGTTTGAGACTTGTAAAACTTTGTCAAGGTTTGATTGTGCATTCTGTCTTACATCCCTAGTTACCTTTTTCTCTAATTTACAACATGAATTGTCATCTTTTATATACTTATATATTTAAAACTATAGAATGCTCACCAACAATATGTTGACCCTTATTTTAAACATGTTTCAGGCAATACCGTTATGTGACTGTGAACAATCTTAACTCTCACACCTCGACGATTCCGCCGTCAAGGTTGGGGTGTGACATTTTAATAATCAAGGTTAAGGTTTAATTTGGATGTTTATGTTATCCTAATGAATCGAGAGGAGAGTTTGGTTGTGTTTGTTTTGGTTATGAAGTGATTTGTTTTTGATCCAACTTAATTTGTATATATATATATGGATGCATTTATAGATGTATATTTATACATGCATACGTAAACTTTAGCAAGCATGCAGTCATGCTTGCCTATAATACACATATATAGTAATATGATTAGTTGCAAGACTTATTCGTATACTTTAATTGTGTTAATGCATCAAAATTTCACACACATAACTTATGTCCATATAATGTTCACAGAAATATACATATATGTCATAATAATATACATGTGCTTATGAGTAATGTTTTCATATACCATTCATGTGTATATATATACATATATATACACACACACACACACACATATATATATATATGCATGCACACGTAATTTCTTCATATATATACATGCATGTAACCATGCATACGTAAAATAGATATTTGACATGCATAATAATATAATGTATTTAGTCGTAATATAAATAAAATTGTCTATTTATTTTTTTAGGGTTGTCACAAAGCCACTCTGTTTATCCATGTCGGCTTGAAGCTAGTTTGACTTTTAACTTCAGATATGTAAATATCAAACGTAGCTCACATGGGATCTTTGATGAGAGTATTTTCAAAATGAAAAGGTCTATTATTAGTGACTATTCTCGCGACAAGTTATTGCTCAATCGAAGTTATCATACAAGTAAATCTTATACATTATAATTAATTAGTTAAATTTAGTTATGAATAATTACATAATATGAAAAAAGCAACTGAGAATAGTACTATTCATTGAATAGTGCTTTCTCCTCTTCTTCTGCTCCATCGTCACCCTCTCCTTCGATCGGCCCCCCGCGACCTCCTGCACACCGCCGCCCTCATCTATCGCCCCCCCTATCACCTCCAACACCATCGGCCTCACTGCTCACCATCAGACATCACTGCTCCACCTCTTGCCACCTCCGCTCCCGCTGCCCGCCCCCCTTACGAACCCTAAAACCCAAATTGGGGGTGGTGGATTTGTTGGTGGAGGCGGATGTCGACGGTGGTGGCTGCGTTGGTGGAGGCGGAGGTCGGTGGTGGTGGCTGCGTTGGTGGAGGCCGAGGTCAGCGGTGGTGGCTATGTTGCTGGACGCGGAGGTCGGTCCTCAAGTAATCGAAGATGGTGTTGGCAGAATTAGGGGGTAGCATTTCACGTGCTCTTCAGCAAATGAGCAATGCGACGATCATCGATGAGAAGGTGCTTAACGATTGCTTGAATGAGATCACTTGCGCACTGCTTCAATCGGATGTGCAGTTCAAGCTTGTTCGTGATATGCAGACGAATATTAAGAAGATTGTTAATCTTGATGATCTTCCTGCTGGGCATAACAAGAGGAAGATCATTCAGCAGGTGGGCATTGGGTTTTGTTGATTTGGTGTTATGTTGTTGTAGTCATTGATTGATTGAATTCTATGTTGTTGCTATAATAAATTTGATTATTTGAAGGTATGATTAACTGGGTTGTGGTCAGGAACTCTTATGCCATTGATTAATATCATAATTAGCAAATTGTCTACAGTTTGAATGGATTTAGATCAAATTGCATTACCAAAATTTATAAATAGAAAAAAGAATTATGCTTTTAAACATCACAATGAGGTTTATGTGATTGTAAGATACCATATATATGCTACCCTGTTCGAGTGTCAAGAATCAGCTTTAGCAGATTTCAAAACTTTGTAGTATAATGATGTTATCATTTGATTAATTGTGCTTATTGTTGCTTATATTACACTCTGCTAACGAGCTATAGATGTTAATTCATGATGATTGTTGGTGAGTTATAGAAAAGAATATGCTTTTTCCCTCTTTTGAAGTGATCGATGATGATATTTAGCAGCAAATTGGTTCTAGAAATTTGTTTCTTCTGTTGGCTATGACCGTATTAGTTTATTTACTACATTAGTTGCCATTGGCAGACAAATTAAATTCGGTTCTTTATTATCTAAAATTTTGTTCGTTTAACGATTATTTAGGCTATATTTAATGAGCTCTGCAAGATGTTAGATCCTGGGAAGCCTTCTTTACACCCAAGAAAAGCAAACCAAGTGTTGTCATGTTTGTGGGTCTACAAGGTATCTTATTCCTAGATCTAATATTGTATGTAAATTGCACCACCACTTAATTGTATATTGATTTAGATTGTTTTATGTATGTATTCCTTGATGACATGTATGCTGAATATGTATGAATCAGGGTCTGCCAAAACTACAACATGCACAAAATATGCATACTACCACCAAAAGAAGGGCTGGAAACCAGCTTTGGTGTGTGCAGATACATTTAGAGCTGGTGCTTTTGATCAGTTAAAGTAGAACGCGACAAAAGCAAAGATTCCTTCTATGGAAGGTTGTTTTTTCATCTAATTATTTCATTTCTGGATGTCTGTTAAAATTTCTGATAGTAACGACGATAATGAGCCAAATTTTAATCGTACAACTACAAGGCCTGAGAAAGATGTGAAGCATGGGTGTTAGAATTAGAAGTAAATAAGTTAAGACATTAAACTGGTTGCCCTAAGCCAACTCTTTAAACGCGTCGGCATTACCGCCGGGTTTTTAGGAACCCGAGGTGGTGATGTTGTCGTCTTCACGGTGCTCTGGTGGTGGCGACAGTGGTTGAGGAATAACGGGATTTTGTGGCTTTTGATTTGGGTCACAAAATGTTGCATGTTTACGATTTGACCCCTGCATATTTTTCCCGACCATCGATGAGGTATGTGGTGGTTGGAGGTCTCAGGGCAGTGGGCGGTGGCCGTCTGTTTCCGCTTGACCGACGCCACAGCTGCGATCGCCCTCCGGTACACCTGTACGGCCGCCGACACGGCTGTTAACATGGAGCAACAGTTTTCTCAGTTAACTCTTGATGTTATTGGTCTAGCAGTATTTAATTACAATTTTGATTCACTTACTGCTGATAGTCCTGTGATTGAATCTGTTTATACTGCATTGAAAGCCCGTTCAACTGATCTGTTACCATATTGGAAGGCAGGTTTTAATACTACCCTTTTTCATACATTTTTAAAATAGATGTTATTAGACTTTTTGAGGTCAGACTAAGGGAGCGTTTTGATAATTTGATGTGTTTATCGAAAGTGATTATGTGGTTTTGAATGATCATAAATTCATTATGAGATAATCATCTGTTATAAAGTGGGTTAGAGCAAATAGTGTTTGGATGTGCTTTTGTTCTTATTCAGAAAGTAGTAGGTTTGGCCTTATTAGTCAAACTTTAACCACTTACTTTTCCAATGGCAGGTGTTAAGAAAAAGTAAAGACTAAAGATAAATGTTGGCTGATTACATTTTTTGTAGATAAGTGCTTTATGTAAGATTATACCAAGGAAAATAAAAGCCGAACAAACAGTTACTGTGATTAGAGAAAACGTTGAAGAACTCATTATGAAATGCAAGGAAATTGTTGAAAAAGAAGGTGAAAAAATTGATGATGAAGATTATGTAAATGATGCGGATCCAAGCATCCTTAGATTCTTGCTTGCCAGCAGGAAAGAGGTCTGCAAACGGTGATCTGTATCAGCTTCTTTTCATATTAACATGTTGGGTAATGGGTCAAGAGAGTAACTTTTGGTGTGGATTGAAACGGGTCATGTTAACCTGAAATTCTTTTTATCCTAACATTTTAACTCTTTTCAAACATGATTTTGTAAAAAAGGATTACAAAAAATTATTTAATTCCAATAATTGTGAAATTGCCTAATTTTTTAATAAAATGATTTAAGAGGTTTTATTCAGCAAAGTTACACATCTGGGTAAATTTCAACCTGTTATCCTTTAATCCTTTTTCCCCTTTAATTGTTAGTGTCGACCCATTAGAGATAAAGCATAATCCGAGACTACCCATTCTTATTTGTTAATATCTGGTCTTTTTTTCTCATGTTTTATGTTCAGGTTTCAAGTCAGCAGCTACGCGATGATCTGCTGTGAATGTTGGTTGCTGGACATGAAACCACTGGTTCAGTGTTGACTTGGACTACATATCTTTTAAGCAAGGTATCTGAGGTTATTCATGGTGGTGATGGTCGAGGAAGCGTGAAGGCCTCTTCTTGGGGTCTGTCAACCTTTGGTATCACTGGATTTGACTCTTTAATGGTGTAGTACGTCGATGACGATGAGCGTAACCTCATCTGAGACCATATGCATGCTGTTGGTTGTTAATTAAGTATTTAGAGGTTAATATTGGATGGTTTTGAGGCGATGATGATGAAAAGAAGGATATGTTTGTTATTACGGCGTGGTAAACTTGATGTTTGCAGCCGCAACAAACAACTGCTTCTGAGCCTTATAGCATTTGTGCTCTTATACTTACAAGTTTGCCTTTCATAGTTTGCTTGATGACGATGGCCATTGGGTGCATCAGAGGGCTATGGGTATCATTGGCGGTATTACATTTGTCATGGTATCGACTCTCATAGTTTGTTGAAAGTGTTAGGTTGCGGCTATCATGACAGAGTTCTGAGCCTCCGTTTAGGCCGTCCTTCTAACGCGCAACGCGCGTTCGGGTATCAAACTAGTTTATTTAAAAAAGAAAGTTATTGGTCAATCTAAAGTTATCATACATCGAATGTTTAAAATTTAAACTTTTACGAAATATGAAAACGTTTAAATTGTATTTAATAAATAGGTGTTCAAAAATTGTAAATTAAAATATACAAATGGAAATGGAAGATGTTTACACGGAAAACAAAAATCTAGAGGCTCTAAAATGATGACACATTACTATTCTAATTATTAGCTTTGGTCGGTGGACTCTTCTCCTTTTTTTTGTCAAATTTTTTTTGATTATTATTTTTTTAAAAAATTTTTCTTTAATTCTTTTGTTTGTGTGTTTATTTTTTTTTCTTTTTTTTGTTTGTGTTTTAATATGGTTTGTTTTGTGTGTGGGCTCGAGAATTTGGGATGAAGTTTTTTGTATCTGGACACGTGTTTTTGATTTGTAGGGTTCGTTGACGTTGTCTTTCTCCGGTTTCCTGCTTTTTTTCTTTCGTTATCGATACCCTGACGATTCTCGCTATTAAGGTTTGGGTTTTCCTTTTGTTTGCTCTTTTTGGGGCTTTGATTTTCGTCGGTTTTTTATTTTGAACTGTGTCGCTTTCTTACGGCTTTGATTTTCGTTTGTTTTGTGTATGGTGTTGTGCTTTGATTTAGTTTTTGGATTCCGCATGTTCTGGTGTGTTATGGATTTGGGGTTTTGGTGTGTTTTACTTTGTGTATTTTACTGATTTTGATTATTTGATTATGTATTTGTGTTTTTTTGTTTAAAATTTTCTTTGATTATTTTGTTTGTGTGTTTATTTTTTTTTTTTTTGTTTGTGTTTTAATATGGTTTATTTTGTGTGTGAGTTCAAGAATTTGGAATGAGGTTTTTTGTATCTGGACACGTGTTTTTGATTTGTGGGGTTCGTTGACGTTGTCTTTCTCCGGTTTCCTGCTTTCTTTTTTTTGTTATCGATACCCTGACGATTCTCGCTATTAAGGTTTGGGTTTTCCTTTTGTTTGCTCTTTTTGGGGCTTTGATTTTCGTCGGTTTTCCATTTTGGACTGTGTCGCTTTCATACAACTTTGATTTTTGTTTGTTTTGTGTATGGTGTTGGGCTTTGATTTAGTTTTTGGATTCCGCATGTTCTGGTGTGTTATGGATTTGGGGTTTTGCTGTGTTTTACTTTGTGTATTTTACTGATTTTGAACATTCATTTTGATTTTGATTTGAGGTTACACTAAAACTCGCATACGCGCGGCAACGCGCGCGCCATAATTACTAGTTATATTAAAAACCTTTGTTTTACTATATTTGATAGATAAAATCTCTGATTGTTCACCCTTATTGTTACGATTATATATATATGCTTAGGATATTTTGTGAATACATTAAAGTTAGTGATTTTTTTAATATTTTGTGAATACATTAAATTTACTGATTTTTTTAGATATTTAAAAGAGAAATGATAGTACAGTTGAAAATGTGCAAAAACAATCACAATAATGAGATTGTAAATTGGTCACAACAAGATTCGATCGCAGTCTTCTCACAAAACGTTTGGCTGCTATCTTGGTCCGTAAAGATCCGGTCATATAATCGGTCACAAAAATCATAAATACCAACCAAGAGTAACCGACCACCAAAATCGGCCACAAAACAGTTGCAAACGCAAATTTGTAAAAAAGAAAGGTGTTTACAACTGTTTTGCGACCATTTTGACGGTCACAAATGATTGTTTTTGTAACTATGTTGATTTCACTTAATTAAACAGATGCAATGTGATCATTCGTTTTTGACTTTAGATTGTAAATGAAAGGGTTTCATGATTATTCGAAATGTCACAATGTCTCCTATGAATACACACGGCCATATTTCTAGATATTTGGAAGGTGCAGAAACAACAATATATGCATCAAGTATATAGTGATTTCTAGTGACCAAATTGGAGATTAGCTAATAATTTGATTGACATAATTAAGGTTTAGTACTAATAGTGACAAAACTTGTCTTTTGAGATGTATTTGGTTTATGTGAATGTCATGGGAAACCACATAGCCGAACATGTATGCTCGGGGCTAACTTGGTTTCTTTCGAATTAGAGTACAGTCTAGCCTGCAAATAAAGTTCCAAACATTGAAAAACATGCAAGTGAATTGGTTAGAGATGTACGAAACTAAAATTGAAATTTCAAGATAGTACTTCATTGCAACTATCAATACTAGAATATTATACATGCTTCCCTTTCCTTTCATGACTCTTTATCATATCTAAGAGACCAATCATTTTTGGCATTTTTTCATCTACAACAACTGTTGTAATTAATAACACAAGGCCTAACATGAGAAAAAAGAGTCTGTCAAGTTAGCCAAGGAGTGACTGCCTCATAAACCAAACAAGACACTATAATTTACTATCATCTTGTGTTGATATTAGGCAAGTCATCCTTGGCTACCAAACAAAACTCTTCTCTTCATGTAAGAACAACGTTTCTTATTCTTTTATGAGTTTTACATGCATTCGTTATCCAAAGCACAACGTCTATTTATAGAGAACCATTAATCGATCATTGCTCTTTGATATTTCATAATGCCACCTTAGGCAGAACATATCCAGTGTCTTTACTAAATGAATCAAATTCTATACGCCCATAAGACGGAAACTGAACAAAATGTGAGTAAAAAGAATACTATTCTTCAACAGATGACCACACTCTTGGAGTTGACTTCAACTACTTGATGCCTCCTTAAAAGATTAAATGATATATCAATAGGGTCCATTTGTCTATTCAATCCACATAATTTCATTGATATATATGTGACCCCAATGCATGATTTCTTTTTTCATGATTGGTTGCATTCATCTCAATAATTTAGCTAAGTTGGAACAGCAAGATTCGTTAAATACATATTGCCCACAGTCCCTCCAAGACCTAGTTTTGAGTTACTAGTTACTCGATATTTAGATTTATATTACTTATGCGTGCGAGTACTACTCGGAGACACAGACTTCTTCCCGGTGGAAGTGGGACTCCATCAAGGATCGGCATTGAAGTCATTTCTCTTCATAGTAGTGTTGGATGAGATGACCAAGTCAATACAGGAGCCAGTCCCGTGGTGCATGTTGTTTGCGGATGATATTGTGTTAATATCAGAATCTAAAAAGGTGCTTAACGAGATGCTAGAACACTGGATGGCAGCACTAGAGCGCAAAGGCTTAAGGATAAGTCGTTCTAAGACAGAATATATGCATTGTAACTTAGTGGAGAGTCTGAAGAGGACACTCAAATTAGTATTCAGGGTTTGGCGGTCCCACAGAAGTCTAGGTTCAAATACCTGGGCTCATACGTACAGGAGGAAGGAGAGATACACAGTGATGTAACTCATCGTGCTCAATCAGGATGGTGCAAGTGGAGAGCAGCATCAGGGATTTTGTGTGATAAAAGGTTTTCGACAAAACTAAAGGGAAAACTATATAGAGTGGCAGTACGTCCAGCTATGTTATACGGAACAGACTGTTGGGCCATAAAGAAATTAAACGAGCGATAAATAGAGGTAGCGGAAATGCGAATGCTGAGGTGGATGTGTGGACATACAAGACTGGATCGGATAAGAAACGACGTGTTTCGACAGAGGCTAGAGGTGACTTGCATCAGGGATAAAATACGAGAGGGAAGATTAAGATGGTTTGGACATGTGAAGAGGAGACCGATGTCAGCGCCTGTTAGAGCAGTAGAGAACATCACCCTAGAGGGTAGGAGGAGCAGAGGAAGACCTAAGTTGACTTGGGACGAGATAATTAGGCGAGATATGGTAGAGTTGCACCTCTCTGAGTACATGATCGAGGATAGGAGTGCGTGGAGGCGTAGAATTAAAATTAAGGACTTCTAGTGGGATCTGTGGGTAGGAAGAGCAAATGAAGACCTAGGTGGTGTTTGTTTTTTAGAAAAAGAGCTTCTAAAGCTCTTTTGTCTGCGCCAAAAAGAGGCGGGCAGATGTTTGAGGTCTGCAGAGTGTTTGTTTTTGAAGACGTTTCATTAAAAAACGTCTGCGTGACCTCTTCTTGGAGAAGAGGTGGAACAATGTCTTCACACCTCTTCTAACCTCTTCACAGTTCATTTCAACCCTAATACCCATCTTCCTCAAATACCCACACCCCACTCCATTGTTGAGTCTTGATCGTATACCCACATCGGAAAAGCTTCTTGCGGGTGGTTGTTCATCTTCTCCACCGTGGACGGTGGTGTAAGCGGTGGTCAAACGGTGGCTGTGTGTTTTTTAACGTTCTATTGTGGTGGGTACTGGTGTTTTGGTCGCATGGTGGTGGTGGTGGTGGTATGGGAAAGCGAAAGTGGTGGTGGTGGTGGTGTTCGGCTGTGGATTGGTGGCCGGAGTTGGAACGGTGGCGGTGGCGGTGGCGGTGGGGTCGTTGTTTTGAAGGTGGTGGTGAAGTCGTGCATGGTGGGTCGCAGGTGATCAATTTGTGGCGGTGGTGCGGCGGAGATGGGTGTTCCTATGGAGTGGTGGTTGAGTATTTTGTTTTGCAGGAGTTGAAGATCATATGAAGGTTGAATTTCACCATTTTAGTGGGGTGGTTGTGTGTGTGAAGTGGAGAAGTGTCTTTATCAAGAACATGAAAATATATATAATGACATGTTTTTAATTTTTTTTTTGAATGGAGTTGATTTTTTGAATGGAGTTGATTTTGCCCTAGAATTTGGTTTATGCTCAATTGTTTATGCTAAATTGTTGATTTTGTCCGCTTCTAACTTGTAAGGAGTTGTTGTGGTTTAATTTATATTAATTCAGCATTGTATAACTCTTTTAACAATTTATTTTAATTTCAGTTTATTGTGACAGTTTATTTAAATTTCTGTTTATTTTAACTTTTTATTAATTTCAGTTTATTTCAGTAGTCTGCAGACGTTACAAAACAAACAGTCTTCTTAATACAGGCTGCAGAGGTTTGGTCCACCTCTTCTCCTACAGATGTCTGCAGATGTGGTCTGCAGACTGCAGACGTTTTACCTCTTCAGAAACAAACAGCACCCTAATGCACCACCCGCGTGATGTGTAGGTAATTGACATTTGCCCTCTATAGATGGAACATGCTACTTATTTGATGTATGCACTAGCTTCGAGTTGTTATGCTTATGGGTATGGGTATGCTTACGCTTATGTGATGTATGTTATGCTTATCAATATACTTAAGAATATTATCTATGCTCATTTTAAACCTTTATGTGATATATATCTATGTGTTGTTGCTATATAATTTGTTTGCTATCGTCCTCGAGTCGGGGGTCTCCTTGGAAGCGGTCTCTCTATCTCTTTAGATAGAGGAATGACTAGCCACCACTTACCCCCCAAACCCTGTTTTTGAGTGGGATATACTGGGTATGTTGTTTGTTTGTTTATTAAAGTATGCACGAGTCCTTTTATTTCTCTTAATGTTTAACATTTGAATACGTGAAGATGTGCAAATGTAAACTATAAATGAGTATAATGGATCTGTTAGTAAAAAATAGGAGTTACAAAGATGTCCATTTTGATGTCACCTTATTATACATGTAAATTGTTTATACCATTTATATTCTTAAAATTTTTTAATAATGCTTTATTTAAGATGCATAAGCGTACGGTGCACCATTTCGAATTTTCACATCCATATACATACAACATAGGTTAGTTTCTAGTTTATTACATAAGTTAAATAAATAAAATATTAAATAGTTAGTAGCAAAAAAATATTAATTATAAAAACGATATTTTAAAATAATATATGATTAAAATTACATATGACTAAATAACTATAGGTAATAAAACAATAATATTGTTTTTTAAACTTTTGTTTTTATTTTTATTTTTTTTTTTTTCAAAAAGAAATTAAATCTATTGTTTCAAACAAATCTTAATTTAAAATTTTTAAAAATTTTCTTATGATAACTCCAAATCTAATGGCTTGTAAAAACTTTAGTTTTTAAAAAACCCTGATCAGTTAAAATATCTACTTTAAGATTTGATGATAGAATATTCTTGCATTCCTAAAGTCAAAGCATATCGTGGTCTCACTGGAATATATGCACCACAGGGAGTAAACTTTGAGCTATTATTTAGAAATTAGAACCCTAGAATTAGCAATCTTGTCGTAGTCCAGTGAAGCTTCTTATATTCTTTTCACAAAAAGTAATAACATTTGACGGTATTTTTTCTATAGTTACTAGCAAGCGTCACTTAGGATATAAAACGACACATGCACATATAAGAAACAAAAATAGAAACAACACTAAATCATAGTACATGATGAAAAATAGATGGATAGTTAACATAAAACATCCAAATAAACTTGCACTTCCGGAGGAAATTATGTCAAATCTTTCACAAATACTTGAATCTACTTGAATCAATACTTGTTAGCAACCTTTCTTAATTAGAAATTTCAGGGTCAAATGCATCAAATTTTCACAAAATGAACCTATGCATGTGACGCCAAGTCGTTATATACATCTTGAGTTTATGGTTTCTTTTTCGATTGTAAATTCGTATCAACGTGTGGATACAATATCCATTTCTAGAACACTCCTCAAAGCGAGGAGTGGCCGAAACTGTCATCAGTTTCTACTCTCAGGTAATTGAGCAGCCAATCTTTGGTTAGATTATGCTCCTTCTCTATATCCTTGTATATTAATTAGAGAAAACATGCTCAAATGAACTTAATTACGACCACTTCGAGAAGGATAAGTTAATTTAAGTTCCCAAAAGTCTCCTTTCATACTAAATCCGTCCCATGTACTACTTATCAGTACTTTTATATCTTAAAAACATTTTAAGCTATATAAAGTAGTAAAGCATGTAATAAACCTTGGCAACATACAGGTGTATAAACAGTTCAACAAAGGGCTCACTCGATCATCACACACAAGATAGAGTGAATTTGTTATATGAACACGAAACTCACACACCCTACAAGTCCTTAACCACGTGATTAAAGACACGTTAGATTACATATAGTGGGGACTGCGTATTGAAATACCAAAAACAAAGCCTAATTTAAGGCCCAAGAAAACTCGAAAATGTACTATAGTCTTGAATGTCCTATTTTTTAAGTCATCAATGACCTAGAATCATGATGGCTAAAACTGGCATCAACTATGCACACTATTTACTTGGGGTCCTAATGGGGACACGGTTATGGCTTGCGTTTTGGCACCTAACCGTGACTGCAAGGCTTGCTATCACGGTTTATGTTTGGCCTACCCGTGACCTCGTAACAACAAAACGACAAAATGGCCTGATAAAGTTAAAAAACGGTCACCAAACCATCACGGTTTGGCCTAACCGTGACCTCTAGGGTACGAGGTCTCCGTTTAAGGTATGAGGTAGACGTGATTTTGACAAAAGGGCCGGGATTCGCGCCACGAACCGTCACGTGGAGGCCAAACCGTGACGGTTTGTGCACCAGATTTTCACCTTAAATACCTTTCCTCTTTCAACACTCCACATCTCATTTGAATTTTTTTCATCTCCACATCTCATTCGAATTTTTTCATTTGAGCTTTCATTCATCCAACACTCGAGATTTTTCAGCCTTCGTCATTCCAAAAACACGTTAATTCGAAAACAATGTCGGGTCCGGAGATCATTATCAAAAGCCGAAGCTTCCAGATTTGAATGAGGTGCCACATATCGAAGATTCAAACCAGATTGAACTAGTATATGTTTTATTATAACTTATTATTTGAAATATCTAACCATTATCTTTTTTAGGAATATTAAGTATACGGGAGTCACCCTCCGTGGGGGGAGGAGGAAACCAACCCGTCGAACACATTTGCTCAAGAGGCGTACAACTCTTTATTTGGACCGACAGGTTACGGTGAAGGGTACATATATCCCCTTGCAATTCTTACGAGCATGCCCCGAACACGTACCACTCACAAACAGAGCTGGATTACGGACATCCCCCGTACCAGTCAGAACTAGAAATTACACATGTGTCGGATACTTTTATTGGGAATGACACAGATGAGAGTGACGGTTCGGTTCACCTCAAAGAAAACCATGGGGACACCGCGGAGCATGATGGGGATGAGAATCGGATAAGAAAGGCTATGGTTTCTTATAAAACCGATAAAGTACGAAGAGTTTTTATTCTTTTGTTTATTTTATTTTTTATTTGTTTTATATATTGTTTTTTATGTCTAGCTTTATCATTTTTTCAGTATTTTGATTCTCATGAGGACTTGGAGAGCCGGGCTAAAATGAGAGGACGCGAGCATGGGTGCGTCATTGTGGTGGGTCGGTCACGAAAAAAAGATGTGGAACTATTATGCAATTGTAGTGGTGAACCTAAATTCACTGGCACAAGTAGACGTACTGGGAGCATAAAGAAAGGATGTCCCTTTAAACTCGTAGGGAAGTACGTAGGAAAGAGTGACCGTTGGATGTTAGAGGTGAGAAACGAGACGCACAACCACGATCCTGTTGTGTACGAGGAGGGCCACGCGCATATTAGGAAGATGACCGCCGAAGAAATTGATCTTGTCGAGAAGTTACACAGGCAGCACGTGCGGCCACGACATATCCATTCAGCCGTAAGGGAGCACTTTCCCCACAGCGTCTGTGTTGTTCAAGACATATACAATCTGACGTCGAAGTTTAGGGCTGAGGGGAGAAAAGGCATGACACCAATGCAGGAACTTGAAAACCTGCTACAATCTAAAGAGTTCGTGTATGAAACACGAACAAATGCAACTACTAAGGCCGTGGAAGATGTTTTCTTTTGTCATCCTACTTCGTCTAAAATGTGACGCGCATTCCCGCACGTGATGTTGATAGACACGACGTACAAGACCAACATGTACAACATTCCGTTTGTTCAGGTTATTGGCGTTACGTCGACATCGAAGTCGTTTTGTATTGCGCATGCATTTATATCGAGGGAAAGGCAGGACAACTTCACATGGGTACTGGAGCGGATCAGAGATATGCTCGATGGGTGTGTAGAGCCCCGCGTTATTGTCACAGACAGGGACCTGACCCTGATGAGCGCCTGTGACATAGTGTTCCCGAGTGCTACTAAAAACCTATGCAGGTGGCACGTTAGGGAGAATATCAAAAGACGGTGGAATATCATTTTCAAAACCGGCATGTGGAAGGATTTTCCATATTGGTGGAAGACCTTGTGTTCGTCTCCCACAGAGGCATTGTACGATTACAATTGCATGAAGATGGAAGAAAAGTTAAATGAAGATGGTAAACGTGGTAAGAATTTCATAGTTATTTTTACTCTAATAATTTATTTGTTCATTTTATAAAATTTGTTATTTCTTTCAGAGGTATGGGAATATATTTGGAATAATTGGTTGGTGCCGTACAAAGAGAAAATTATTACTTGTTGGATGTACGACCGCCTTAACTTTGGTAAATTTACAACTAATAGGGTTGAGGCCCAACATGCCAACTTCAAGAGTTACCTCACAGGGACCAATAATACGTTGCACACACTTGTCGAATATGTTTGTGACCTCGTGCGCGGCCAGGAGATTGAAATTTGTAAAACATTCGAGGCGTCCCGTGTGAAAATTAAAAAAGACCATCGACTGTCATTGTTTTCAAAATTGCATTATAAAGTATCCATTTTTTGCCTTAACCTCCTTGAATCAGAGTTGACGAAAATGGAAATAATTCAGGAGTCTGGGGGTTCATGTGGACACCAGTTGTTCACGTCCATGGGCTTGCCATGTGCTTGTCGTTTGGAGATATACATCCGAGAAGATTATATTTTTCTTAATACATTTTTTTACTGTTGTCACACGATTGCATATTTTTTACTAATAATTTAACCTTTAAATCCAGTCACAAGTATTCCACTCGATGCGGTAGATCCACACTGGAAGAAGCTTGATTTCGAGCCAGCGTACGTCACGCCGCCTGAACCCGACTACGATGTGAAATTTGATGACTTGAAACAAAAGGTTATGCCGTCTCCCAATCCTCAAGTAAACAAAAAATTGTTTAAGAAAGTATTTGACTCTTTGTTTAAGAGCAAGTCAAAACTTAAAGAACCTGAGGTGCGTCATGACCGACGTGGTCGTCCAAATATTAAGGAGCAACAAAGAAGAGCGGACTCCAATACATCGCAGTATGAGGCAGCTAGACACAACTCCTATACTTCCTCACAACAAACTATGCCTGACCCGGCGAGGCATAGCTCATACACCCCTCAGTTTAAAATGCCCAACGACCGTTCTAATCAGGCAAAGGCTGCTTCAAATGTACCGATTACGGGAGCTGCCCTAGGGTTTCCTTTAATATTGAAACCAACGGACGTGATAAAAGTTATGAACTTTAAGGATAAGCTGCCCCAATGGATTCACCGGTACGTTTCGACTATAAAAGATGTGCGGCCTGATGGTAACTGTGGTTTTCGGGCGATCGCGGTGGCTTTAGGGAAAAAGCAAAATGAATGGGAATAATAATAATAATAATAATAATAATAATAATAATAATAATATAATAATAATAATAATAATAATAGTAATAATAGAAATAATAATAATAATGATAATAATAATAATAGTAATAGTAATAATAATAATAATAATAATAATAATAATAGTAATAATAGAAATGATATTAATAATGATAATAATAATAATAATAGAAATAATAATAATAATAATAATAATAATAATAATAATAATAATAATAGTAATAGTAATAGTAATAATAGAAATAATAATAATAATAGAAGAAATAATAATAGTAATAATTTTAAAGTTAATAATAATAATAATAATAATAATAATAATATTAATATTAATAATATTAATAATATTAATAATAATAGTAATAATAATAAAACACTAAATCAAATAGGAGGATAAACTGTCACGGTTTAACCAAACCGTGACGTTTAGGGTTTGGCAACGGTCACGGTTAGGTCTAACCGTGACCTCTTTTCGGGCGCATGACATTGTTCGGGCGCATGACACTTGTAAAAGGTCACGGTTAGGGTTAGGGCAAAAGGTCACGGTTAGGGCAAACCGTGACCGTTTGCCTAATTTTTAATATTTTACTAATTAAATAATTTTATAAAAATACCTCCTTGAAGCGGTGGTAATGGGTTTCGAGCCCACACCACTCCCCTGTTGCCCTACCGTCTTAACCGGTCGGGACGGGAGTGGTTCGCTGAAAGATATAGAAAACATATTCTTTTAAAATAATCTGGACCAAAAGGTCACGGTTTGGGCAAACCGTGACCTCTTTGTTCACATGTGTCGTAGTGGAATGAAGCTGTCACAGTTTGTTGACACAAAGTGTCACGTGGTGACCTAACCGTCACACCTTGTTGACAAAAGAGGTCACGGTTTGGTCTAACCGTGACCTTTTGGGGTTCCCTAATCCCACACATTAACCGTTTATGATCATTTACGTATATCGAATCGGGTATTTTTTTCATGAACATGCACACACATCAACATATATATATAATAAGAACAAATACACTTCGTAAACGTACATACAAACATACGTACTTGAACAAACATGCGTACGTGAACAAACCGTGACGTTTTATCGGGAACATATCAACATATATGCACCTTATATTTGTAAACCAATGTTCAAATATACATAATAAATTCTAATAATAATAAAATAATGATAAATAATAATAATAACAATAATAATAATAATATACTCTAATATAAATAAAAAATTTAATAGTAATAATTTTAAAGTTGATAATAATAATTATAATAGTATTATTTTGTGTATCCATAAACTACAAAATAAACTCTAATAATAATAACAATAATGATAAATAATAATAATAACAATAATAATAATAATATACTCTAATATAAATAAAAAGTTTAATAGTAATAATTTTAAAGTTAATAATAATAATAATAATCATGATAATATTTGTATATCCAGAAACTATAAAATAAACTCTAATAATAATAACAATAATGATAAATAATAATAATAACAATAATAATAATAATATACTCTAATATAAATAAAAAGTTTAATAGTAATAATTTTAAAGTTAATAATAATAATAATATTAATAGTATTATTTTGTGTAGTCAAAAACTAAAAGGTTACGGTTAATGATAATGATAATAATAATAATAATAATAATAATAATAATAATAATAATAATAGTAATAATAATATTAATAATATTAATAGTAGTAATAATAATAATAATAATAATAATAATAATAATAACAACAACAATAATAATAATAATGATAATTATACAAAAAAAGGAAGAGGTCACGTGGAGGCCAAACCGTGACCTCTAGAGATATTTTTTGAATCTGATTTCCCCTCGATTAGTGCACTTGCCCCTCGAGCACCGTGTGTGTAAGAGGTCACGTGGAGGCTAAACCGTAACCTCGTACCTTGATTAGTGTACTCACACACTGACACTGCCACCTCACGCATGCCCTTGCTGATTATTTTGCTAGTTATTATCACCGGCAGTCGCGAGGGGCGTTGGTGGGCGGGAACATCGTTTCCCGGATCGCTCGAGGCTTGGGGTACGCGCATGCCATGTCCCAGCTCCTGCTACCTACGACTCCTGTGCGCGTGGCCGGCCGGACCACCGCCACTGGGATGAGGATTGTTCGGAGGTTCCCCGACGGCACGTGGCACCTGCTCAGTAGATACCATGAGCTCGTGGCATGGGTGCCCGAGCCATTGGTGGACCTCCCCGAGCTGGCGGGGGCTGAGGTCCACATTCAGGATGCCCACGAGTCCCTTGGTGGCGGGGAGGATCAGCCCATTCCCCCGCCGCACGACCAGGACCCGCCCCAGCATCCTCAGCGCGTGTACCATGCCGTGCGATTGCCTGCTCAGGTTCTTGATATGCTTCAGGACATACGAGACAGGGTCACGAGGCTGGAGGATATGCTGGACTGGGTCATCTAGCACATGGTCGCCGACTATGCCGCCTCCGGTACGCCGTTGTTGTCACAGCCACCGAGGCGATTAGGCCATGACGGTGCTGGCCCATCCGGCGCGGGCGGGTCTGGTCAGGGCAGCGATCCGGAGATGACGGATTAGATAGGTATTTTGTTTGTATTTTATTTCTTTTTGTATGTAAAAACTCATTGTATATATATATATATGCAGTTTTAGTTATGTTGGCTTGTATATTTGATGTGTTTGTTTGGTTGTGTTTCTTTGTTTGGTTTTGTTTCTTTGTTTGTTTGTTTTATATTTGTAATGTTGATAATGTTAATTGTATATGTTTGATAACAACTGATTTTTAAGATTAGGTTAACCATAAGATAAAATAAAAACCAACTTGTTTAATAAATAATTAAACACAAAAATTACTTGTAATATGATAAATTAATAATAAACACAAAACACAAACTCGTATGTTACGATTAGGTTAACCGTGTGATAAATAAAAATAAAAACAAACTAGTATGATTACTCAAATTTAGAAAATATATACAATACGTCTGTATAATGACAACCGATTTTTACAAACTTGTAAACAAATTAAACACAAAACCACCACATTAATAATAAATAAATACTTGTAATATGATAAATCATTAATAAACACAAAACAAAAACTTGTGAGTTACGATTAGGTTAAACGTGTGATAAAATTAAAATAAAAATAAACTGTTATGATTAAAAAAATATAAAAAATATATGCAATATGTCACGGTTTGGCCAAACCGTGACATATAGTCTCCAAAACCCTAATCAATTCCCCATTAATTGCATACCCCAATAATTGCAATGGATCCCCAGATTAGTCTGGGCTCTAACTGTCACGGTTAGGCCTCACCGTGACAGTTAGGTCTCACACCCGACTGAACAGTCACGGGGAGCCCTAACCGTGACCGTTTGAGTCGGTTTCCCCCAGAAAAATAGCGGTGTGTGCAGAATTTCCCTTACTTGTTATCCTTTAAGTGAATGTATAGTCTAGCCTACAAATATAGTTCCAAACACCGAAAAAAATGCAAATGGTTAGAGCTTTAGCAAACTAAAACTAAACATTTCAAGATATTACTTCATATCAATCATAAGTACTAAAATGTTATGCGCACTTCCCTTTCTTTTTGTAGCTATTCAGAATAGACTCTAAGACCACATGCACAATGAAGACAAATGATCATTTCACATATCAAAGAAGCACCCAACAGTAACTATTTAATAAGACTAGTAGCATGCATATTCCTAACTAGCCAATGCCTGATTTCATGGTAAATGAAACAGAAGAATTCACCACCACTTAGAGCTGCAATGTGGTAAATGAAAACACTACATTTTCAAGTCACAACATTATAATCATTTTATCATCTACAACAGTTGTTGTAATCAAGAATACAAGGCCTAACATGAGAAAAAGAGTCTGTCAAGTTAGCCAAGGAGTGACTGCCTGACAAGCCAAACAAGGTGTTATAATTTACTATCACCTTGTGTCGATATTAGGCAAGTCATCCTTGGCTACCAAACAAGGCTCTTCTCTTCATGTAAGAACCTCGTTCTTATTCTCTTATCAATTGTCTGTGTGTTCATTGTCCAAGAAAATGTCTATTTATAGAGAACCGTTAGTCATTCGTCTTTGAAATTTTATAATGCCACCTTTAGCAGAATATATCTAGTTTTTATACTAAATGAATCTATTCTTTACACCTGTAAGAAGAAAACAGAACAAGGTATGGAGTAAAAGGAATACCATTCTTTAACAGATGGCCACAATCTTGAATTGGAGTTGACTTCAACCACTTGATGTCCTCTTTAAAGATTAGTTGAGATATCATTTAGGTCCATTTGGCTATTTAATTCACATAATTGTTGTTGAATTGTTGTTTTGTGACCCCAATGCATGGTTTCTTTAATCTTTATCAAAGTTAGAACCTTATGGTGTGTTTGCGCGCGAACACTATATTTTAAGATCTAGATATGAGTTACTAACTACTCGATATTTAGTTTTCAATAACGCAATAGACTAGTAAACATGTCCTTTTAAATCTGAAATATTTAAATTTTGAATATGGGTAAACTTGCGACGAAGCATTTTAGTTTTGTGCTCAATGCATTTACATTGGTGTAACACTATTATTTCAGTTTTAATCTTGTACTCGGTATGGAAATCAAAGTCAATTCTTTCATTATTTCTTATGGTCATTCACTTTAAGTAGAGATTTCATTAAAGTTAGTTTCATACACACACACACATATATATACATATATATATATATATATACAGAGAGAGAGAGAGGAGGGATCCTAAGAAATTCACATAGTTATGTGAAAATTAAAGAAAACTACTAAACCGGTCACTTAATCTATAATTTTTTATTAGCACTCACTATATACATCTGTGTATATTGATAGGGGTAGTGATCAAATGAAAACCGTAACGTGGTTTTACATATAGGTCACACATAGGTTACGTATATGTAACAGTTTTTCATACACATGGTATTTTGTATAAACAAACAAACAAACAAACATACCCAGTAAGTCCCACTCAAGAGCAGGGTCTGGGAGGGGTAGGTGGCGGCGAGTCTTTCCTCTATCTTGGGAGATAGAGAGACTGCTTCCGAAGAGACCCCGACTCGGTAACGAAAGCCAATAATAGTCGCAATCGTAAACATAAAGTAAGTCAGACAACACACAGGTATAAATCACTTAAATACATAGAAAGCATGTACATCAAATAAGCAGGTAGAATCACGTATAAGTGCAGAAATAGGAAGACAGGTGGGCCGCAACAGATCTATGTCTACCCTTCGTACCCAAGATCTACGTCTACCCTTCCTACCCACCGGTCCCGCTAGAAGTCCTTAATTTTAATTCTACATCTCCACTCACTCCTATCCTCGATAATGTGCTCAGAGAGGTGCAAGTCTACCATATCTCGCCTAATTATTTCGTCCCATGTCAACCTAGGTCGGCCTCTATTCCTCCGACCCTCTACGGTGATGTTCTCTACTGCTCTAACGGGTGCTCCCATCGACCTTCTCTTTACGTGCCCAAACCATCTTAATCTTCCCTCTCTTATTTTATCTGTGATACACGCCACCTCCAGCCTCCGTCGAATCGCGTCGTTTCTTATTCGATCCAATCTTGTGTGTCCACACATCCATCTCAGCATACGCATTTCCGCGACCTCTATTTGTCTCTGGTGCGATTTCTTTATGGCCCAACAATCTGTCCGTATAACATAGTTGGACGTACTGCCACTCTGTAAAGTTTTCCCTTTAATTTTGCTGGGAACCTCTTATCACACAGGATCTCTGATGCTGCTCTCCATTTGCACCATCCTAATTGCACACGGTGAGCTACATCGTTGTGTATCTCTCCGTCCTCCTGTACGTACGAGCCCAGGTATTTGAACGTAGACGTCTGTGGTACCGTCATACCCTGGATGCTGATTTGTGTGTCCTCTTCAACCTCACCACTAAAGTTACAATGCATGTATTCAGTCTTAGAGCGACTTATCGTTAGGCCTCTGCTCTCTAGTGCTGCTCTCCACTGTTCTAGCCTCTCGTTAAGCACCATTTTAGATTCTGATATTAGGACAATATCATCTACAAATAGCATACACCACGGGACAGGCTGTTGTATAGACTTGGTCATCTCATCCAGCACTATTGTCAAGAGAAATGGGCTTAATGCCGAACCTTGGTGTAGTCCCACTTCTACCAGAAAGAAGTCTGTGTCTCCGACCGGTGCTTGCACACACATTTTTGCCCCTTCATACATATCCATTATTATTTTGATATACTTCTCTGGTACCCTTTTGAGTCATAAAGTTTCCCAAATGAGTTGACGGGGCACACTGTCATATGCTTTTTCTAGGTCAATGAATACCATATGAAGGTCCCTTTTCTTTTCTCTATATTTCTCTATTATCCTTCTTATGATGTGTATGGCTTCTGTTGTGGAGCGTCCTGGCATAAATCCAAATTGGTTCACCGCAATCTGGGTTTCTCTTCTAATCCTCGTGTCAATAACTCTTTCCCATAGTTTCATCGTGTGACTCAATAGCTTTATTCCCCTGTAATTTGCACAACATTGGACATCTCCTTTTTTCTTATATATGGGGACTATGAAACTGCTTCTCCATTGCTCTGGCATCCTCCCGGTTTTGAAGATAGTGTTAAATAAGTGTCTTAGCCATTGCAGACCCTCGTTTCCCATGCACTTCCATACTTCAATCGGTATGTTGTCTGGCCCCACCGCCTTAGCCCTTCCCATTTTCTTCAACGCTCTCGTAACTTCGTCGACTGTGATACACATGGTATTTTGTGTACGTAACTTTTTCATTCTCGCATTTATGTTCAACATATATGTACCAAATACTTAAATAACCCTTTTATTTTTAAACGAATAAATTTTTTTTGAATTATGATATATATATATATATGTGTGTGTGTGTGTGTGTATTCCAACGTTGTTCTCAAACCCGCATTTCCTAAAGCAAAGTACTCATCTATTTTTGTTCATATAAGCTGAAAATTTACTGTGAGAGTATTGAGATAACATAATGCTAGTTGCATGTACTTGTAATTACATTTGGATAGATCAGCATTGTGAATTGTTATTGTGCTTGACAATAAAAATGAAGTCACTACTACAAGAAGTAAAACCTTGAAGATTTAAACAATATAAATACAGTTAAAATACACTGCTATCGGAACATTTGAAATAACATAAAAATAGACCTTTCTATAATGTGCATGGTTCGAACATTGTAATCGCATTTTGGAGTGGTGCTTCGAGTTAAAATAATTACATTAGTAGTATGCCATCCTAGATAACTTCAACACAACAACAACATATTGTATCGTCAATTTTGCAAAATATTGTTTTTGTAACATTATCCACAACTCCTTTGTTGGGTCCATATGGCTAAGAGAATATATTCATATAATCTATATGCCCATCATAAGCACCACAAGCTCTTGAGTTGATGATTGAGGAGGAATGTCAAAGTGCAAAGTGTGGATGGTGTGATTGAGGCATCAAAATATGTTCATTTAATTTGTATCCCTGTCTTTATATTTATCCTTTTAGGTTCATGTATTCATTTCTTGATTTACAAACTCATCATTTGTATCCCCTATCTCATATCCTAGCATTGCATGCTACCGTACTTTTACTAAAGTGATCAGATTTATATGCTAGTTAGTCGTTTCTACTATATCGTTGCATATCCTAAAATCCAATAAGGCTAGACCATAGCATGATTACAATATATATAATAGAGGCATGTATTGTGTGTTTCTACACCTTCATTTAGTGTTTGGACGTATAGTATAGACGTTGAAGTATGTTAGCTAATCTGTCGCTTAACCCTTGTGTCAACATGTGTTCTTCATTACCCTCATATTAGGTCGTTAGAATTCAATATATTAGAGACACATATTGTGTTTCTGCACCTTCATTTCGCTACATATATGGGTGTATGTATATGGGTGTATGTATTTGGATGCCGTTCATGGCTCCCAAATAGTCATGATGTTGTGTGATTCACTACCTTGTAATATTAAGCAATCTTTGGTCTTTGTGGAACTAGTTGAATTGATTAATTTTTACGTTTGCTTGTGGTTTACGTACCATGAACACACATAAAAGGGATATCAAAATCACACAATCTTATTTAGACACGCGGTTTACTTTAAGATTTAGATGGAATTCTATGAGAAACTAGATAATAAATTGTTGCTCATCACCACCTATCACGCAGATGCAAGTTACCCATCGCTTCCTATCTTTTTTGTCACAAAGAAAAGAAACGAGAACACTAAGTATATTAGGTTTTGTAACTACATTTCCTTCCATGTCTTTCGCTTTTTCTTTATTTTTTAAACAAAAGAACACCATGTCAAAGCTGAAACTGTTTGATTATGGGCTAAAACTGGACATGTAACAGTGCTTTTAGTTTTCTGATTTTATTAACCAATTGGTTGTAGTTATAAGCGGTTCTATAATTAGTATAGATATCAGATAGATGATTCTGGTTTAACCAAGTGTTAGCCATTTGTTTGGACGTGGATAGATTCAAGGTAATTTTCATTAACAAATCCGACCTATTATATCCTGGTTTAAACAAAATAAAAGCAATCTTTTAATTTCTAAATGAGAATATTATACTGCTAATATTTATTCATAAAAAATATAGCAAATTTTTTTTTGATTTATAACATAGCATTTATAGAAAATTAAATAGAAAGGTTGGTATTAATGCCAGTTGGATTAATAATTGATTATACACACATAACCCGTCACAAAATGGGACATCATAATAACCATAACCAAACCTATCAGTTTTCTCATTTGGTTAGTTATTTTGGTTTTGGTTTTTTAGTTATTTCTATTATGATCTAGTTATATGGTTATATCATACAAAATGAATGAACCTATAACAAATAGCGAAAGAGCATGATAACATCTATTGCATTATATGAATGTTGAAAACGAAATACATTGACTTGCAGACACAACTTAACTCAAGCAAGAACAAAAACACTAAGAATCTTCATGTACATACATATATTCCAATTGGTGTGCATGAAAAATATTATAGAAGTCTATTACTTTTTAAAGGGTGCCTATTTTAAAAAACATGGAAATTTGTTCCAAAGCAGAAGTGTTATGTTGCATATGTAATAGAAGTCAAAATTCAACTTCAGATGCAAATCAAGTGCTTGTGATTCCAAACTACGTACATTCTTCTAATTCACGAGCATACATGTGAACATTTGGAATTGAAACCGATGACCCAACAAGTATTCACGAGTATGATATACTAACAGAAACTTACAGAATATTTCAGCTAATCGTTAAAGAAGACATCGAATATATGAAGTCAACTCCCCCATGCTATATTTGGCCATTGACTAAAGAATGGTATTCTTTTTACTTAATATATGTATCGCCCTCTTCTCTTTCTACCAACATAAGGAATTAGGTTCAAACAATATATTCTCTTAAAAGATGATGTATATGGTTGAAAGTTAGAAATACTAAATGAATAAGGGAAAGTATCATGTGGTTCCATTGGCCACTCAATTAGTATCGACTATAAATAGGCTGGTTTACTAATGGTAGTTCACAAAAAACAAAACTAAAACACATGAAGACAAGAATGATCTTGTTTAGTAGCCAAGGATGATTTGCCTCATCTGCACACCTTAAAGTGTTAAAAAGTAACACCTTGTTTGGTTCATCGATTAGGCGGTCACTCCTTGTCTTACTTGACATGATCTTCTGGTTAATGTTAGGCAATTCTTCTTATAAGTTATAGAATGATCCCAAATGCATGTGCTTCGAGGTTAAACATTCTTTGTTTTGTGTATGTATGCAGAAACCTTAAGCAATGAGATTAGAGTATACTGCCATATATTTCCACTTTGCTTTTGTTCTTTCATTTCTTTTTGCATCAATTTTTTCCTTTGTAAACCACCTAGGCGGCATCCATGTAGCTTTTTCTTTCTCTTAATTTTTCTTAATTCACACAAAATCAGAATAAGACTCAATCAATGCATTAGACCCATGAGTTAACTAATATATAGAATGTTACTCGAAGTGACCACAATGTATAATAGGAAATCGATAATACGTTTTCCGTATATCTAGTAATCAGAGACAACTTGAGAGAAACACGTGTATTTTTTATACAAATGGAAACAAAAAATTTAAGGCATATGTAAGTGTGCGGTCAATACATATATCGCCTAATTGTACATTAACAATCTGTCACTCTCATAATTTAAACTAATTCTTTTCTTATTTCCTACCTGTTATATAAATATAATTAATGTGCATGACCTTTTTTTTTTTTTGGTGATGATCACTTCTGTAAAACTGGGTTTTTCCCAAAGGCACCGATCGACAAGTTTCGTGGGAAATGCATAGGAAACTACATTTAGCGACAACTTTCCAATAAAAGTGATTTTGTTGGAAAATCTATTGTGGGAAACTGTTTCCAACAAATTTCAAATAAAAATTCCACATTTTTGACAAAAAAAAATTCCTAAGCAATATTTCCCTATACGTTCCATATATGCACAACATTTTGTTCTACATTTCTGACACCATATTTTCCTAGGCATTTTCAGCACCATGTTTTCCTACGCATTCCCTACAAAATCTAATATGATCATGATCAATTCATCTTTACAAGTTCAACAACTTACAAAGACATTAAACATAAACTATGGTGGAGGATTGAGGAAGAAATACTGATCTAATCAACTCGTAAATTCAACTTGATGCTTTTGCATCACTTCTCTTGCTATTCGTTCATTTTTTAGTCGAGCTTCTCATTGAGTTTAATGAGTTTGCAACACTTTCACTTAGGAACGCAAGTCCTATACCTTTTTTGGTTAGAATTACGTATTAATCTTCCAACGGCGTTACTAGATTTTTATAGTTGTCTGGTATTTTGTCGCTATAGTAGGGTTTTCTTCGTTGTAGGAATTTTGTCATAAACAAATAAAAATTTATGACGCTATTTTTTTCATAAAGACACTACAAAAAAATTGTCATATAGTGACACACAAAAAAGTGTCATAAAATACCAAAAAATGCCACTAATGACCCTTATAATTTTGTGTGGCACACAAAAAAAGTGCCACTAGAAGCAGTGCCACTAAAGCCATTTAGTGACACTTTTTTGTGTGCTATCCAATCTAGGAAAGATCTTTAGTGGCACTTTTATTTTTGTCATAATATTAATTACAAAATATCTATACCAATTTAGTGGCACAATTTTTTTGCCATAAATTAAAAAAAGGCTTTTGTGGGCACGAATATTACGACAATAAATGTATTTCTAGCTAGAGATAAATGATGGTTTTGAATCATTACTAAATTACAATTTAAAATAAAAATGGAAATGAAAAACACTTAAAATTATATAATCATAATATAGATTATGGTTTCAATCCAAAACATGTTCCAATGTTAGCGAACAAATACATAATAAGTTCCAAATGTATTTCAAGTGTTTACAAACAAAGTAAATATGCTTTTTTCTGTTCGTCAACTCTATTCCATGTAATCCACGAATGTTGCTATTTCTACTGCACCAACACTTTATATTTTATCAACTCTTCCTTCATCATCATGACTTCTTGAAGATGATATTTCATTACTAGATGAAGAACCAACACGAGGGACTTAAAAAATACAAGGTAATGAAAATAGATGTTAATAATAAGCGGGTCGAACAAGTAATACATATAGTAATAAATGGGTCAAACAAGTAAAGTTATACATATGGTAATAAACAAGTCAAACAAGTAAAGCTATGCATATAATAATAAACGGGTCAAACAAGTTAAGTTGTACATATAGTAATAAAAGGGTCAAATAAGTAAAGCTATATATATAACTAGCAGGAAACCCACGCGATGCTGCGGTAATGACAATTTGTATTTTATTTTAAACAGGTCAAATTTTCTAGAGATTAGACAAAATAAAAGTCATCCAAAATATATTTTTATGTAACATTAATAGTAGATCATATGAAGTCATATCAAATTTTATTCAATAATATACATAGCAAGTTTAGTGGGATAAAAAAACCAGATAAAATATCATCGTGTACATAATTTTATAACTTTGTACGATACTTTCAGATGATTCATATACCTTACACCAAGCATGAAAGTGCAAAGATGTAAGATTCCTTTTGTTAGGTTGGTCCATATGTATCTTTAAAGTTTAGATTGACATTCATCAATGTAACATTCACCGGATCACGGTCAATAGCCATGTCTACCAAAGTCCTTTGCTTGATCTCTCACACAGTTCTGAATTCTGATACAACCCTTTTAAAGCCTTCAAAATCAACTAACAATATACATAAATAATATATGAGTTTCTGGAGCAGAATGCAATTATTTTATACTTAAAATAGCTCCAAAAATCAAAATCCAGAAGTATTTATTTCAAATGAGCCTAGATTGTATAACATTATGCATCTAAAAAATTCATTACATAACTAAAACCTGTTGACAGCATAACATTACTTTATTTTTCAAACTTCACCATATAAATTATTAAATGATATAAAAATGATTAAAGAAAAAAACAAGTCAAACTTGAGCCTCAAACATTATTAGTGAGTCAAATTTGAGTTGTCCTAAGTAAACCGATGTAACACCTCGAAAAGTCAAAACGAGTCATTAAGGATAAGTGGGCCTAACTAATGGAGATTTAATAAAGGAAGGAAAAAGGGTTATGGGCTAAGTGGGGTTCATGGGCAAGATTAAGGCCCATAACCAGCCCTTAACCTGCCCAAGACACCACCATCTTCTCCATTTGTGCCCTAGCAACAAAAATTTTGTAGAGAGAGAAAGTAGAAAGAGAAAGTGCAAGAAACTCAAGATTTGGGGCTTCTAAGGTTAAGGAATTGGAGATCTGGGCGTTTGGGCATCAAATCTCAAGGAAAGGAGCAACAAACAAGGTAAGAATCGACCCCTAAACCCTTCTGTAGATCAAACTCGGATTCTAGGGTTTTGGGTTTTAAAAAGTTGCAAAGAATCGCATAAAGGTCACATTTTTACGTATGAAAACGTGTAAAAAGCTTAGATTTGGCTTCATGGAAGTTAAACCAAGGATTTGGACGTAAAAAGTTAAGATTTTGGGCTAAAAACGGGCTGGTTCTTAGTTTTTATTCATCCAGCGAAACTGGGCCCCGATCCAGCGAAACTGTGAGTTAATCCAACGAAACTGTGCACTCATTCAGCGAGACTAGGAGAAATTCCAGCGAAACTACAGTTTCGCTCGGGCGAAACTACAGTTTCGCTGGGAATCTCGCTAAGACCCAAACTGACCCATAGACTTCGCGAAAGTAGGAAATTCCAACGAAAGTTGGGCGCTCAAGGCAGCGAATCTGTCTAGCGAAACTAGCAGAAGTGCTGCCCAGCGAAACTGCTGGCGAAACTGCGGTTTCGCTGCAGCGAAACTGTGGGCGAAACTATGAAGAAAATGATGTTTTTGTGTATTAACTTTCGTGCAGCTAGAGTGTTTGGACTATAGCTTAAGTAACTTAGGATTGAAGTTATTTTCTAAGTTCAGGTGAGTTCTAGACCCCCTTATTTAAACGTTTTTCCATGTTTTTGGGGCTATTATGCATAATAAACATAAGGTTTTCAAGGTAAGGATTTCAAGGTGTTTTAACAAGAAAATACATTTTTCTAAAGTAAAATAAAGGGCGTACCTGGTGCTGCAAAGAGCTCCCGCGTTTTCGCAGGGTCCAGGGAGGGTCCGTCCCATTTAAGGGAAGATGTACGCGGTCTTTCCCCCACATTTTGTGGGGAGGCCGTTTTCACAGATCGAACCTGAGACGCGCTGACCTGGCAGCCCGGCCCCAGCCATGGGCGTTGCCCCTTGGACCCCACTAGGGGCTGCTGCCCCTAGGACCCCGCTGTCAGGGGCTGCCGCCCCGAACCCCCGCTGTCCCGCGTAGGGTTGATTACGTGTTATGATGACTAGTACTTGGTATGTTGTGCGCTTAATAAGCTAAGTATTATATATATATATCAAGTGAAAGATAATACTAATGAGAAATGGAACTTAATGAATGTTACCCCCGGGCCCGTTTGATGATGAAAAGTCTTGCAAGCACTATGATAGATTTCACTTATGTGAGTCTGATGTATGATGATGGATCCGTATTCATGAGCGGGCTATGTGCCTAGCAGTGTGGATCAACTGTCGGGGGAAGCTACCGTGAAGATGTGTACCGACGGGGATCGATCAACCGTCGGGGGTAGCGACCATGGATAACGTGTACCGACGGGGATTGACATTCGTTGTCAATCAACATGGAGATCTTGCTTTATGCAATCTCGCTTATGATGAAGTGAAAACATAATGAAAGAAATGAAGATAATGAACGTGTTTAATATGATGCAAGTAATGTTTTGAAGTATGATGTATGCGTGTTCATTATAGGGAGGATAAAAGCTTTTATTTTCTTATTTATATAAAAGTAGAACTCACTCAGCGTAGCTGACTTTTTATGCATAATAGTGGACAGGTAAGCGCTGATGCTGAGGATGGCACCACGAAGCTACTTGGGGAGATATGGATGGCATTCCTGTTAATGAAGTCTTTATTGTAATTAATGAACAAGGAATATGTTTTGTTTACATTTAAAGGACAAATGTATGAGTACAATGGGGTTTTTAAGTTTAAATGAATGTTAATTATTTTCCGCTGCAATGTTTTGTTATTAAACTGATTTTATGCTATGAATTGCCAACTGTGAGGTTTCCCGGGAACAGGGCCTTACAAGTTGGTATCAGAGCCAAAGTTTAAGTGAAATGGGTAATTTTTCAAAATAAACCTTTACTTAAACTGAAAATAGGACGGAAAGGGAAGGAATGCCAATCTGAGTAGCTGCGTGCCATCAGGTACTTTCTTAAAGTTAACTGGTATTATGTGCGCATGTTATGTGTTTATGTGTTACTGTTAGATTTAGATGCTAATATAGTCAGGACAGGTAATGCTCGGGGTACGAAGAGTAAAGTAAGTGGCTAATCACAACTGGCCACTGTAATTAGAGACTTACTGTACTTGACATAAACTGATCTATTCCCTTGAATGACCGCGTTGGTATTTGAATCTTTCGGTGTGGGATAGAGGATGGCTAGCGGTAGATCTTCTAAGGTTTTGCCAGATAGGGGTTGTGGTGAACGTGGTGCCGAACCACGTATCACGAGAAGCATGGCTAGGGCGGCTGAAATGGCACTCGAAGGGCCCGAAGCCCCTCATGTGGAAGGCAGCGATGATGGCACTAGTTTGAGGATCACCATGAAAGAAGCTGTTGTTGAGGGAGTCCAACAGGCCCTACAGGAGATTCTGCCGTCCATTATAACTGAGGTAATTAAGGCGACGAAGGAGACGACTGCTATTGAAGAAAACACGAAGAATAGCGATAACAAGAACTGGCATGGAAAGCGGGTTGGACGTGACAGTGTCACCCTCAACACAAAGGTTGCAAGGACGGAGGGCCGGCGTGCAGCTTCGTCTGGTGCGAGGACTAAGAAGTGTGGTAAGTGTGCCAGAGGACACCTCGGGGAATGCAGATTGGGAACCAATGTCTGTTACCGATGCGGGGAGCATGGTCACATGGCCAGAGAGTGTGGAGTGATATGGTGCTACAACTGCAATGGAAGAGGTCACAAAAGCAGGGATTGCAAGAAGCCAAGGGCAGAGGGCGCAGGGCCTTCACAATAAGGCCGGATCAGGTTAGGACGGGTCCCGATATTGTGACAGGCATGTATATAATAAATAAAAATTCTGTCTTCCGTGTTGTTTAGTTCCAGGGCTAGAAAGAGTTTTGTTCTGTTGTTTTCTATGTTAAGTTGCCCAGTAGGAGTTTTGTGTCTACTGCCTTTTGTCGTTCGTTGCATGATAAGAGTAGAAAGTTAGACGAGCCTTTCTATGTAAAAACAGCCATTGGTAAATCCACTAAGATAACTGAAGTGATTGAGGATTGCCTGATTGAGTTAGAAAGTTGTATGTTCCCTGCTAGGTTGCATGTTATGGCCTTAGGAGGTTTCGATGTGGTGTTAGGCATGGATTGGTTAGCTAGATATGAAGCCAATATAGTATGTAGCAAGAAAATAGTTCGTCTAACAGCGCCCGATGGTAGTTCCGTTACGGTTCGTGGGGATAAGGTGTGTTGTGTGCCGAAGGTCGTGTCGATGATCACAGCTGAAAAGTACATGAGACATGGGCGTAGCGCTTACTTGGCCTACGTAAAAGATGTGGACGCGCTAGAGCCACAATTATCAGATGTGCCGGTAGTGCGTGAGTTTTCTGACGTTTTTCCTGAAGACCTGACTGGTGTGCCGCCGGACCACGAAATCGAATTCCAGATTGATTTGTTACCGGGAGCACAACCCGTCGCTAAAGCACCATATTGATTGGATCCTTCGGAGATGGTAGAATTGAAGGACCAGTTGCAAGATTTATTGGATAAGGGTTTCATCCGACCGAGTATCTCTCCATGGGGTGCTCCAGTTTTATTCGTCAAGAAGAAAGATGGTAGCATGCGGATGTGCATTGACTATCGCGAGCTTAATAAGCTGACCGTAAAGAATCAATACCCGCTACCAAGGATCGACGACTTTCGATCAACTTCAGGGTGCCAGCTGGTTTTCAAGGATAGATCTGCGGTCTGGTTACCACCAACTGAAGGTGAAAGAACAAGATATCCCTAAAACAGCGTTCCGGATGCGTTATGGACATTACGAATTCCTCGTCATGTCCTTTGGTTTAATTAACGCGCCAGCTGCTTTTATGGACCTTATGAATCGGGTATGTCGGCCAATGTTGGATAAATCGGTAATAGTGTTCATCGATGACATTTTGATCTATTCGAAAAGTGAAGAAGAACATGCAGATCACATTCGAGAAGTATTGGAGACACTCAGAAGCGAGACGTTATATGCTAAGTTCTCCAAATGTGCATTTTGGCTTCGAGAAGTTCAATTTCTGGGTCATGTGGTCAATCCGAGGGGATCAGGGTGGATCCTGCGAAGGTTGAAGCGGTAATGCAATGGGAATCTCCAAAGACGCCAACCGAGATTCGCAGTTTCTTAGGTCTGGCAGGTTACTATAGGAGGTTTATCCAGGATTTCTCTAAGATAGCTTCTCCATTGACTAAGCTGACCCGGAAGGACGTGAGGTATGAATGGGGTTCTGATCAGGAGAATGCCTACCTAGAACTAAAGATGAGGTTAACGCAAGCCCCTGTCTTGACGTTACCTGAGGGAAACGAGGACCTGGTAGTCTACTCGGATGCCTCATATGCAGGATTGGGTTGCGTGTTGATGCAACGAGGGAAGGTGATAGCCTATGCTTATAGACAATTAAAAGTCCACGAGGCCAATTACCCTACCCGTGATTTGGAGTTGGCCGCGGTGGTGTTTGCATTGAAGATTTGGAGGCACTACCTGTATGGGGTGAAATGCACCATCTTCACTGATCATAAGAGTCTGAAGTATGTCTTTGAACAGAAAGAACTCAATATGAGGCAGAGGAGGTGGTTGGAACTGATCAAGGACTATGACTGCGAAATTCATTATCATCCAGGCAAGGCTAATGTGGTTGGTGACGCCCTTAGCCGAAAAGGACGACCCGAACCAATTCGGGTGAGGGCTTGCCAGATAATCATGACGCCTGATGTTATGAAACAAGTGAGGGCATTCCAGGATGAGGCATTAAGAGAGGACAGAGTCAACTCTGAAAGGATGAAAGGACAAGTTTCAGATTTGGGGGAAAACACCCTGGGTGTTAGAACTCGATCTGGGAGGATGTGGATCCCTCTCTACGGGGATCTGAGGGAGAAGATCATGGACGAGGCTCATAAAACACGATATTCCATTCACCCCGGCGCCACCAAAATGTATCAGGATCTGATAAAAGATTACTGGTGGCCAGGAATGAAGCGAGATGTGGCTAAGTATGTGAGCAAGTGCTTGACTTGTCTGCAAGTGAAGGCAGAGCACCAAAAGCCATATCGAAAGATCCAGCCTTTAGACATCCCCGAATGGAAATGGGAACACATCACAATGGACTTCAACACGAAGCTACCTCGCACGGCGAGAGGAAGCGACGCGATCTGGGTGATTGTTGACCGTTTAACAAGGAGCGCCCATTTCCTACCAATTCGTGAGACGTTTACCTCTGAGAAGTTGGCAGATCTATTCATCAAGGAGATCGTGGCTCGTCACGGCATGCCAGTGTCTATCGTTTCGGATAGGGACACGCGATTTACGTCCAAGTTCTGGAAGAGGTTTCACGACTCAATGGGGACTAGACTGCATATTAGTACGACTTACCACCCCCAAATGGATGGTCAGTCAGAAAGAACGATTCAAACGTTAGAAGACATGCTACGAGCATGTGTAATCGACTTTGGAGGAAGTTGGGATGAGCACTTGCCGTTGGCGGAATTCTCATATAATAATAGTTACCATGCCAGCATTGGTATGCCCCCTTACGAAATGTTGTATGGTAGGAAGTGCAGAACGCCCGTGTGTTGGGGTGACATAAGGCAAAAGGAACTGGGGAGCCTTGAAGTGATTGAGGTCACAACTGAGAAGTTAGATAAGATTAAGGCATTCATGAAAGCTGCAAAAGATCGCCAGAAGTCTTATGCTGATAAGAGGCGTAGGCCGATAGAGTTTGAGGTTGGTGACAAGGTTATGCTCAAGGTATCGCCTTGGAAAGGGATCATTAGGTTTTGAAAAAGGGGAAATTTAAGCCCAAGATTCATAGGGCCTTTCCGTATTATCGCAAGGGTAGGGGAAGTGGCCTACAGACTAGAATTACCTGATGAGCTGAGTGAAATTCACCCTACGTTCCATGTATCTCATCTTAGGAAATGTCTAGCAGACGATGATGCATTTGTACCATTAGAAGACATTGAAGTCGACGAACGACAGAACTACGTAGAGCAGCCGGTGGCCACCCTTGATTGGAAGGAGAAACACTTGCGGAATAAAGTGGTTCCGCTTGTACGAGTACAGTGGAGGCACAGAAAGGGATCAGAATCTACGTGGGAGGCTGAGGAGGAGATGAGGAAATTTTATCCTCAATTGTTTGACGACTGACAGGTTTCGAGGACGAAACCTAAATAAGAGGGGGAGACTTGTAACACCCCGAAAAGTCAAAACGAGTCATTAAGGATAAGTGGGCCTAACTAATGGAGATTTAATAAAGGAAGGAAAAAGGGTTATGGGCTAAGTGGGGTTCATGGGCAAGATTAAGGCCCATAACCAGCCCTTAACCTGCCCAAGACACCACCATCTTCTCCATTTGTGCCCTAGCAACAAAAATTTCGTAGAGAGAGAAAGTAGAGAGAGAAAGTGCAAGAAACTCAAGATTTGGGGCTTCTAAGGTCAAGGAATTGGAGATCTGGGCGTTTGGGCATCAAATCTCAAGGAAAGGAGCAACAAACAAGGTAAGAATCGACCCCTAAACCCTTCTGTAGATCAAACCCAGATTCTAGGGTTTTGGGTTTTGAAAAGTTGCAAAGAATCGCATAAAGGTCACATTTTTACGTATGAAAGCGTGTAAAAAGCTTAGATTTGGCATCATGGAAGTTAAACCAAGGATTTGGATGTAAAAAGTTAAGATTTTGGGCTAAAAACGGGCTGGTTCTTAGTTTTTATTCATCCAGCGAAACTGGGCCCCGATCCAGCGAAACTGTGAGTTAATCCAGCAAACTGTGCACTCATTCAGCGAGACTAGGAGAAATTCCAGCGAAACTATAGTTTCGCTTTCGCTCGGGCGAAACTACAGTTTCGCCGGGAATCTCGCTAAGACCCAGACTGACCATAGACTTCGCGAAAGTAGGAAATTCCAACGAAAGTTGGGCGCTCAAGGCAGCGAATCTGTCTAGCGAAACTAGCAGAAGTGCTGCCCAGCGAAACTGCTGGCGAAACTGCAGTTTCGCTGCAGCAAAACTGTGGGCGAAACTATGAAGAAAATGACGTTTTTGTGTATTAACTTTCGTGCAGCTAGAGTGTTTGGACTATAGCTTAAGTAACTTAGGATTGAAGTTATTTGCTAAGTTCAGGTGAGTTCTAGACCCCTTATTTAAACGTTTTTCCATGTTTTTGGGGCTATTATGCATAATAAACATAAGGTTTTCAAGGTAAGGATTTCAAGGTGTTTTAACAAGAAAATACATTTTTCTAAAGTAAAATGTGACATTTTTCCATGTTTTTGTGGGGAGGCCGTTTCCACAGATCGAACCTGAGACGCGCTGACCTGGCAGCCCGGCCCCAGCCATGGGCGTTGCCCCTTGGACCCCACTAGGGGCTGCTGCCCCTAGGACCCCGCTGTCAGGGGCTGCCGCCCCCGAACCCCCGCTGTCCCGCAGAGGGTCGGTTACGTGTTATGATGACTAGTACTTGGTATGTTGTGCGCTTAATAAGCTAAGTATTATATATATATATCAAGTGAAAGATAATACTAATGAGAAGTGGAACTTAACGAATGTTACCCCCGGGCCCGTTTGATGATGAAAAGTCTTGCAAGCACTATGATAGACTTCACTTATGTGAGTCTGATGTATGATGATGGATCCGTATTCATGAGCGGGCTATGTGCCTAGCAGTGTGGATCAACTATCGGGGGAAGCTACCGTGAAGATGTGTACCGACGGGGATCGATCAACCGTCGGGGGTAGCGACCATGGATAACGTGTACCGACGGGATTGACATTCGTTGTCAATCAACATGGAGATCTTGCTTTATGCAATCTCGCTTATGATGAAGTGAAAACATAATGAAAGAAATGAAGATAATGAACGTGTTTAATATGATGCAAGTAATGTTTTGAAGTATGATGTATGCGTGTTCATTATAGGGAGGATAAAAGCTTTTATTTTCTTATTTATATAAAACTAGAACTCACTCAGCGTAGCTGACTTTTTATGCATAATAGTGGACAGGTAAGCGCTGATGCTGAGGATGGCACCACGAAGCTACTTGGGGAGATATGGATGGCATTCCTGTTAATGAAGTCTTTATTGTAATTAATGAACAAGGAATATGTTTTGTTTACATTTAAAGGACAAATGTATGAGTACAATGGGGTTTTTAAGTTTAAATGAATGTTTAATTATTTTCCGCTGCAATGTTTTGTTATTAAACTGATTTTATGCTATGAATTGCCAACTGTGAGGTTTTCCGGGAACGGGCCTTACAACCGAGCAAGCTCTATTAAGTTAAACAAGCCGAATTTGAAATTCAGAAAAGCTTGTCATGACACCCTAAGGAAAATCCTTTTAGATGTGCCATTATCCTGTTGATCATCATCAGCACCCTATTCTATACATAAATTATTACATGAACAAATTTACTAACTTCCCTTTATTAAAATGTTATTATGTTGCAAGATTAGTCAATAACAATAACAAAATAGAAATCATGATCAACAAATAAGATATTGAAAAGGGCAAAATCTTTACCTTAGCCACACCTCAACCACAATCCGCCCTATATTTAATTTGAATTTTGAAGACATAAAACTGTTTAGGCAATCCTAAAATGATCAGTAAACCAAAAATACACCTGGATGGGTCAGATAACTATATCACACTACAAAAATAATTTAATATGATTAAATGAATAAGTAGAATCTCCATTTCCATCTAGATACTTAATACATACTGCCCAACATTTATGTGTAATAAATATGCATGTTTGAATTTACTCATGTTTAATCTAACTATTATTGATACGGAGAGTTTATAAATATAGGTAATACCTGGTCATTTGCCAAGACAGGTGATGACTATTTTCCAAAGCCTAGCTGAGAAAATGCTTCAAAATGCTTATTAATCAATTGTGTACCTAAATACCATATGGTGGGTAACAAGTCACAATTGGGTTAGGTAACAATTCAAAATAGGTAATTTTTATGCTGGACTGAAACGGATCACGTCAATGGTGACCTGTACCACTTTCTTTCCAATCTTTTTAAAGATAATTAGCACATCAAAACTGCGTAAAAAGATTAACCAATTTCAATATCATATTTAATTAAAGTGAGTTAAAAGGCTTTATGAATTGGAAATACATTTTGGCCAACTTTCTTCATTTTTTCATTTTAGCTAAATTTTTTCTATGTTAGTTGTTTGACCCATCATACATAAAGCATAGCCTAAATCTACTTATTATAAATTAACAATCAAAATTATCACTTCCCAAAAGAATATATTAGATACATCTTCATACTTTTTAGCATCAAAATCACCTAATCCAAGATCCTCATCCTAAATGAATTCATATAATGTCTGGATGTGGAAAGCATTTAGCATGCCACCTACAACAAATTTCATGTGGTTTTTATTAACAAATACACTATTAATGTAGTTATTCTCTATGTGTAGTCTTAAAGAAACCAAAAATACTTTGCTGCCTTCATGGCCTCATAATCACCATTGTATCTTTTAACAGTGGTGATAACAGTGAGAGTGACAGTTTATGTGAAAAGACGACCAAATAAGTTGCAGAGAGAGGAAGAACAACCATTATTGCACTAAGAAATCATGTTCTCCAATGAATTTACCAAGTAAATTTGAGAATAACCTTGAATATTATGGTTCTTGAGGCAATCAGATTACCAGATGATTAGCCACCTATTTCATTAAACAAAAAAGTTAAGATCTGAATGTTGCCTAGCAACAACAAGATCAACAGGCATAAAATAACCTTTTTGTCTTTTTGTTGTTTGTCAAAGTCATCCTTTCCAGCTGGGAAGCCAGCTGCAGAAAACAATTACATGATAAGAAAATTCCTACAGGAGACATTTCATATAATGAATTCTTGGAAACCTTCATTAAACATTATGAGAAAAAAGTGGTAAGCTTAACTAAATAGTTGTAAAGTGAAAACGAAGTCAAATGTATCAATCAAAGCAAAGAGTTGCTACGAGAAAGTAACTTTTGCACAAGAAACAACCGTCGTCGTCTTGGCTCCAGCTTTTGCTATAGCGTTAGCCTCTGATTTTGATCCAACCTATCATCCAGATCTCCTGGTGTGGTTGTAGAGTCACTTGCAATAGCTTTCAGTGAACTCTAAATAGATAATAATGCAGCTGAGCATTTCTTATTATTATTTTCTAAAGTACACATGGACATGATAAATAGGAACATTTTATTATGTAAAAATGCATTACCACAACTCTAGCAGCTTCATCATCTACATAGCTTCCATCTTTACGAGTTCGTGTTGTTATATACATTTCTCCTCTTGTTGGGTACACACCATCATTCTTCATTGCCTATAACTTATGTTTAATGGTTAGTAAGAGAGTTCAAAAGAACGCATGACAATAATGTCAAAATATAACGAGATTAATACCACTTCATGAGCAAGTCTAGCAAATGACTTTATCCCAGTTACATGAGGTTCCTTCATCTTTGAGTGGCTTGATCGTTTTTTAGCACATGTGTTCTATAGTAATTGGTATTTTAGCACAAACAAAATATAATGAGAAATTAAAATGGAAGGCGTATTGAAATAAAATGGTTCAAACTAATTTTCTAAGCAAATTGGAAACTAGAAGGCGTATTGAAAATAAAATGAGAAATTGGTATTGTTACCTGAAATTCTGGAGTGAACCAACGAGCAAATTGGAAACTAGAAGGCGTATTAAATCTGCATTATTTACATTCATTTTTGGAGACATTAACATCTGCATCAAATCCTTGGTGTTGTATAATTGACTTTTCTAGATTCACATGCTGGACTTGAAAGTGTAGGAGGAGCCTAATGTCTCTACTGGTCTCTTTGAATTGGTATAGATTGTCATCAGCTCATTGCAAAGATTGCAGATCCTAAATGTCTATAGCAACAAACTGATTTCATAATTTTAACTGATTGCTTTTCTAAGTCGAGTTCCGGTTTGACATTCTTGCTATTTCTTCTGGTTGATATAAGTATTAGGCATATATCCATATATAATTCCAATTCATATCTAGGTACTGTTTTTCTAAACTTTCATGATTTAATTTCACTACTTCCCCACTTCATATCTATATATATTAGCTCCCAGTTGCATTTAAATATTCAACATTATAGCTTTTGTTTTATGTATTATTCCCAAATATATATATTTCTTGTAAACTAGGTTATTCTACATAAAAACCCAATAAAACCCAAATCGTGTAGGTTGCGGTTTGACCGTCAAAATCAGACTGTAAACATCCCTATCAACTACCAATCTTAAAAAACCACTAAAATCATTATGGCAGAAAGAACTAGTAAATTAAACTTTAAAAACTAATGCCACAAGGTTACTGTTTACTAATTTGCAGAAAAAAAGGATGAAACTTCAAAATTAGGGCTTTAGTAGAAATAAGATATATTAATCCAAGTATAACAAGATTATGCTATCATCAAGACCTATGCTCTATAATTCAAGTATTATACTAGAAATCTATGAACTACATGAAGAATCAAGAGATATATTACATAGAGGATGTATCGTAGGGTACCACAGATCACAACATTTGAATTACAAATCATAACTATTTCATGACAGATTTCATCGAATGAATAACCAAGTTATAACCCTAAACGTTGATTGATCGATGATTTTAGACAAGCAATTGAACTTGAAATCAAATAACCTTACGTGCGAATAGATTCACAGATCAACAACGAGTAATTGAAGGTAAAATCTACTAACCTCACGAGATAAATGATCTTCGTTACCTGAATACAATCGACAACGAGTAATGTTATACAAGCTTCCTTCCTTCTTCGATGAAATTGTATCGCATAATTCAAGATTAGAGGCGGTCAAATATTGAGGCTAAAAGTTTGGGGGGAACAAAAATTTTTAGGAAAATTTAGAGGGAAATATATTAGGTAGATGAGTTAGTGTTCAGGTTTAATTCTCATTCTTAAATGAGTTAGGCGGCCAAAAATTCTTATTCTTATCTCATATATATTAGGTTTGATTTTATTTAAAAAACTTAATATTTAAATAATAGATGGCGGAAACATGAAATAATAAGTCAATTTTAATCATAACTTAAATAAATGTAATGCTTAATTTTAAAAAGTGAAATTGTAGTTTAGTGTCACACCCTCGCTTATAGCGGAAACACGAGGATGCGACGGACGGGATCGTCATAACACTTGGTATAAATACAGAGACATAATACATGCAAACTCCTCGTGTCATGACGTCGCCCGACACAATGGTGACTTGTGTCGTGGTTAGTCAGTTCCACGACAATCATAGTCTTATTGATTCCAAATCCATATTACAAAGAGTTTCACAAATAATTACAAATCATATACATTACTAATGCAAAACTATTAAAATCCTGAGGGTCTCTGCTAAGGCATCTGCTCTAGCTATCCTCTTTGATTATGTTCACCTGAAAAGATATGCTCAAAAATGTCAACACATAATGTTGGTGAGTTCCGCAGGTTTAAATTTAAAACATGTAATTGATGCTGTGTAGAATTTGATGTGAAATCATACTGCAAGCACTAACCACATAACATGTGTTTTAGACAACCAAACCTAATGACGTTATGCATATAAATTAGCCGGAATATATTCACCCTTGGCCTGATTGCTGGCAGCTGTGTTGGCAACTCGCAAGTTAACCAATCGTCGAAGGGTGGGGGTGTCAACCCAGTAGTACTACCAATACCTAACCGTTGGTTCCAAACCCGGGAATTAATGGTTGTAAGAATCCATAGAATAACACCATGTATGCATGCAAAAACAGTATCACATTGATTCCAAGTATAGAATATAGAATGTACAGCATTAAAAACGGGTGAGCATACTTTTCCCCCATTGATTGAAAACATTGAAAACTTGTATAAGCATAAAAAGGGGCCACGAAACTCACCTTGAATTAATGTAATGCACAAAGACTTCACAGAATAAGCAATGCACGATCAAACACGTTCAACATCTATTATTGATTGTAATTAAGTCTTTATATTGTAATCAATGCAAATAGATATATTTGGTCGGATTCGGGTTGGTTCGGGTTTGACGTACACGATTAGATGTATATTTATGAGTTTGATTATAACTTTGTGATTTATATATTAAATTTATTTAATTAAAGTATATTTTTATAAAAATAATTCATAATTATATTTGGAAAAAATTTATAAAATTATATGATGTATAATTTCTACGATTTTTATGGTTATTTTATAATTACACACGATTTTAGAGTTCATTTTATAAACATACTTATTTATAAATAATATTTTATAAAGATTTTTTTAAGGTTTTTAAATAAAATAAATTTACAGAAAATAATTTTTGTAAGATTTAAAATAAAGGATATTTATAAAATTTATTTTATAATTTTTAGGAATTTTTGTAGAATTTTTAGAAGCTTAAAAAAAGCTTAAAAAATGAATGCAGTGGCCCGGGGTCGAACCCGGGACCTCTCGGATGTGGTGGAACATGGGAACCGGTGAACCAAAGGTCGTGGCCGTGACAGAACACCGTTCCTTTTATTTTTAACCAATGAATCCCAGTTTCCCCCAATTCATTATAAACCCTAATTCGATCTCACCAAAATTGAATTCGAATTCGATCTTGATTGCTGAAATAAACATGGGGCTTTGATTCCCCATGTGTAAACGAGTAGAATAGTGTGTTTAATTACCTGATTTCGTTTGATTTGATGCTAAGAACAGTGAAGAACAAGTCGCGGTATAGCTCGAAATCGAATGATGATCAAACGATGATGAAAACCAAATTAATTGCACAGATAGCTTCGAATGGGGCTAATGATTGAAAGACCTATGTTAATTGCAGTGTATATGGGTCGGATATTAGTGTTCGATTAGTTGCAGGTTCGAGGACAGAGGTGAATTTGATTTGGTTTGATTATGGGTGTTCTGATGAATGGGAGGTTACATTCGATTTACAGGCTGTCAACGTTCGAGTTGATTGAATCAATTTGGTTAAAGTGGAGTTTTAGTGGATGATTTAGCCGTTGAACGGTCGAAGATAAAGTGGATTCTCTTCTAACCATTGTTTGACCGATTAAAAGCGTTTTAGCAGTGCTTCGGGTTCGAATCTTGTTTACAAAACGATTCTATGTAATTTAAGCTATTAAAATCGAGTTTTTAATCGGTTTTGGTGGTCGCCGGAGTGTTGTCGGACTTCGCCGGAATAGTGCTGGCCGGAAACACGGGGGGCGGGGTTGGTTTTTGAAAATTTACACAAATGGTCCCTCGGGTTTAGGTTGTTATTTTATGTTGAAAACTTCTTTTGAAGTTTCAGAAATATCAAAACACCCCCTGGACTTATTAGTATTAATATTATTTTTATCATTATTGTTATTATTATTATTATTATTATTATTATTATTATTTATTATTATTATTATTATTATTATTATTATTATTATTGTTATTATTATTATTATAATGGTTATTATTATTATTGTTCACACGGACGTGTATACGAGAGATTCAACTTAAACGATATATATATATATATATATATATATATATATATAATAATAATAAATACACAAGGATATTTGATACACACGGAACAAGTACACGATGATAATTCGTTTAACACGATAAATAGACTATGTACATATATGAGAATCGTTAATACACACACGGTGAGTTAACGAGTTTAATGCTGATTGACGGTCTATTGGTTAATGACAGATGTCACACACCATCTCATTCACCACATGATCTTCAACAAGAATAATCTTAGGTTTCCTTTCTGATTTGAGAATATCTTGAATGTTTCTAAAACTTTGTTCATTAAATCCATCTGTATCATCTGAACTGTCACACTAATGTGACAGTAACCCACCATGTTCTTTGCTTGATTTTGTGAGGTGTCACATTTAGCTAGATGAGTTAGTGTTCGAGTTTAATTTGCTGGTTCAAACGGGTCGTGTTGTGTCACCCATGAATTTCATGGCATGTTCACGCTCGCTAATAAAAAAGTTAGGGGTTGTTTGACAGCATCTAAATCAGGCTCTTAGTGATTCAGATGTCTGAATGGTTCAACACTTAATGTTCAGACTGTTTGCTTTCGCGAGCGAATGTCTAAATGGTTTAAACATTTGCCTTTGAATGGTTAAGCATTATACTAATGCTAAATGGTTAAAAGGTCTAATGTTGAATGGTTAAACCTCTTATCTGAATTAGTCAGACATTGTCTTTGAATAGTTAAACGATATACTACCTCTTAAGAGTCCAGACCTATGGTTCACCACTTAATGGTTCAGATATTTTATTGGTTCAGCACTTAATTAGAAATTACCAAACGGCCCCTTAGTGGTTTTAGTTAGCTACTTTGGACTAGTGACATAAAGCTAAATGCCACTAAAAATATGTACTAATAAAAAATGGCATACGTAAAATGCCATTAAAATCCTAAATTAGTGACATAAAGTTGAAGTGTCACTAAACATGTGTGCAAGACAAATATGGCATATGCAAAGTGCCATTAAAACCTACAATAGTGGCACAAAAGCTAAGTGTTACTAAAAGCGTGTGCCACTAAATGGCATTTTTTTGTAGTGAGAAAAAAAAATTAGAGTATTTTCTCCTTTTCTAGTAGTGGATATTGGCTCACACGTCCATTTCTAACATGGTGAGTTATAACTGGGAATGCTTTAAGAGAACGAGAGTACACTTCTATATATATAGATGTTATTTTTTTCTTGAACACCGGATTGTTTGACATATCAATATATCATATATAATTTTTTTCGCCAAGCATATTATGTTTACTTATGTTTACAAGTGCTTTGTGCCGATACTTGATGCGCCTTCAACTAGATACTTGAGTCGGTGGCCAGTGGTAAGAATTAAATTTTTTTAGGAGTAATTTATAGAGCCTTACAATAGGATATTATTTTTAAAAAAATACAACACTTTGTTTCTTCCTCTTGAGATGAAATGAGTTATCAGCGACTCGCGGCGGGGATGTACGATTACATTAGCATAGTGTAGAAAACTTGGATAATCTGAGAGTCGTGAAGATCACTTTCAGATCGAAATTATTCGATGGTTCACTGGAATAAATCAATCGGATACAACTCAGACGAGATCAAGAATTAGTATGCTGTATTGTGTGAATTTCGTTAAACCAGAAGAAGAAATCAAGAGAAAAGTGACCAACTTTTTTGATCTAATTCGATTTTGAGGGAAAAAACGGGAAAAACTGCCATTTGGCAGTTTATTCATATTATTTTTTATTTTAAATAATCATTAAAAAATACGTATTTTCCACTCGAATTTCACATGTGAAATTCTGGAAATCAATTCGAAATGTTTTTTTTTATCAGCTCGACCCCAGCCAGGGGCTCTGCCCCTTGGACCCCGCCAGGGGCTGCCACCCCTTGGACCCCACTACCAGGGGCGCTGCCCCCGGACCCCCGCCAAGGGGGCGTTGCCCCCTTGGAACCCCCATGGCTTAGGAGCTTCGCCCCTAAGAAGATTTTTAACATCAAAGATGTCACACCCCAACCTTGACAGCGGAAACGTCAAAATATGAGAGTTAAGATCATTCACAGCCACATAACGCTATTATTAAATCCAAATATATTATTCATAAGTTTCAAAGGTAACATTACAAACATAAGTCTCAAATAAAGAAATTAACAAGCATAATAAGAAATATAACAAGCTCATTCATTTATTTAACTAGGTCCATTCCTATGTGTGAACAAGCTTCAAAAGTGGCGATCAAACTTGAGTGTTTCCTGAAACATGTTAAAAATAAAAGGTCAATAATAATGTTGGTGAGATTTCCATAGTTTTCAATTCATAAGTATATAAAAGATGGCAATTCATGTTGTAAGTTAGAGAACAAAGTAACTAGGGATGTAAGACAGAATGCACAATCAAACCTTGACAAAGTTTTACAAGTCTCAAACGTTTACAAGTATATACGATTAGCTAAGTGTACTTGAATCAACCAAGCAGGCTTGTCAGGCCCATAGATCTATGACGTCCCCAGACTAGCAATAGTTAATGATTGTACATATATTCGACATTACATGGTAGCTACAAGGTTCAACTAACCACAACACACAAGTAAATTGCCATAAGTTTACAAGAATCAAACGTTTACAAGTGCAATAATTTATAAGTAACATGTTTCGCCCCAAAGTGTGAAAATATGAAAAAGGGGTATAGAAATACTCACATGATATAAATAAGATGATCGTAAGAAATTAACGATGCTCCAACGATTCTTTTTTTACAAGATATCTAACGTATATATATTCCAAGGTTAAGTTTAAAGGTAAGATTAACGGATAAACGTGAACTAGGGTTTCAATTGGAATTTGGGGGGGGGTTAATAACTAATTCTAATAAGATAAAATGAAGCAATCGTTTATGTTTTGGTTAAATAAAGTTGGGATTAGTCAATTATAAATAAGAATGTAATAATTTGATTTACTGAATTATTAAAGATTAGACATCATGTGTGAAAAGAAATAATTAATTTAATAATTAATTATCTAAAATTTAATATAGGTAATTAAATGACCTTAAAAACATCTAAAATCATTTTATAAAGTTTTGGGCTTCTATATGATTAGATTTAGTGGTCTTATAATATCAATCTTTAAAATAAATAAAGTATAATAGAAAGTTTTATTATTTTATAAGTTTCAAGAACTTAAATAAAATCTTAAGGAATAACTTATTAACTAATTATATGTAACATAGTTAGATAAATAATTAATATTTGAATTATTAAATAACTATTTGAATAATTAGTTATTTAAGATGTAAATTTAAAATGTTTTGAAATACTCTAAATTTGAATCATAAAAGCCTTTTAGCATTTAAATTACATAAAAGAATTACTATTTCTTTAAAACCTTTATTTAAAAAAATAATTAAATTCACAATCATAAGTTTTAATACTTTTGAAATTAATTTAATAATTTCTGAAATGTTTTAGTTAACCAAAATAATATTTATTTTGATTATTAATATAATAGTAATTTTCTAAATTATGAAATATTAAAAAACACTAACTAAAACAGAAAATGGTGGAGGCCCGGTTCGAAGCCGGGACCTCTTGGTCATTCTCCATGCAAGTTGCCAGTTGGGCTATAGCCCGATCTGGTTGTAAGGTCATCTAAAATATTTAAAAATATCATTTATCAAATCCCCCAAATTTCTCAAGAACCCTAGATGGAAATTGTTCCAAATTGAACCCCGATTTGTTAATGTTGTTAAAATCAAACATAGGGCTTTTGATCCCCAGATAAACCGAGCATCTTGGTGTATGAAACTTACGTGATTGAGTTCAGATTGACGGAGATGATGGTAAGAACAGTCACGACAATGTGGATGTTGATTCAAAGTGCAAACGTTGTTGTTAATCAAATTAACCTTACAGATATATAATAAGGTCGATAACAAGTAAAAGCCCTCTGTCAATTGCGAGTAATATAGCGTCGAACATGGACCGCGATTCAGACGTAGGTCGTGAACGAAGATGATGATTGAATGTGGATCAGATGCGTTTTTCAGGTGAAACTGGAACCAAGAAGAGATTATAGACAGTTAAACGATCATGAAGGTACAGTTAATTTGATTATAATTGAGTTTTAATGTTCGAATAGCACACGATTAATGGTGTCGGTTACACGAATTGTTTGGGTTCGTAACCGTTGTTTCAACCCAATTAAGGTACATAACCGAGTTCGATATGTGTTCGTGAACCGGTTAAAGTGATTTGGGACTTCGAATCGATGGGGTTTGCTCGTTTAAAGCTAACCGGAGCTCGGCCGGAGGTGATGGCCGGAATAGGGTCGACGGGGAGGGGTTGGGTTTTTAAAAGAATTTACACTTAGGCCCCTGTGGTTTTAAGGTTTCTAATTTAAATCCGAAGTTAAACTTTTAACTTTAGAGCAAATTGCACTTTAGTCCCTGAGGTTTTAATCTTTATTATTTTATGCCCAAAACTTATTATTTACAAGTTTTAAAAATATTAACTTCTTTTGTTTTTATTCAATTTCAAGATGTAACACCCGTATTTTCTTTTTTTTTAAAGAAATAAAAGAATAAAAGAGAAAGAAAAAGGAAGAAATGAAAGTCAACCTAAAGTTGAGGGGTAAAAAGTGCCAAAAGGACAAAATCTTTGAAAAGTTGGTGTAAAAGAGGGTATGGCCGCCCATAACCCCCTGCACACTTCTTTGCATTCGGTTTTTTTGAGAGAGAAACAGCAGACTTCGATTTTCAGAGAGAGAAAGAAGAAGAAATCGAATTCAAGGTAAGAATTAGTGTTTTTAAGTTGTGTTTTGGCTAAGAAACCGAGAATGCATGTTCTTATGTGTGTGTTTTTGTGTTCGGGTGTGTTCATTTGGATTTTATAGGTGTTGAACTTGTAGCAAACGGGTTTTGAAGAAGTCATACCCGAGAGACTGCTAAGGTGAGTTTCTAGACCCCGGTTTCTACTTGTTTTAAACCTTTTTGGGGATGAAAATGTATTTTTACGATTTTTACTATGATTATGTATGCAAACCCGTATGTATTTTGCATGCCTGATGATGTTTATGAGTTGTTTATGTGAAGTTCATGCTTAGAAACACCTTGGTAAGCTTAGAACAATTAGGCTTGATGTTTGGGTTTGGAAATTTCATAGTAATAAGTTGGACAGAAAGTTGATGAGCCTAAATAGTGCTCATACGCCCAAAATTTTGCCTTAGAAATGTTCTAAGTAGGGTCATGAGTCCAAAAAGTTCTCATATGCCTAAACAGTACCTAATACGCCTAAGACTCATGAGCCTCAACAGTGCTCGTGTGTCTGAAAATAAGTTAAGTATAAGGTGATGAGCCCAAACAGGGCTCTTACGCCTGAAAAATAGGCTTAAAAGTCTAAGTGTTAGATGATAAGCCTAAACAGTGGCCTTATGAGTCTGAACAGTGGTCATATGCCTAGAAAAGTTAGCCGGATGACGAAGTGTAGGGTCATGAGTCCTAACAGTGCTCATGCGCCCGAATAGCTTATGCGCCCATAGTGAAAATGTTTCTAAGTGTAGGCTGGTGAGCCTACATAGTGATGAAAAGCCCGAACAGGGCTCTTACGCCCAAACACTTAGAATTTTTACAGAAATGTTTCTGGGAGTTTGTGCCTTAGGGGTTGACCGAGGTTGACTAAGGACTTATAAATGATGATGTTATATGCATAATATGATTACTATGATTGTTCCATATTATAATTATTGCTACTATTATTATTACTTATAGTATGTGGCTTTACGTGGTATGTTATTATCTTAACGTAAAGTATATTGTAATAATAAAGTGAAAGAGCAATAAAGAAAAGAAGTGGAACATAAATAAAATGTTAATAAGTCTTGCAAGCACATAGGCGGGACACGACCGTGTTGTCGTTAGCTCAACTGTATTGCGCGTTAGCTACCCATTATGCACACAGGGTCGATCAATTGAGATTGGCAGGACCTTTGTAGCGTGCCCTGGGTGATTGGGTCTGCCTTGTACATAGTCCACATAGCCTTTCGAGGGATACAGTTGAACCCTTCGGGGGGATAACCATAGCCCTTTCGAGGGATACAGTTGAACCCTTCGGGGGGATACCCATAGCCCTTTCGAGGGATACAGTTGAACCCTTCGGGGGGATACCCATAGCCCTTTCGAGGGATACAGTTGAACCCTTTGGGGGGATACCCATAGCCCTTTCGAGGGATACAGTTGACCCTTTCGAGGGAGATAGATGGCCCATCACCCGTTTTTCCATCGCGCACATAGTTGGGGCCTTGCGCACTGGTCCACATAGACAGTGGAACATAAAGTTAAAAAGTTTACAGACAAGGCATACAGTACAAAGAACGAACAATATTTGTTCACATAGTTAATGCGTGCTCGCATACATAGTACAGAGTTGTAATTTACAGAAAAGAGTATTTTCATATACAACATATAGAAAGTATTTTATTATGTATAAAACTAGAGCTCACTCAACAATGCTGACTTTTATACATTTTCAGTTGGCAGGTAATTATTGCTGAGGATGGCACAAGGGTGAAGCCACTCGACAGAGAAAGACTGACATCCATTCTTAATAGAAATCACTGTTGTTTTGTAATATAGTTAAACTATTCTTTTGTAACTGATTAATCCTAGGTGTATTGTTTAGCAACAGTGTCATTAATGAAATGAATGACTTTTGTTTAAATTAATTCCGCTACTTAAATTTGTAAATCTATAATGTTTATTTTAATTACTGTTGTGAATGACCAACTGTGAGGTGCTCGGGATCGGGGCCTTACACAAGATTTAACACTTATTATGCTTATTAATATTATTATTATTTTTATTATCATTTTCATTATTATTATTATTATTATTATTATTATTATTATTATTATTATTATTATTATTATTATTATTATTATTATTTCAGCACAAATGAATCCTCATGATTGTATTAATATCAAACGAACTCTTACAAGAGATAACGACCATTTACAAAAGTTACTTGAAGAAAATACGGAAGGTTACAGTCTCCCCAACTTTTAAGAATTTTGTCCCGAAATTAAGAATCAAACTTAAACACACAGAAGAGTTATGATGAAAGATAAGTGTACTAACGGACTGTGATTGGCGTTTGATTACGGGTGAGATGCTTCACTTTGTGAATTATAAAATCTTACCGGATTCTTGACATGATGCATGCAAATTTGAACTCTTCCAATGGAATGCGAAAGTTATCATTGACAAACTAGCTCTTTGAGATTCGACACATGAAACGTGAAAACGATGATGAGTTCCTGAGGTATATTGGACTTATAAGTCACACTACTCTCAAAATTTATAATAAAATTATGTAATAAGGTGACGTCTTAAAATCAATGAATAAATCCCGTAATTGTATGAAAGTTTTGACCGGCGGAATTTAAGAATACCAAGTGCCACTATATGAAATAACATAAGCTTAATGCATATCTAGTGGACATGTATTGTTCCTTCGGTCAAACCGTCGGATTAAGAATGATACGATATGCTGAGATTTTGAGTGGGGTTCCCTAAGATGGTTAGAGACATTGCTAATAACAGAAAGTGGATCGATTATCAAAAATAAACAACCGATGTTTAACGACATAACACGTTGACCGACTATTTGAGGTAAGTACGAGTCAAGTTCTCGACTCATTATCTCACATGAGTTATGAAATGCGCGAAACTAGTCAATCGATCAATAATGCACCAAACGTCATTATGTCATCAAGAAATACGAGGAAATTTGGAACATATCCCAAGCTATGTCCACATCGGGATGAATGTAATAACAAGTCTTGTGAGTCGCAATCAAGATAGAGGTTTAGAGATTTTCAAGATTAGAAGTTCAAAGATTATCCAAAATAATGGGAATTGCATTTCTTAATTATGGGTAAAGAACGGAACAAAGATGTCGTTCATGATCGGATCAAAATTTAAATAATTCAGAAGCTCGACGATAAAGACAATCACCAATAGCTTTCCAAGTACGGCTTGCACACGAGATTCATCAAACCCATGAACATAACCGTACATTGGTATAACCAGAAAAGCATGACATAGATATATAATGGCTTAATCTTGTGCGAAGGTTTGTTTTAGAAGTGTTATCATCGTGCAATTAAGCGTTGGTGATAACCCAGAATGAAGGTCGATAAGTAAGAATTTAAAAGGTTCCATAAAGCTGGATCAAACGTCAGGTGGAAACATAAAAGCGTGAGAAGAGAAATCGATTTAAAATTTAGATGTTCCAGGCTTGGAACTAGGGTTACCCTAAAGTGACAACGACCTCTTTTGAGTTCAAGATTCATGCTTTAGCTTGATTGGCTGGAACACTATCGTCGATATAACAAATAATGGTGTTCACCCTTCAAGTTATTACATGCTTCTTGTCAATTGAAGTCTTAAAACCTTGGTAGGTTTGAGATCAAGGGATGGGAATAGTCACCAAGGTGTGGTCATCACTCCTAGCTTGGTGGTGTATTTCCTAAAGTATAACTCTTAACTACCAAGCAAGAGTTTGATCCTAACTCATTGTTAAGGATCCACAAGGATAAAAGAAGGTAACTTACCATTAAGGTAAGGATAATCACTCCTATCTTAACGGTGAAGTTTTATAAAAAACAATATATAGCAAAATGAAAATCTTCATCAAAATTCAGAATTCACTCCTCCTTTGATGAGATCGTTTCATTTGAGGAAATACAATTCATAAAATTTAAATAGATGAAATTATCATCAAGGTATGGAATTCACGCCTATCATGATGATTGAATTTCATAATAACAAGAAAAACAATCGAGAATTGGCATTTGTCACCAAAGTACGGGATTCAATCCTATTTTGATGATGTCATTTCATTCGTGAAATACGAGTTCCAAAGAAAACTGATTGAAATCTGTCCTTAAAACAAGGAAATCACCCCGATTCAGAGAACGAGATTTTCATAAAACACACATTAGAAAAGTTGAAAAACATCATCGAGGTGCGAAATTCACTCTATTTTAAGAAGGTACTTCCGTTGGTGAAATACGAATTTCACAAGAAGAAGAAGAAGAAATGGTCATCAAGGTAAGGAATTCACTCCTGTATTGATGATGCAATTTCCTAAGAACAATAATGACGAATGGGAAATCATCACCAAAGTAAGGGAGTCATGTCACACCCTCAATTTCCCCGAACGGGGTTTTACCGTCAGGCATGTGACATAACTAGGATCTCAGATAAGCATCAGTTACACCAAACGACTCGATAATTACAAATCATATAAATTGCTTAATTTTAATGAAACAAATCAAATATATTTAAGTATTGCGGAAGGGAAAACAGGAAAACATTTAACAATGGTTTTGGAACACGCAAACACGCGTCCAATCCATTTTATGTAAAATACATGAAATTAAATCCCGAAAACAGTTTGGGATGAACGTGGAATGACATGCAGTGGATGCTGTGCTCCTAATCGTGCCACATCAATGTTCTGAGAGAAAACATGCAAAAGTCAGTACAAGACTGGTGAGTTCACAGGTTTATCAGAAAACAGTAAGTATCAGTATTGAAATTCCCGGATTTTGTAATCAAAGCATATAATGGGTAGCTAGTCCATAATGATCACTATGTGTACGAAGTCGCGACCGAGCTAACATCTAATCAAATAATAAAGTAGGCCCCGGCTGTGGATTCCCCACCACAACACAGTAAAACAGGATAACCGTTCATCCGTTTGACCAGCTAGCGCGACTAGCCCGGGAGGGGTATGTCAATCCCAGTAGATCTACTAACAATCACCTCGCTACTTGCGTATTAACGGTCCGAAGGGCAAAGTATACAAACATAGTATCAAGTATATGCAGTATCACAAAAACCTAATGTAATGTAACGTTTATGAAAACAGCATGTTTCTCTCCCCCAAAAATAGTATAAAGTAAAAGTGGGGCTGTAAACTCACTTGGCGTGTAAGTATGTATATAAGATGATTAACTAGGATGATAATCGTTGTTCCAACGAACGTCTTCACTAGGTACCTAAACATGTATATATATATATATATATATTTTAAGATTTAGGTTATTAATAAGGTTTAACGATTATACGCGAACTAGGGTTTCGATAAGAATTTGGGGTTTTTAATATATAGGTAAAATTTTAATAATAGAATCTCTTATATTGTAATTCTAAGGAAAATATTATTTCATTTAAATAATTTCACTTATTTGAAGTATTTATAAGAACGGATAAACCTTAAATATAAAGTGTAAATAATTTCTATAATTATTTTAAATAACAAGATACTATAATTAAGAGTAACATTTGACCAATAATAATTTATTAATTTAAACCATAAATTAAAGTCCATTTTACATGAAATATTCAAAAATAACATTTGTTATAATGTTTTAGAAATATTAAAATTTAAAGAAAAATTGCAGAAAATTAAGTTTGATGATTAAAAATAATCAGAGTTCATAAAATGATTTTTATTATTTTTGGGAATTTTTTTGTAATTTTTAGAAGCTTAAAAAGTTATTAAAAAATAAATGAGGTGGCCCGGGGTCGAACCCGGGACCTCTCGGATTGATAGTGGACAGGGAACCGGTGAACCAAAGGCTGTGGCCGCGGTAAGTCTCGGTCCCTAATTGTTTTAAACAAAATCGAATGAATTTCCCCCAATTCGTATAAACCCTAAATTGAAATCGATTCAATTGGAGTTCAATTCGACTTAGTAAGCCTCTGCAATCATGGGGCTTTCATTCCCCATGTAAAGACGAGTGTGTGGGTGTGTGTAATTACCAGAATTGAATTCGAATTGGTGAAGAAAGGCACCAAGAACAGGTCGCGGCTACTTGATGTTCGATTGATGCTCAATCAACGATTATAATCCAATTCCTTGAACAGGAAGTTTTTAATGATGCTAAGATCAAAACCCTTTGTTAATTGGTAGTTAGAAAGGCCGGAGAGTGGTGTTCAAGTAGGTTGCAGGTCGTGATGAAATGGTGTTTGATTCGAGAAGTTTAGATGTGTTTCAGATGGGTTTGAATGGTGCATTCGATTAGGGTCTGATATGTGGTCATATATATGCGATTATTTCGATTAATAAAATGTTAATGCGTTCGATTGTGGCTGAAAAAGGGGCCGAAGTGGGTTGGGTAAATCGCACTAATTCGACAATGTGTTTTTTTTTAAATTTTAGTGGGCTCCGGTTCGAATCATTCACAAGAACGTGTCGGGATTATCAATTTGGTCAAACCGCGTTAGTTTTGGGTGTTAGGGGTCGTCGGAGTTGGCCGGAGAGCTTACCGGCAGTGATGAAGGGGCGACGGGCGGGGAGGGCTGGGTTTTAAACAAATTTACACCCTTGGTCCCTGTGGTTTAAATAGTTATCATTTTATGTCAGAAGTTTTTAAAACAAGTTTTACATATTACATTTTCAACCCTAAAGTTAATAGGGTTAAGTTTTTAATAATAAATTTTATTATTAGTATTATTATTATTATTAGTATTAATATTATTATTATTATTATATAATAGTATAATGGATTAATTTGCGATAAACGGTGAAAATTAGTTTAATAGTATTAACCGAAAACTCGGGTTGTCACATTATCCCCTTGTTGAAGGAATTTTCGTCCCGAAAATTAGAACACTAGGGTTAACAAACGAGTGATGAGCAACAGGTCAGTTATCCAGAACATAGACGCGCTAGGTTTTCTGATGGTTTCTTAAGAAATTGATGTCTGATCGTTGAACAGTTGTGGATACCTCTTCTTCATCTGATCCTCGCGTTCCCAGGTAAATTCTGGTCCACGCTTGGAGTTCCATCTAACGCGCACAATGGGAATTTTGCTACGCTTTAGCGTTTTGACTTCTCGTTCCATGATCTCCACTGGTTCTTCAATGAAACGAATCTGTTCATCGATTTCCAGTTCTTCTAATGGAATAACAAATTATTCATCCGCAATACACTTTCTTTCCAAATCGTACAATCCCTTTCCAGGGAGAGACTTTGAGTCAAACGTGATCTCCCACATTGAATTCTAGAGGCTTCCGACGAATCACTTTCTCCTGATGGTCTATCTTGGTTTCATGCTTCGATAACCAATTCATACGGTATTAAGTCTATGTCAAAGACATGATCTTCGTGTACTTTTGTGTAACCTCTAATTATTACCATTGGTCATTTCAACCGAGTAAATAATTTCTAAGCAATTAGGGTTAATGTTAAGTTAAAGAATAATTCCAGAAGAATCAAAGCTATTATCAACCCTAGTATCAAATAGATATGTAGCTACTGATGATAAGGTATGTGCATGTAACAATATTTGGTCTTGTCGAATGTGGCTTGCTTCAGTCGTAAATGTATGACCGCGTGATGTATTACCTTGATTTATATGACCTGTATTTCCATAATTTAATTGTTCTTACTTTCTAGCTATAGCCATTTCCTAATTCTGATTGTTTTTAACTTGTCCCGGGGTCCTAATCGACCTAGGGCACACTTATGGTAATGGTCGGAACTCCAACCTTCTTAATATCTCCGTTTAACGCATGTTAGCTTAATCGTATTAACCAACATAGCTAGGTTCACAACATTGGCATTCTTGTCTACCTTACCGCTAGATTGCTTGTTCGACCCTCCAACTTCTTTCTACTACTCACTAGATTTTCCCAGTGTCCTTCTTAATTCTATTTGGTCTAATGTCATAAGGTATGACATCAGCTTTGTCAATTCATGGAGTTTGTCAGTATAAAGAGCACGACCTAACTCTACCATTGCACGATTTTCTCAGCCGTTTCATGCACAAGTTTAGGTCCTGTAAGTTGGCTTTCTCCTACTTCTGCCAAACAGATAGGAGATCGGCACTTACGTCCATACATTGCCTTAAATGGAGCTGCCTTGATCGAGGTGTGATAACTGTTATTGTAGGAGAATTCAACCAATGATAGATGAGTTTCCCAGCTGTTGCCAAAATTAATCACACAGGCACGCAACATGTCTTCCAGTGTCTGGATTGTACGCTCACTTTGACTATTGGTCTGCGGGTAATACGCAGTACTCATATCCAGCCGCGTTCCCAATGATCGTCGTAATGATTGCCAGAAGTGAGAAGTGAACCGAGCATCACGATCAGAAATGATAGATATCGGCACGCCATGCCTGGAGACTATTTCCTTTAAATAGATACGTGTCGGCTTCTCCATTCGATCGGTCTCTCGGATTGCCAGAAAGTGTGCGGATTTCGTTAAGCGATCTACTATAACCCAAATGGTATCACATCCGCTAGGAGTCCTAGGTAACTTTATGATGAAGTCCATTGAGATCTGCTCCCATTTCCACACTGGAATTTTCGGTTGTTGGAGTAGACCAGATGGTCTCTGGTATTCCATCTGTCTGTGTAGAGGAAGGCCAGGTAAGTCTTCGGGAAATACTTCGGGAAAGTCTCTCATAGCTGGAATATCTTCGACTCGCCTTTCATCCGTTTTCGTTTCAGTAACAAGTGCCAACAAGGCAAAGTGCCCTTTCTTGAGGCTTTTCTGAGCCTTCAGATATGAAATGATTCCTTCCACAGCACCAACTTTATCACCTTCAACTGTAAGAATCTCATCATCCGAGATGGGTAACTTGTTCAACTTCTCCTTGCAAATGATCGCAGCTCTGTTCTTGGATAGCCAATCCATTCCAACTACTACATCGAAGCTACCGAGTATGACCGGAATAAGGTCTATGTGGAAAGTGTGACCAGAAAAACCTAGCTCACAGTTCTAAGCACTTGGGTTGTTGTTATCGTCCTACCATCAGCTATTTCTATGACATACTTAGAACTCAAGTCAGTAGGTATCATTTCTTTTACTAAACTTGGTGGACACATAACTCTTATCAGCACTAGAGTCAAATAGAATAGAGGCATAACATCCATTAATAGTGAATCTACCAGAAATTCTTTAAATTACCATATACATAAGTAAATATCCAACCATATATCAGAATTCAAAGCTATCAGTCGTATGAAAATAACCCCTTTGTCTTGGAATGTAAAAGAAAAGAAGTCCAAGAATTTAAAGTAACAGACAAACTAGAGGATCAGTTCAAATCCGAGGGGTTAATACGCACGTCATGGTTTGAATTTCATCCGAATTCGAGGTAAGAGTGAGTATTCATGCAAGTAGAATTTGAAAGATAGTTTTCACATCAATAGCCATGTTCTATGAAAATTGAAAATTTCTTGCTCACGGTATAGAAATGATGACTTATACCGACTACAATGTTACCACCCGACCAAATTCACCGGACTTAGCATGCACGACAAATTACAATTACGTGTGCACCCGTAATGGTAATTTGCTTTGCATGATCATCCCCGGTTCCTCCTATCAGGCTAACATATCTTGTCAAGTACAGTGGTCATCAATGATAGAAGTACCCAATATGTATGTATTATATCGGGGTCGATCAATCAAAGTATACGAAAGGATCAGTAAAGTTTAGGAATCGTTGACACGCCAAGGTAATTTGACCCATTTGCCTTAGAGACCTGTGTATTGACCATAGTTTATCACTCATCCCAGAAATCCCCAGGTAAGCATAACTGGTCTCACAATGAGATTTATACGATATGCTTGCCTTAGCCCGAAGGCCTTTTGCCAGGAAATCCAGAATACAGGTGTCTATGTGTCACTGGGATATGTTAAAGCAAAAGTTTTCAGCTAATCAAAAGTTCAGGAAATTCGTAAGTAACCCTTCCCGTGACTCACAGTAACTCGGAGTCACCATCCCTGTAGTCGTAAGCTCACAGGGATATGTTAAAGCAAAAGTTCTCAGGCAACCAAATTAAGTAAGCACAGCTTAATAATCTATGTGTGTGTAACTAATGCAAATCCAGCTATAGTCTAAAATGCAATGCAAATGAGATGCAAAGTTCATTTTAGTTCGCTATAACTAATGCTCTGATACCAATCTGTCACACCCTCAATTTCCACGAACGGGGTTTTACCGTCAGGCGTGTGACATAACCAGGATCTCAGATAAGCATCAGTTACACCAAACGACTCGATAATTACAAATCATATAAATTGGTTAATTTTAATAAAACAAACCAAATATATTTAAGTATTGCGGAAGCGAAAACGGGAAAACATTTAACAATGGTTTTGGAACACGTAAACACGCGTCCAATCCATTTTATGTAAAATACATGAAATTAAATCCCGAAAACAGTTTGGGATGAACGTGGAAAGACATGCAGTGGATGTTGTGCTCCTAATCGTGCCATATCAATGTCTTAAGAGAAAACATGCAAAAGTCAGTACAAGACTGGTGAATTCACAGGTTTATCAGAAAACAGTGAGTATCAGTATTGAAATTCCCGGATTTTGTAATCAAAGCATATAATGGGTAGCTAGTCCATAATGATCACTATGTGTACGAAGTCGCGACCGATCTGACATGTAATCAAATAATAAAGTAGGCCCCGGCTGTGGATTCCCCACCACAACACAGTAAAACAGGATAACCGTTCACCCGTTTAACCAGCTAGCGCGACTAGCCCGGGAGGGGTATGTCAATCCCAGTAGATCTACTAACAATCATCTCGCTACTTGCGTATTAACGGTCCGAAGGGCAAAGTATACAAACATAGTATCAAGTATATGCAGTATCACAAAAACCCAATGTAATGTAACGTTTATGAAAACAGCATGTTTCTCTCCCCCAAAAATAGTATAAAGTAAAAGTGGGGCTGTAAACTCACTTGGCGTGTAAGTATGTATATAAGATGATTAAATAGGATGATAATCGTTGTTCCAACGAACGCCTTCACGAGGTACCTAAACATGTATATATATTTTTAAGATTTAGGTTATTAATAAGGTTTAACGATTATACGCGAACTAGGGTTTCGATAAGAATTTGGGGTTTTTAATATATAGGTAAAATTTTAATAATAGAATCTCTTATATTGTAATTCCATGAAAAATATTATTTCATTTAAATAATTTCACGTATTTGAAGTATTTATAAGAACGGGTAAACCTTAAATATAAAGTGTAAATAATTTCTATAATTATTTTAAATAACAAGATACTATAATTAAGAGTAACATTTGGCCAATAATAATTTATTAATTTAAACCATAAATTAAAGTCCATTTTACATGAAATATTCAAAAATAACATTTGTTATAATGTTTTAGAAATATTAAAATTTAAAGAAAAATTGCAAAAATTAAGTTTGATGATTAAAAATAATCAGAGTTCATAAAATGATTTTTATTATTTTTGGGAATTTTTTTGTAATTTTTAGAAGCTTAAAAAGCTATTAAAAAATAAATGAGGTGGCCCGGGGTCGAACCCGAGACCTCTCGGATTGATAGTGGACAGGGAACCGGTGAACCAAAGGTCGTGGCCACGGTAAGTCTCGGTCCTTAATTGTTTTAAACAAAATCGAAAGAATTTCCTCCAATTCGTATAAACCCTAAATTGAAATCGATTCAATTGGAGTTCAATTCGACTTAGTAAGCCTCTGCAATCATGGGGCTTTCATTCCCCATGTAAAGACGAGTGTGTGGGTGGGTGTAATTACCATAATTGAATTCGAATTGGTGAAGAAAGGCACCAAGAACAGGTCGCGGCTACATGATGTTCGATTGATGCTCAATCAACGATTATAATCCAATTCCTTGAACAGGAAGTTTTTAATGATGCTAAGGATCAAAAACCCTCTGTTAATTGCTAGTTAGAAAGGCCAGAAAGTGGTGTTCGAGTATGTTGCAGGTCGCGATGAAATGGTGTTTGATTCGAGAAGTTTAGATGTGTTTCAGATGGGTTTGAATGGTGCATTCGATTAGGGACTGATATGTGGTCATATATATGCGATTATTTCGATTAATAAAATGTTAATGTGTTCGATTGTGGCTGAAAAAGGGGCCGAAGTGGGTTGGGTAAATCGCACTAATTCAACAATGTGTTTTTTTTAAATTTTAGTGGGCTCCGGTTCGAATCATTCACAAGAACGTGTCGGGATTATCAATTTGGTCAAACCGCGTTAGTTTTGGGTGTTGGGGGTCGCCGGAGTTGGCCGGAGAGGTTACCGGCGGTGATGAAGGGGCGACGGGCGGGGAGGGCTGGGTTTTAAACAAATTTACACCCTTGGTCCCTGTGGTTTAAATAGTTATCACTTTATGTCAGAAGTTTTTAAAACAAGTTTTGCATATTACATTTTCAACCCTAAAGTTAATATGGTTAAGTTTTTACTAATAAATTTTATTATTAGTATTATTATTATTATTAGTATTAACATTATTATTATTATTATTATTATTATTATTATTATTATTATTATTATTATTATTATTATAATGGATTTATTTGCGATAAGCGGTGAAAATTAGTTTAATAGTATTAACCGAAAACTCGGGTTGTCACAAGTCACCCCTGTTTTGATAAGATAGAATCATTTAGGAGATACGAGTGTCCTTAGTCGTAAGTTGACTTGCGGACTCTTGCGTTGCCTACGATGCAAAACGGTTAGAAGATTACGCTCGACTTAGCAACGAAGAGAATATCGGCTAGAAATTCAGAAACTTCAAACTACATCAATGTAACATTGACAGGAAAAGAAAATCATGCTTGCTAGAATTAAGGTTAAAGTTCGGGATAACAGAGTTAATTGTGTTAGGTTCTCAAAGCTTGAATGGTTTAAGTCAGGAAAACAAGATCAATGACGGAAACTATTCAACACAACAATGAGATGTAAACGTTTGGTTAAAAATAAAAGGGGAACGCATTGACTTCTCATAGTGTTACGTCAACCACAACTTTACGGAAGACACGCGTACCTATAAGCGAACACCCATCTCATGAGTTCCAGGTCAGGTAAATGGATCCAACGGCTGGATCAGGTTTATGTGTACACCTTGCCTAGACAAGGTATCCCGAGATGCAGGTATTCCACCTTTTAGCCTTGCATGATTGCAGTTGTGGGACACACTTTAAGGACATTTGAAAACCCTAAGTAACAATTTAAAGTTTTGAAAACCATTCGGTTTAGACGACCAATATCTTTGGATATATTAAGATCCATGTACACATTGGTCAAGGTATAAAGATAGTTACTTAAGGCGCACAACGTATAACATGTTTAAACGTATGAATTGAGGAATATAACGAGTTCAATATTAACGGGAACATTATGTAAGGTAGGAATGAGAAGATATTAAAGTTTTCGGTGATAACCCCTCCAAGGAATCAAGGATTTTTTTTTGATATTTCAAATATAAACCGGATGGTTCCATTTGGTAACACATTACCATTTGGAATCATTGACACGTCAAGGTAAATTGACCCACTTGCCTTAGAAACTTGCGTATATTGACCATAGTTTATCACTCATCCTAGAAATCCCCAGGTAAACATAACTGGTCTCGCAATGAGATTTATACGATATGCTTGCCTTAGCCCGAAGGCCTTCTGCCAGGAAGTCCAGAATACAGGTGTCTATATGTCACACAAATTTCTTAGGTTCATGAAATCAAAACCTTGATGAGAATTTCATAGAGGATAAATTTAAGAAGATTCATTTGTCGGAAGAATCAAAGAGTCAAAGTTAAGTTTAGGGGAGTCAAGTAACAAAGTTTAAGCATACATAAGGGCAATCCTATGCTAAGGCATCAAGTTGCACGTAAGATGGCATAGCATTATGTAGCATGCAAAACATATATGTATCTACAAGAATATAAATGTTACTCTATAAGGTTCATGTATAAGCTATAGTCTAGGTCACAATTTCTAATAACCTAAATCCTTATAGTTATGGGCTCTGATACCAATCTGTCACACCCCAACCTTGACGGCGGAAACATCGAGATGTGAGAGTTAAGATCGTTCACAGCCACATAACGCTATTATTAAATCCAAATATATTATTTATAAGTTTCAAAGGTAACATTACAAACATAAGTCTCAAATAAAGAAATTAACAAGCATAATAAGAAATATAACAAGCTCATTCATTTATTTAACTAGGTCCATTCCTATGTGTGAACAAGCTTCAAAAGTGGCGATCAAACTTGAGTGTTTCCTGAAACATGTTAAAAATAAAAGGTCAATAATAATGTTGGTGAGATTTCCATAGTTTTCAATACATAAGCATATAAAAGATGGCAATTCATGTTGTAAGTTAGAGAACAAAGTAACTAGGGATGTGAGACAGAATGCATAATCAAACCTTGAAAAAGTTTTACAAGTCTTAAACGTTTACAAGTATATAAGATTAGCTAAGTGTAATTGGATCAACCAAGCAGGCTTGTCAGGCCCATAGATCTATGACGTCGCCAGGCTAGCAATAGTTAATGATTGTACATATATTCGACATTACATGGTAGCTACAAGGTTCAACTAACCACAACACACAAGTAAATTGCCATAAGTTTACAAGAATCAAACGTTTACAAGTGCAATGATTTATAAAGTAACATGTTTCGCCCCAAAGTGTGAAAATATGAAAAAGGGGTATAGAAATACTCACATGATATAAATAAGATGATCGTAAGAAATTAACGATGCTCCAACGATTCTTTTTTACAAGATACCTAACGTATATATATTCCAAGATTAAGTTTAAAGGTAAGATTAACAGATAAACGTGAACTAGGGTTTTAATTGGAATTTGGGGGGGTTTTAATAACTAATTCTAATAAGATAAAATGAAGCAATCGTTTATGTTTTGGTTAAATAAAGTTGGGATTAGTCAATTATAAATAAGAATGCAATAATTTGATTTATTGAATTATTAAAGATTAGACATGATGTGCGAAAAAAAATAATTAATTTTATAATTAATTATCTAAAATTTAATATAGGTAATTAAATGACCTTAAAAATATCTAAAATCATTTTATAAAGTTTTGGGCTTCTATATGATTAGATTTAGTGGTCTTATAATATCAATCCTTAAAATAAAATAAAGTATAATAGAAAGTTTTATTATTTTATAAGTTTCAAAAACTTAAATAAAATCTTAAGGAATAACTTATTAACTAATTATATGTAACATAGTTAGATGAATAATTAATATTTGAATTATTAAATAACTATTTGAATAATTAGTTATTTAACATGTAAATTTAAAATGTTTTGAAATACTCTAAATTTGAATCATAAAAGCCTTTTAGCATTTAAATTACATAAAAGAATTACTATTTCTTTAAAACCTTTATTTAAAAAAATAATTAAATTTATAATCATAAGTTTTAATACTTTTGGAATTAATTTAATAATTTCTAAAATGTTTTAGTTAACTAAAATAATTTTTATTTTGATTATTAATATAATAGTAATTTTCTAAATTATAAAATGTTAAAAAAAACTAACTAAAACAGAAAATGGTGGAGGCCCGGTTCGAAGCCGGGACCTCTTGGTCATACTCCATGCAAGTTGCCAGTTGGGCTACAGCCCGATCTGGTTGTAAGGTCATCTAAAATATTTAAAAATATCATTTATCAAATCCCTCAAATTTCTCAAGAACCCTAGATGGAAATTGTTCCAAATTGAACCCCGATTCGTTAATGTTGCTAAAATCAAACATAGGGCTTTTGATCCCCAGATAAAACCGAGCATCTTGGTGTATGAAACTTACGTGATTGAGTTCAGATTGACGGAGATGATGGTAAGAACAGTCGCGACAATGTGGATGTTGATTCAAAGTGCAAACGTTGTTGTTAATCAAATTAACCTTGCAGATAGATAATAAAGTCGATAACAAGTAAAAGCCCTCTGTCAATTGCGAGTAATATAGCGTCGAACATGGACCGCGATTCAGACGCAGGTCGTGAACGAAGATGATGATTGAATGTGGATCAGATGCGTTTTTCAGGTGAAATTGAACCAAGAAGAGATTATAGATAGTTAAACGATCATGAAGGTACAATTAATTTGATTATAATTGAGTTTTAATGTTTCGAATAGCTCACGATTAATGGTGTCGGTTACACGAATTGTTTGGGTTCGTAACCGTTGTTTCAACCCAATTAAGGTACATAACCGAGTTCGATATGTGTTCGTGAACCGGTTAAAGTGATTTGGGACTTCGAATCGATGGGGTTTGCTCGTTTAGAGCTCGCCGGAGCTCGACCGGAGGTGATGGCCGGAATAGGGTCGACGGGGAGGGGTTGGGTTTTTAAAAGAATTTACACTTAGGCCCCTGTGGTTTTAAGGTTTCTAATTTAAATCCGAAGTTAAACTTTTAACTTTAGAGCAAATTGCAGTTTAGTCCCTGAGGTTTTAATCTTTATTATTTTATGCCCAAAACTTATTATTTACAAGTTTTAAAAATATTAACTTCTTTTGTTTTTATTTAATTTCAATATTTAACACTTATTATGCTTATTAATATTATTATTATTTTTATTATCATTTTCATTATTATTATTATTATTATTATTATTATTATTATTATTATTATTATTATTATTATTATTATTATTATTATTATTATTATTATTTCAGCACAAATGAATCCTCGTGATTGTATTAATATTAAACGAACTCTTACAAGAGATAACGACCATTTACAAAAGTTACGTGAAGAAAATACGGAAGGTTACAAAAGATCATAATACACTCAAACAAGCGTGCACTCCGCACCTCCTAACTTGTTTGATAGATATTTGATCATATTGGTCATTAGTCAATCCAATTACACTAAAATATCTAACACATAGTTAATAGCACACTTGCGAATGTTGTTACGGTGACATGAATGCGCCCGTGCATTGCGACGTAACCATATATATGATGACACTAAGCGGTTATCGTGGAGTGTTTGTGAACTTCATTATGTACGTTGATATGATGATAATAACGTGCTAAAAGAAACGTATGAAGTTAGTATATTTTGTTTCTGGAGAATTAAATATGAATATCAAAAAATATTATGTCTCGTATATCATGACATAATATTGAAAAATAAAAATAATTTAGATAAAAAGTTATTAAGAAAAGTAAAAATAAAAAGTAAAAAATAAATAGACATGGTAAGAAAAGGAAAAAAAAGCCTGAAAAAAATTGTTAACAGTGAGGTTCAAACCCACATGCAGGCATAATGAAAGAGTCTAACCACCTCCACCAACCATACATGTGTGAAAGAGGCTGAATATATAGTATTTAACCGATAAAAATGTCAAAAAAACTAAATACTGCGGAATAGTTAGAATGGTATGTTGATGAAAAATGTACCGACACTTCTAATTAAGTATATAAGTAATTATCTTAAGAAAGATACATTATCACTCATTTTACAGTAAAATCTATATGTATTAAGATTTGTATTTTATATTTTATTAGAATTTTGCTTATTATTTAATTATTTATATTTTAAATTTTGAATTATTTTACAATATAATGATTTTCATTGGGATTTTATTTACGTATTATTTCAAAAGGAGAATTGTTTCTCTATAACTTATTAAAAATGAGATATATAGTAATTTCAAAATGCATATCATATTTCATATAGCTTATAAATATTTGTATATGTATATCATTTTATAAAGATAAGAATGTCCCATAAAGTTTAAATGTTACGTTAATTAATGGAAATTTACTTTATAAATTACCTAAATACATATTCATAAAGAATAAATCCAAAACATTACTTTGTTTTATTAATTACAATATGACACATCTCGATGAAATTAAGAGGCTTTAACATTCAATAATGTATTATCTGAATTTCATTCAACAATTATAAATTGATTTGTATATGAAAATGAAGGATAAGTGATTAAAAATTAAACTGTGATTTAGCACTCAATTGAACTTGTAATTAAAGTTCAATGGTTTTAGAGGTCGTTCCTAAAGTTTACATGAGAGAACAAATAGGATATAATGATAACTTACTGCATCATACAGATCCGATGCACCTTAGAACCGAAGTGGCTATCATATTTTCTCTATTTGATCTGTTATATCATCAACCTCACCTTAACATTTACTATCTTGCTGCAATATTCTACTTCTATTTCTTTCATGACTATAGCATAATCCATAATTACCTACAAATCTTTATGTGGGGTTGATTTTATGTCATTTCACCGGGCACCTCATATTCCACTTGGAAAAACATTGCTTGCCTTGATTTTTAACATTCTTTTCTAAGGGTAATTTAATAAAAGTTATAATTTTAGCTATTTTACTAACTAAAGCTAGAGGTGTTCAAAAAAACTGGCTTTGCAACCGGTTCGGGAAAAAAAACCGAAACCGGTTTGGGGCCCAAACCTTTTCAAACTGGCCCAACCCGACGGTTTAGGTTCGGTTTGTAGGTTTCTCTTTCAAACCGGTTTCTAACCCGGTCCGGTTTCAAACCAGCTCCAAACCGGTTCCCAAACCGGTTTTCAAACAATTATTTAAAATTTTATGTTGTTTGAATTGTTTCTATGTTTTATATATTATGTATTTCACTTTGATTTTAAATTATGTACTTAATCTGAAATTGTGAACTTTGTTTTTAAAAACAATTATGTAATGTTTCTAATTTTATATGTTTTAATTTTTACAAATAAAAATATGTAAATGCATCTTATATGTTTATTTAATTTATACAATTAATATGTAACATTCATCTTATAAGTTTATTTAAGTTTTACAATTAACTGTTTATTTAATTTATAACACTTAAAAAAACGAACCGGTTTGGGCCCGAACCAGTTTTCAAACCGACCCAAACCGGTTTTCAAACCGACCCAAACCGTTTTCAAACCGACCCAAACCGGTTTTCCAAACCGACCCAAACCGGTTTCCAAACCGACCAAACCGGTTTCCAAACCGACCCAAACGGTTTCCAAACCGACCCAAACCGGTTTTCAAACCGACCCAAACCGGTTTTATAGGTTTGGGTATTTTTAAGTTCAAACAGGTTTAAAACCGAACCGGTTTGAGGCCAAACCGGTTCCGGTTTGAACCCCAAACTGGTTTTAGAAAAAAACCCGGATTTGTACACCACTAACTAAAACGTCCTACTTCAAATTTTTGCTATATGTAACATAGAACTTTTGGTGCTTACTAATTGAATAAATTGTCATTTTCATCTTTATGCTTTGGTAAAAATTGTCGCTTTCATCCAATAGTTTGTTGTTTCGTATCTGGGTCCCTTCGTTTACAAATCTTGTCGTATTCATCCAGTCTGTTAACTCCATCCAAAATTTCTATTAAATGAGTGGTACATTGATCATTTTACATATATCTTTTATTTTCTTTTCTTTAAACCTATTTAATATATCCTCTTTAAATACATTGTTATTTTAGTCAATGTGGTTTGGGCATATTTACCAATTCAGTCCAAAGAAAATCACCACACCACTACCTGTCACAAGAATCACCAAACCACCGCCCCCACCCCATCACAAAGCCACCAACACCACACTAGAGTGCCTACCACCACGCACACCGGATCGTCACTATAATGTAAACCCTATAAATCGACATTCAATATTGAACTTGTAACATATCACTTTGAAAACACAAATCAAACCCTACTAATACATGTACAATACTCATTTTCAAGGGTTTCATATGCGTTTTCGAAGGAGTTTGCTACAAGTTCGAGATTAATGGTTGTTTCTAGGTGAACACATGGTGGTGGTGATCTAGTGTGTGTGGTGATGGAAGAGATCTAGTGTGTGATGGTGGTGACGGTCTGGTGTGGTGTTGATGGTTTTATGATAGGGTAGTGGTGATGGTTTGGTGGTTCTTATGATGGAGTAGTGGTGGTTTTGTGACAAGGTGGTGGTGTGGTGGTTCCATCAAGGGTGGTGGTGATGTGGTGTTTTATGACAAGATGGTGGGTTTTTTGAACTGAATTGACAAGCATGCCCAAACCACAGGGACTAAAATAACATATTATATCGGGTTTAAAAAACAGGAAAATAAATATGTAAAATGACCAATATATCTCTCATTTAACGGAGAATGTTGGATGGAGTTAACGGACTGGATGAATATGACAAGATTTGTAAACGACAGGGACCCAGTTGTGAAAAAACAAACTATTAGATGAAAGTGACAATTTTTACCAAATCACAGGGACGAAAATAACAATTTACTCTTACTAATTAGAAGTGGGGAGATTTTTGGCACAAATGATATTTGAAAAGCTTAAAAAGCATCATTTAAGATAACTTGATAATAGTCTTGCATGTATGGCTTTTAGCTAAGGCCAGAAGGCAAACATAGAGCATCTTGAAATGCATATATATTCCAATGCATGTGCATGTGTCAAATTCTTTGACTTTACTATAAATGCATTTCAAGTAGCATCACCATTCACCAAATCTTAACAGATTCGTTAGAAAGTGTGTGTGACATCTTCAGTGTCTCAAATCATTAAATGTTATTCTGTAGGATAGGTCAAATGAAAGTGCATGTATACATCATGGGAAGAAAGTCAGATACTATAAGAGATAAAGCAAAGTAATTATTATGCAAATGATAGATGATCCATATTTTAGCCCACTCCGTTGGTTTAGGCCTTTTAGAAACTTAACACACACAAACACACAATTTGAAACTATTTCTGTGATGTTCTTCTTGAACATAAAAATACACAAGTAATACAATGAAGCATGAGTCCACGAACTTGCCATTTAGTAGCAATGAACCGTAGGGAACAATAGATCACCGACAAAGGAAAATGCTTAGGGATCATGAGTCATTGAAGGATCATATTCACATTCGTAAAAATGTTGCTTATGGATTCTAATTAATAAATAGAGTATATTGAACAAACAATTGTAACTATAACTTATTGTTTCAAGGCAAGTGATCAATATCCTTAAAATAATTTCTTAATTTCTCACAGTTTATTTGAACAACGTGCTTGGGTTTATGATGAATCACTTCCTGGATACAACAAAGCAACAGGTAATATACTATATCAATGTAAGTTTATTGAATTTACTAAGTTTTCGGCTTCCTGTAACCAGAAATCATGTTTAATACCAACACGGTTATCTGGTAATTGGTATACGAGAAACAAAGTTTTGGTGTTGGTATGTATGGATTTTTCTAGTCTCAAATGAAATTTGTTTGGTGTCGTAATATATAGTTGTCTTTACCTTCCGGGTCGCCATGGGGCCTCTTAGAATAGAGTCAATAGACACACTGGTTTGTTGGTACTTGGTAACCACCACTGAAACATCACCTTGACAACTGCAACTCTAAATAGGCGTGACTAATTCAAAACTTTGTGTTACATGGAACTAACCAATTCTGTCTCTTTTTTTACTTAAAACTCGATATCAAAAATACACATATGTTCTTTTTGTGTGTGTGTGTGTGATATATTCAAAATATTCCAAACATAAAGAAATTCGATCTTTTACTCTGTCGTACATTCTCTTATCCTCATAAGGATATGCTCAAATTGGGTTCACAAATTCTAGCAAGTAGAAATTAGCATCCTAAAGGTCAAGGAAGAATAATATGATGGAAGTTCATTGTCCATGTGTATATAAATAGATGGTTTCCTCATAAAAGGAACGCATGTTAAACATTCATATACAGGGATAAGAATATAGGTTCTTACATGAAGAGAAGAGCGCACTTGTTTAGTAGCCAAGGATGGCTTGCCTCATCCCAACCCAAGATGATAGAAATAACACCTTGGTTGGTTTATCAGGCGGTCACTCCTTGGCTAACTTGACATGCTCCTCTTTCTCATGTTAGACCTTATCTTCATAAAATGATAGCACATACAATAAGTGGTTCTAAGAAGAAGAGTACTCTTGTTTGGTTGCCGGCCAATCACTACTTGCCACATCGAACAACTCGATCAAATTGGTTAGAAATGATACATTGGTTTAATTTGCTTCGTAGAGACGCTTTGGCCAACTTCACGAGCTCATCTTACTCATAGCAAGCCCTCCTTTCTTTGTGTGTTTTTATCAATATGCAGTATAGAGGCATTAAGGTAAGTATTTATTGTATCAATGTATCATCAACTTATTAATATATGAACATATCTTTAATTGTCTGAAATAATAGGCACGATTAAGGCCTTTACATTTAGTTATTGTAGAATATCTTAAACCATGTAGCCTTTTCAGCCAAGTTGATCAAGAAAAGGAGACAAGCTGAGGCATGACAGGAGGTGAATGCGAAGTTTTGTTATATTGACGGGTGATCGAATGTGTAAAGCTATTAGAACTACAGTTTATTCCTTGGTTTGAATTTATCATGTAATTTACTATCAATCAAATTCTAAGATTTCATTAGATATTCATAGTGGTTGCTTCATTTGTTTATATCAATCGATCATGTTGGTATGGAATATACAGCAGAATATATACGGTTCTTAAACACTTATCACTTGGCAAGCCAATAGCATATCTCAGATGCCTATATGTGATCGAAAAAACAATGTAAACCATGAGGCTAAAGCATAGTGTTATAGCTGTTAACTCCAAATCGTCTCAGATGATTATCGAATTAATACACCTGACATTGAATAAGATATAAAACTGAGATTTGTGGTTACTTTTTTTGTATGGACTAACTTATGAGTGTAGGTTTAGTACTATGAATAAGTTATGTAAATTCAATGATTAAAATGGCCAAAATCAGTACTGCTGAAAAAAAACCTCTTTACATTCTGAAGGAAACAAAAAATGTGTTTAACATTGAACCACAAAGCAAGTTTTTGGGGAACTATAAATGAATCAATGTTTGGATAAGTTATTTTGATAATCATATGATAAATAACATTTTAATTACGTTGAAGGAGTAGTGTCTGCTAACTAATATTGATCTTATCAGTTTAATAAACCTGCGAATAGTATGCTAATTAAGCTGGTTGATTAAGCCAAAATTCATACATCTGAACTTGTAAAGTGTTGAGGAATTGGTGAATTAATCAAAATAATAATATATACAGTAAAGAGACTTTCTTAAAGGCCTTTGCTTGCTTTTATTTTCAACTGTTGTTTGACAGTTAACCATCTCATTAGTTCATTAGGTACCAACTTGACAAGCTCTAGCTAGTTCAGAGCCACACTAGGCTAGTAGGCTAGTTAACTTGACAAGCTCTAGTGTTCATGTCAAGCTCTTTTGTTTCCGCATTTATATCAAATGCAAAAACAGGTCTTGGTATTAAGGTTGCTGTTTTATGACCTTAAGGTCACATGTTCAAGTCATGGGAAAAAGTCTATCGCACAAAGTGTAGGATAAGGTTGCATATATCATAGAGTTGGCCCCTCCCCGGGTCCTAGGCAAAACGTGAGCTAAGTCAAGCGCTGGGAATATTCATTTTGTTATAGGGTTTTAAACACTATTATGTTTTTACTTGGATATGTGTATATCTTGTTTCTTCCAACCCATATCCTTTGTTATCTCTATTAGCGAGATTATTTTCACTTAATCCATATTCCTTCTACCACTATTAGTAAGTACCTCAAACTCTAAAAAACCAATCGATAACGGACATGAATTATCACACGACAAAGGGGGGCGCGGTTCAATGGCGGCTTATATCCTAATAATAAATTAATCAACTCGGGACACAGAACTTAGTACGCCTGCATAGAAGTTGCAATCTTTATACAAAAGCTGTTGGTTCAAGCCCAATATCACATACTTAAAACTCTTGAATTCATTTATACTTTAAAACTTACATATATTGAAAATAAACATGTACTCCTAAATACACGCATCATCACTAGACCCACTAACTTGCTAACTACGCATGATCTAGTAAAACATAAAAAAAACATGTGAATAAATATAATTAAACTTGACCCGTTAAAATAAAAGACATGCTCGTTTACGTGACTTAAGTTGACCAGTCAAGATTAACCCATCAAAATCAGTGCTCAAACCAAATAGAGATTATATAAAGAACATCTCAGACCTACTTGGATGCTAAGGCTAATAATTCAATCTGTTAGGATATTTAGTTGCATGCATATATTCTAGTCCATATATGTGGCATATGTAAAACCACATCATAACCTTTTACTTTAATAGAAATGCAAGAATCGTCATGAAATCTTCAATAAGATTTGTTTAAAGATGTGTGTGGCATATTGTATGTCTAAAAAGTCAAATTGATTTCAAGATGAATGTTAAAAATCAATACAGGCATATGCTTGTGCTTCTAGTTTTGTGATTCCCGCGAATGAGGTATTGTTGTTCAGAAAAATAGCTTATGCTTCTCAAAGTATTCTTAGTTTTAAGCTCTTACGAATATAAGTTTATAAACATTTTTCATGATCCACATACATAACCTTTATGTTTAAGATAGATCCATCAAACTGATGATACTCCTTTAAATTGCAGTTTTCTTGCACGTCAACGCGTATTCAAAATTCAAATGCTAACACTCTGAAAGCGTTTGAGATATAAAAGAACTTGTTTACTCATCACATGCATTATATAAATAACAAACAAATATTGTGTAGCTAGTTACTCAAATATAGGACTTAAAGGTGATGAATGCAACTACTGAACAAAAAAATAAACTGTTCAGTGGGATCACGAGTCAAGATAAAAATGACACTTGTATGGATCGAATAGCCAAATGGAATCCTATTGATAGCTTTAATAATTGTTCAAGGAGGCATCAAGTAGCTGAAGTCAACTCTAATTCAAGATTGTGGTCACTTGTTGAAGAATGTAATTCCTATTACTTGTTATTTTGTTCCGTCTTTCAATCTAGCAACCGGATATATTCCTAAGGGTGCCAATATATCTCAAAGTAAGTAGGAAAGATGAAAAGGAAAAGAAGAATGACATTATCAGAATCTCAAGGACCACTGATAAATGATACTCTATTAATAGACGCTTCCTCGCGCGATCAGTGCAGGTAAACTTGATAAGACAATAAGAAGAGAGGTTCTTACATGAAGAGAAGAGTCTTGTTTGGTAGCCAAGGATGACTTGCCTTATATCAAGACAAGGTGATAGCTGTTGTAGCACCTTGTTTGACTTATCAGGCGGTCACTCCTTCGCTAACTTGACAGACTCTTTTTTCTCATGTTAGACCTTGCATTCTTAATTACAATAGCATTTGCATATGACACAATGCAAGAAATGATTAGAGTAAGAGGGTGTGTTTTCTAGCTGGTTTGGTAGCCATTTTTGGCTTCTAAAATTGCAACATGTAGTGGTACTGGCAAATTACAGGATAATATGGACTGGGGGTTTAGTAATGTACACACCATCAATCATAGCAAATTGTTATTATTGGGTGCTTATTTAAATAAGGATTGATCTTTTCTATTCAATGTGCATTAGGCCTTATCTTGAAGTGTGTATAACACTTTTTGGTTGTTGTCTACTGATGATAGCAATAAATAATCTTGAAGTGTTTAATTTCAATTTGGTAAAGCTTTAACAAATTTGCACATATGTTTCGGTCATGTTTGGAATTTTATTGCAGGCTAGATTGTACTTCGGTTAGAGAAAAACCAAATAACGACGTTGGACATGGTTATGTAGTGCACAATATGTTGAGTGAGCAAAGATGAGGTCAATATCATAACAAATGAAGGCATGATTACTTGAATATTGAATTTGGTTAGGCCTTAGATTATGCTTTGTTAAAGAAAAAAAGAACAAATCTCTCTCTTCTTTTATCTAAGGGGCCAGGGAGATTGCTGCATACAGTGGTGAGGGAGTCGTCACTAGATGTTTATAGAAACTCCTTTTTATTGGTGAAATTAGATTTTTAGTTTCTAAAGTTTGAAAGGCTTTCAAGAAATAACATTGATCATAAGTTTTTTTTAAATTCAAACTTATGTACATACTAAAACTAGTCCTAAATCTATATCATATTCCGATGATAACACTTATTACAACTTGAGAGGGATACTATTTGACATAACATTGTTTTGGTAAGAATGTTGTTTTAGTTTAAATTCAAGTAAATTCTAGTGAATTATATGAGAGGAATCATGTCTTGATGATCACTAAGTTGGGCAAATTAAGAGCCGCAAGTCATTTATTTTGGGGTTTTGGATGATAGTAAGAACGATGTATGATTTGTGTGAGTTTCCTGAATCAAAAGAAGAACAGTGAAGACCAAATGTGTAGGAATTCATTTTTCTTGCAAGGATGAGGCAAACTTCCAAAGGCATTTTTTCATGCTTAAAATTGAGCAACTTTTACCCGAATTTCACATGTGAAATTTCAACAATATCAAATTTTAATGCATTTTAATATAGCAATATTCACCAATTAAACAATTTTTATCTCGAATTAAATCGAGCAACTTTTACCTCAAATTTCACATGAGAAAATTCACTTGGACCCTGCAAATGGTTACCGCCCTTTAGACTCAGTCAAAGGTTGCTGCTCTTTAGACCCCGCTACAAGAGGCGTTGCCTGGACCCCTGTCAAGATGGTGTTATCCTCTTGAAACCCCAATTGTTTAGGGTTTTCGTCCATAAGAAAACAATGAATATCTAATATCAAATACCATAATAAACTCAAACAAGTTTGTTTTATGAATATTATGATCTCATTTAGTAAACTAGTTAAACCAATTATATTAAAATACCTACATGACAACAACCAACTTCCTTATGCATAATGATAGAATGAAAAATCGGATAGCCTATGAAAACAAATAAACAACGATAGATACATAACATATTACGCCGATAGAACCAACGGTAACCATACAATTCTTATTCTTAGTTTTATTTCTCCAACCGCCAAAAACCATGCTCTCCGGCGGACTTCCTCTCGCCGGCGGCGACCACCACTTCCTCCACCACCACCACCACCGTACCTCCCCCAACCTCCGCTGCACTTACAAACCAATCACCACCACTTCCTTCACACTCCAATCATCCTCTTCAACCCTCACAGATCTCAACACTTCACCATCAACGGCGGATGATGATCGGAAGCTGAGTTCGACACTTATCGCTTCACCTTCGTTTCCTCCGATCAAGGGCGCGAAACGAGTGGTGTTGGTGAGGCACGGGCAGAGCACGTGGAATGCGGAAGGGAGAATCCAAGGGAGCTCCGATTTCTCCATACTTACGCAGAAAGGAGAGGCTCAGGCGGAGACTTCGCGCCAGATGCTTATTGATGATTCGTTTGATGTATGTTTCTCCAGGTTTGTGTTCTTTCATTTCTCTGGTTTCAAGGTTTTGATGGGGTGATGGTGGTTTTGGGGGATTAGGGTTTGGATCTGATTCAGTTTTTTATTACAACAGTAAGTAGTGGAAACCCTGTGATTGAAGATATTGGTACTAACTTGTTTGGATCAATACGGGATGAGCGTTTTGTACAGAGTACTAATATTTGATTTAGTCCAATTGTAAAGTTGATACGGTAAAAACTGAAAAATACTGATTTGGTAAAGAGTACCGAAAAATGCTTTTTTGCACCGTCTTGATACAATTATCTTGGGACATATAGAATGTTTAGATATTCTAATTTCAAGATTACGAATGTTTTTATACAAACTTTGCGACATTTAGAAAGTTTTTGGTATAATGGTTTCATGATCAAGAATGTATTTGGTACAATTGTGAGACGTTTTGATTTTTTTAGACAAAAACCAAAGGAAAACACGGAGCGGTACCAAAGCGGTAAAGTACAAAAATCCTGGTACTGAACCGACAATTCCAGTACGATAGTACTCTATTCAGTATGTGTTTCACTAAATTTGGGTTTCGTTGGTACCGGTTCAGTGTACCAAGCTCATCCTTATTTTTGAGATGGAGGTAATTCTATCTGTCACGTATGAATAAATGGATATTCTTGCAGTCCATTGAAGAGGTCAAAAAGAACTGCTGAAGTTATATGGGGTTCTCGGAAAGAGAGATCCTTACGGATTATGACTTAAGGGAGATTGACCTGTATTCATTTCAAGTTAGTTTGAGTTTGTTTAAAGATGCAATATCTTTCATAGTTATTGTAACACGTAAACTATAGGTTAATGTCGTATAATTATCTCTTTTATGTACTATAGGGTCTCCTAAAGCATGAAGGTATAGCAAAGTATGGTACGGCTTTTCGGCAGTGGCAAAAAGATGCTCCAAATTTTAATTTAGATGGTCACTATCCGGTGAGGGAACTGTGGGATCGTGCTAGTAACTGCTGGAAGAAAATATTAGTTCATGACAGCACTTCTGTTCTTGTGGTTGCTCATAATGCTGTTAATCAGGCTCTTGTTGCTACAGCAATGGGTAAAGCTTCTTTTCTTTTTGTGTGTGAACTACCGAAAGTGGTATGGCATGCGGTTATAATTGTGATAGTAAATTTTACTTTCAGAGATGAAATGTAGAAATGGGTCTGGTCAGTTGGACCAATTAGTTCTTTTTAAAGATCTCTAAATATCACTTATGTAACTAATACAATTACAAGATTGTATGATCAAAATAATATCTACATAGTTTGATTTAGGATGCTGAGAACATTCTAGTAACATTTTGGGAGACTTTATAACCTGCTTGATCTGTTTTATTTTTAAAATTCTAAACTTTGCCCGTTTGACCTGTTAAAAGATAACCCAAATTGACATGTTTTCTAGTAAATGGGCTGTAATTTCCATGTGCTTTTATTTTAGTTTTTAAATTTTGCTCATCTCATCTTCAGGCTTCGGAGCTGAGTACTTCAGGCTTTTACTTCAAAGTAACTGTGGTGTTAGTGTGCTAGATTTCGTCCCACGACCTGAGGGTGGATCTCCATACATATGTCTTAACCGGCTAAATCAGGTAAGATGTCTTCTTTTTTTAAATTTTCTAGTCATTAAAAACATATGTGTTCTCATTGGTAGATAGTTTGCGAGATGTTGCTTTAAAATTGAAAAAAAAATCCATGGTTGAATAGGCAAAGCATTCATGTTCAGTTTACTTTTGTGTAGTTCCTTTTATTTTTTAAATACCATGCTTTGCTACATGCTCATATATAATCACTTAATCTGGCAGTATTTTGCAATTCCAGCCATTATCATAGTATTGTATTTACAGAAAGGAAGTATATAATGCAGACTCCAAGCTCTCCCATTGCTGCTGGAAGCTCTGCAGGCAGGAAAGCCAGTAAACGGATTGTACTAGTCTGTCATGGGTCAACTCAGGTAAATCCTGAGGTTGTATAATTTTTCATAAAAGCTCTGATTAAACACTGATTGCTTATCATCTTTTCCTTATGGAATTTTTTATAGTTTGCACAGAGAGCAGCAAAAACATTCAACATACTTTGATCTGGCGATCCAGTCCCCCCTTAACACCTATTTTGTTACAAAAGGGGAAAAAACTGTGAAATTAAAAAAACTTGTTTGGTTACATGTCCATCTATTCCTTCGGGCTGGTGTTTGACCAAGTTAATTGGTTCTTGATGTGGCAAGCTTGGCTCATTTACTTCTGACCAAGTTGATTTGGGTTTGTTTTATCTCAAGGAGTGAAATAAAAAATGCTTTTTACATAGAATACTGATGTACTTTCTCATTTGTCCTAGAGGGAAAATTTACTAATTTTTGTGCCTCAAAGATCACAAAATGATGGCTTTTTGTTGTCTGTGTCAGCCTATAGCTTGGAACCCACATGTAACAAGTCTAAACTTGAGTTGATTTCATTTTCTTGATTATGTGGCGCTTACAAGTATCTAAAAATGCTGATATGGCATTCTCAAACCAGGTTTTCACATAACAAAAGGTTTGTCACATCGGCATGTTTAAATAACAAGATTTGCCAAATAATAAAGAAAATGACTCATCACCATATCAACTCAGGATTTGACATGCTTACCCGGTTTGAGGCTTCCGGATGACTCAAATAGGAAGACATCTTTGTTGTGCCCAGGATCGATTAACATAGGATGAACATTAGGGTTTTGCACATTGTGCAGGGAACCCGTTAAAGATGAGAACAATCGAAAATACACACACAAACACACTATATTATATATATTGTTCTAACTTCAAATGACTCTACAGCAGGGTATTTATACCCATCGATATAGACGGTTAACTAACTGTGTTTGACAGTTAATTGGCGGGAAACTAACTACCAATATTGACCCAGAAATTCGACTTTGACTTTTACATAAACAGTTTGACTTTTTTATAATTTGACTTTCTATTTTGACTTGATTAAGGATTGATCTTGATTAAAGGCTTCCAACAATCTTTTAATGACCCTAAGGCACAAACATCAATAAACTGCCCTATTTGGGACAAATGAGAAAATATGTTGGCATCACAGGTAAAACACCGTTATAATATAGTGTTAAAGGAAACAGATCAAGCAGGAAGCAGGTGGCTAAACTCCTAAATCGTTCTATTCAGAAATTTAGATTAACTTTGAATAATATAACTCTTAACCCATGCTTAACAAACTAATTAGTTCTTAAAATGGAGAAAAGAGTGTGTTTGGCCAACCAATACCTGTTTTGACGTAATTCCAGACCTGACATTTCTTCCCACCTCTAATCAATTCCGTGTGCTACTTCTCTTAGCATTCTCATTATGAAACTTGAAATGTTAAAGACATTATTCTTAATAAACCTGAAAATGTAGGTCGAAAAAACTATATTCATTAATAGCATTACAATAGTCCTGTAGTTATGCACTAAAGATCCCAATATATTTGCACTAAGATACCATTATATTTACAGCACGGCAGACTTGGTTTTGGTACTAACTTTCAATATGACTAATATTAATAATTCCTATTAACAGGCTAGCAATTCCGATGCTGGTGACACATCAATGAACATGCTTGGTACCATTCAAGTAAACAGATTTCTTTGTGTATAAGTTGACTACATGCAAGAGGGTATAGTCTAAACCATTGTTTTGTAAACAACAGTCACAAAAAACAGCAGAACTGCTTCTTGATTTGAATGTGAAATCAATAATTAGCAGCCCTAGAACCGCGCCAATTGAAACTGCTAATGCAATTTCTCGTGTAAGTCTCATTCCCAGATTTCTTATCTTGTTCATCAAATCATTTGTTTTTCACATCATTAAATGGTAATTTCATAATATCAAAGGTTCAAGAAGCTGCAGATTGTCTTGGAGCTGATTGTGTGCCACGATATGTGGAAACAAAGCAGATGAAAGACCTGGATATTCATGATATCCTTAATCGCTCAAAAAAGGCAAGTAACCTAAGTTCCATGTCAAGTGTTTAGTTCATTTTGTGGTGTCAATGAGTGTGCATTATAGTTTATCCTGAACACTCAACCATGAAAACTTGGCTAAAAGCAAAGAAACGGGACAACATGTATTCTAAATGCTTACAACCTTCAAAGGATAGTTGTTAAGACAAAATTCTCACATTGGTTGCGAACAGGAGAGATACAGGTCTGACCTGAAATATCCCCAATGCATTTGGATGCATTAGCTATGAATAATAAGAGAATGCTACATTGAAGTGTGCTTGGGTGAGAGTAATTCTAGGATGGGGGACCTCCTAGGAAGTCTCCACTCAGGAACTAGAAACAAACAAAAGCGGAAAATATTGGTTGGCACGAGGTTGGATGTTACAATTGGAAAAATGTGTGTTGTTCAATGACACTACCCATTTCAACTAGTACTACAACAATCCGTTTTAACCTAAACTTGTTTTGACCGGTACGCAACAATTGGAAAAATGTGTGTTGCTCAATGACACTACCCATTTCAACTAGTACTACAACAATCCGTTTTAACCTAAACTTGTTTTGACCGGTACGCAACAATTGGAAAAATGTGTGTTGCTCAATGACACTACCCATTTCAACTAGTACTAAAACAATCCGTTTTAACCTAAGCTTGTTTTGACCGGTACTCAACAAGCTCATTTGCCACCTCTAGTGTGCCCTACCATACAAAGTGATATGCTCTTTCCATCTGCAAGATTTCCTTTTTTCGTTAAACCTCAAAAACTTCTCGGTAAATAGTGCTTTGATGTAATCTTTATAATATTCATGGGCCGTATGTTGAACTTAATTTCTTGACAACATAACAGTTTCCCTTTTGTCTCTGTAACAGGAATCAATCGATGCATCAAGCCTACAGTCCGGGTGGGTGAACGGGTTCGAAGATGAATTATTAACAGGAATATGGGACCGATCTGGAACAGCCTGGAAGTCACTACTAGACGAACTATCTAACGAATCAGAACCAGACAACATTGTTGTAACGGTTGGTCATCCGATCACTAACATTGGATTATTAGCACATTGCCTAAATCTAACTAAGGATTGGATGGGATCATTTCATCTGGATGCTGGTAGCATTACTGTCATTGATTTTCCTGATGGGGCTTTCGGGAGAGGTGTTGTTCGATGCATAAATTATACGGCACATCTTGGAAGGTGGTCAATCCCCATCACTAGGCCAACACAAGATGATGAAGACTTCTAGTTTCATGATGCATATATGATACTGGTAGAAGAATTATATGTTGTATAGAATCTATGCTTGTTATTTTTGTGTTATTTATGTATTTGCATTTAGTGACGCCTGGCATTTTAAAAGAGTGAGTACCATTGTTCGAGTGCGTATTTTTTCATGCACTTTCGTTTTATAATCTGCATACCACTTGATTGTGCATTCATGATCATGATTTTCTGATTGTGATTAGTTTAGAGATAATACAAAATTGTTTTATTAATAGAAGTAATCTCTTTATCTTTGAGATAAAGTAAATGTTTGTCTTATTTCATCCCTTCTACACCCTACCATTAATTTTGCTATGTGTGAGAATTACCGTTGTTATAAATTTGTTTTATCCTTGCTAGAGAAAAATTGGTTATTTAAGTCCTTACCCTAATGTTTTTGACTGTTTTGTGGTTATCTGTATGATTAAAAGAATATGTTTATTGGAACTATATCACCATATAAGTTTCAAAAAGAAGTTTGTTGAATAGATTATCTATTTATATCAGTTTTATAGTTGATAAATAAATTATCGTATTTTTAATTCGAATTTTTTAAAACCTTTAGTATAATATAAATAATTTAGGTACTTTAAAGTTTTACTAGAACTCTTTAAACTTGTTCAGCAGCCAATCAGGTGCTTTGCTATACAATTGATAGTCCTACTAGCCTTTTGAAGTATATGGAAGATGAGAAACGATGTTGTGTTCAGCAATCGAAGGGTTTCTCTAAACTCTTTGCTTGAAAATTAAAAAATTATGGGTTTTTGGATAAAGAGTTGCTCATATCTAGGCTTTTTGAACAGGAAAGATTGGTTTGAATTTAGTTTTGATTGTGCTTTTGTATCTTCTTTTGGTTCTTTTGAATCTTCTTTTGGTGGTCTCTATTTTGTATCTTTTTGTGGTGATTTTGTATATTTTTTGGTGGTTTCTATTTTGTATCTTCTTATAAAATTTTTGAATGTAAATTGATATTTTTAATCTTTTATAGGAAAATAGTTATTTTTATCAAACCTCAGTGTATATAATCGAATTCAACTCTTTTTAATATATTTACATCTGCCTTTAAAAAAAATAAATAATACTCTATCGAACATTTCAATTGCGTTTATAGCAAGTGTTCGTTTTGTCTATTTTCAAGGTATAATTTGTTAAAATGTCATTTCCAAGTAATTACAACTAGTTTAATTTAAGTATTACTAATTTTCCAATATCATCAATGGTTGTACAACAAGCATTACGTCTACTCTTCGTCGAGTTTTTTTTGTTTCTATTTCTTTTTTTAATACGATCTTTTTTGTGTGTTTGTGATCACTGACGGTGGTGTGACATTAATGATACTTGAAACAGTTTTACACCCCCGCCGCAACAAGAGGGCCTTTTTACTAGTTATTTTTATTTATACCACATGTAATGAAAATAATACATTATTATGAACCAAGCCAGCATAATTATTAAAAAAAAACATAATTTCCTCATACAATCATCAAATCTTTTGAAAACACAACTAGAATGATTATAAACCTTTTTATTTTCTTCATATTTCCAAACTCGTGTTCAATAGACAAATACCGGGACACCCTCATGTCAAGCAGTCGGAGGCTTGACTGTGACGATCGGGAAATCAAGAAGCACGATCTTTTCGATCGCTGCTGAGAATGTTGCGGTGTATTCGAGATGATTTGGGTGGGTTTGAAAAACATCGAAATCATCTTTAGAGCCAAATGTCATCATCAAAGCATGAGTGAACTCATGCCTTAGCATCTCCATGCTTTCAATATCCTTTCCCCTGTGACATCAAGTGCAAGGGTTGGTTAATGATTATATTACCAAACTATCATTTGTACATTATGAAATTAAATTATGTAAATTAGTGGTTATGATTCCATGTATACTTATTGGTTTTATAAATAAATAATCCTAAGAGTTAAGTTCAATTTTACTCCCCATGGTTTGTTAAAAATAACTATTTTCCTCAAAAAGATTAAAAATATCAATTACCTCTAAAATTTTCATAAGTTGTTTTAATTTTAGTCTAAAAGTTTCATTAGTTGTTTCAAAACTTTATCCAAGATGATAAAACTTTTAAAGTGAAATTAAAACAATATATGAAACTTTTGGAGTTAAATTGATGTTTTGAATCTTTTTTAAAAAAATAATTGATTTAGTTAAACCTTAAGAAGCAAAATTAAAATTAACTCTAATCCTAAACAATTTGTTTAAATTTCTTTATTTGACTTATATTAAGAGAAATTTGTTTAAATTTCTTTATTGACTTATATTAAGAGAAAAAGTTTTTGATGAAGATTTCAAACACCTATAACATAGGGTATTACTATATTGAAACGTTTTGACTTGAATAATTTTAAGAGAAAAAAGGTTTTACATGAAGATTCCAAACACCTATAAAAGCATACACAGTGTGTTCTTTATCTTTATTCATATAATTACATTAAAAATCATTATATTTTCTCTCTCCTTTTCAATTAAATAATATTTTTATACCCTTATCGTTACTTTTTTCTCTCTCATTCACTCACAACCACTTTAAAAAATATTAAAAAATTTATAAGGATTATACAGTGATATTTCAAATATACCAATCCACAGTAACATTTTCTCTCTTCTTCACTCACAAACACTCAAAATCATTCCATATAATATGTCAAACACACACACATACATACTGTGAATGCTCTAACAAAGGTTATTAATATATTGAAACCTAATAAGTCATATATAATAACTTAATGTCTCGAGAAACAAACAAACAAACAAACAAACCCAGTATATCCCACTCGAGAGCAGGGTCTGGGGAGGGTAGGTGTAGGCGAGTCTTTCCTCTATCTTGTTAGGTAGAGAGACCGCTTCCAAAGAGACCCCCGACTCGAGAAAGAAAAACAAATTAAATAAACAATCACATTCACCCGTAACTATTAACTCATTTAAATGTATTAAATATATAATAATACATTGTATTGTATAAACGCATTTAATAAACAATTTTAACAGTTTAGGAGGAAAAATCCAGCTAATGAAAATTAAGATTCAAATCTACTGCTCGAGCTATAATGATATAATGATAAATAATCATACGCTAACTTGTAAGATTTGCAACGTATGTTAATCGTTACATATCGGATTAGACCGTTTTGGGAATTTGAAACCATCAATCAAAGAGGTAAGAATGTGTACATAATGCATAAACAGTTGTACCTTAATAATATAAATTCATAAACTTCATGCATCAACATTTGTACATTAGACTTACCAAACAAAGGATTTGACACAACCAACTTCAGAAACAAGCTTTTCCAACCCTTTGATGATATCCTCCACCACCACCTCTTCTTTGAACTTCACCACCACCAAGTGTACAAACTCCGCCATCTGCCGCCACAAACCACCACCAACGACCACTAACACGACCACCACCACCACCCTAAAACACTATATGTGTACAATAGATATATATACACAAACAAAATTAGGCTCCTACATATAACATGTGACACACACACTGACACACACATTTGAATAAAAGTTGAGAATTATTATTCTCGGAGTGTACAACCCCCCAATGCACGAAAAGCAAATGTACAAGTGGGTCAATAACCACAAGTCAGCACTTCCGTCGCTGAGTCCCCACAGTCAAACCCACCGACACCGGTGTCGGAATTATGACAAAGTTTCAACATGGGTTGATGTGCTTTTCCTTGTTGTACGTTTTGCTTTGTTACGTGTACATCTTGACTGGTCAATTTTACATCAGCATCAATAAAAAATAATAATTTTTATATAATAATAATGATCTTTTTCACGCTTTTGACATGTTGGTACTGTTATTTTTTTTAAACAAATGTTAATATACGCAAATGGTTTATTAAAAGGGGCCTACTAAAGATACGCCCAGATGGATATTTGTACGCCTTTTTTACGGGCCGTAATAACTGTCGGGCAATCAAATCAGTCATTCAAAAACGTAACGGCCCGTGAAGGTGTTCACGGTGTTAATTTTTCACGGCCCGTTAAGCGTTTCACGGCACGTTAGCCCTTTCACTTACGGCCCGTGAACCGCTTTACGGGTCCTATTTTCACCTTTAATAATTTGACGAGATATATTATTTCTCGTTTTTCGTGTAATTTTGTATTTATTACGTTATTTGATATGACGTAATATTCCTCGATAGTCGTGTAATTTTGTATTTATTACGTTATTTGATATGACGTAATATTTCTCGATATTCGTGTTAATTATGTTACGGGATGCAATATTACATGTGAACTACTATATAAACGTTAGTTTATAAATTCATTTCATAATTCAAATTTCTACGATAAGTTTGAAATAATATTTAACGTTACGATGTCTTTCTGGGATAGCAACTATTTATTCGGTTCGAAATCTAACTATTGCCCTGAGGAGGGTTACGGTTATTACGATGAGGGTGCTTCAAACTATTTAGTACAGTTCGCGTCCAATTACGGCGGGAATGACGGCGGCGATGACGGGGGTGATAACGGTGGCGATAGCAGCGGTGATAATGACGGTTCTGGTTGCGGTAAAAGAGGTTTATACGACACGAATCAGGTTATAAGATATATCATATTTAATTTTACTTTCATTTAGTAATAACTAACTAAAAATATAAAATTTATTAGGTTTTCTCATCTCGTGAAGAATTAGTTGATTGGGCAAGTAACGTAGGGCGAGAAAATGGGTTTGTTATTGTCACCAAACATCAATATATTTACACTCCTCACATAGATGAACCGACAATACCGTCGACGGGGTTTTTTTATACATCCCACATCTCACACATTATGACGTGCGTACCCACACGTGTTGATGATTGATACAACTTACAAAACTAACTTGTATAAAATGCCATTTGTTCAAATGGTTGGTGTGACATCCACCCTGAAATCTTTTTCTGTTGCTCACGCATTCATTGATTATGAGCGTGAATCCAACTTCAGATGGGTGTTAGAGCAACTAAAAGCAACGCTGGAAGAAAAGTGTATGGAGCCCCGTATTATACTAACCGACCGAGGCTTCGCTCTGATAAAAGCGTCAGAAGAAGTTTTTCCGAGTGCTGTTCGATTACTTTGCAGACGGCATATTTCGAAAAATATTGCTAAACATTGCAAGGCGAGTTTTTCAAATGAAGAGTGGGGTGCTTTTGAGCATGTATGGTCGGTACTTATTAACTCTGCAATGATTGACATATACGCTTATAATTACGACCGCCTTTATCGCAGATTGGTGTCCAAACATTCAAGTACGTTTTCTAGTGTTATTCTTAAAAATATATGTATATTTACATAAAAATAACTACATTTTTTTAAATAGGAGTGCTTATGTATCTAAAAAATAACTGGTTGGACCCCTACAAAGAGAGATTTGTGTCGGCGTGGATAAATAAAAGTTATAACTTCGGTCAGCACACAACGAACCGAGTTGAGAGCCAACACTCGTTGTTGAAAAGTTACCTGAAAGCAACCAATAGCACCCTGGATAGATTTATTCCTTTTATCAATAATATCTTAGTTACCCAGGAAATTGCTATAAAAGAAAGTTTTACGAAGAGCAAAATAATGCTTATGGTGCAGCATAATCATAAAGTGCTTAAATTTCTGCGAGGTAACGTTTCTTTTGCAGCTTTAGATCTCTTAGTTGGTGAGATTAACAGGATAAATCATCTAATTATATCCAAAGAATCATATGGCTGTCATCTTTTTACCAGCTGTGGTCTTCCGTGTGCTTGTAAATTAAACAATTACTTTCAAACAGGTGAATGTTATTTTACATTTTTTATTTTTTCATGAAAACTTTTATTATATTTAATTTAATCTATTATTTTATAGGTCAATGTATCCCGCCCGATGCCATTGATGTTTTTTGGAGGAAGCTAGATTTTTCACCCGCGTATATTGTACGGGAGGTTCAAATAGATGTACATAAAGAGATGGATATGGTGATAAAACATTTACTTGTCCAACCCGAAAATGTGAAAAAATCTTTGATTAAAACATTTATAGCTGAGTTGGATGAAAGCAAACATAGGTACGCTGCGATGTTTCCTGATATAAATGAAATAAGGGAATCATTAAACTGGAACGGCTTAGGTGCAGCTCCAAAAAAAAATTGGATGACAGTGCCACCTGCTACAATCTTATTGCTAACAGGTTTCGAGTGGTTATAATTTTTATATCTATCGGCAACTCCGTACTTTTTTCTCGTTCTGGTTATCTCCTCGTGATATCAGTGAACATCATATGATTTCAATTGCTTATGTTCAAGATAACCATTTCATTAGAATTCGATTAGTGGGTGACTATCCAATGCCTATTCCGAGCAAATATTGGTACTTGTACAAAACAGAAAACGCTAATGATTGGGAGGTTATATACGGAAGTCGATTTCAAAAATATCTCAAACTAAGGCCCGTAGACCCGGTTGAACGTATAGATTTAGTATAATTTACACATTTTTTATTTAATTTATCAATTTTGTATTTAATCATTTTTAATGTAGTTAATCAAGAATCTCCAAGTCGGATTAATACGTTTCATCATGCATCATCAAACAAACATTTAAACGTCATCCAAAATACGTCATAATATATCAACAAAATTTATTGTTTTTTACATGAAAGCTAAATAAAACAATACAGGCCTACTATCTATGCCTCATCACTACCACCAACATCCTCCTCATCACCACCAGCAGCCTCCTCGTCATCACCCCCAGGTCATCTGACAAACGGAAGCAACTCCGGCCGAGGGGTGGGGGTCGATACCCTCGCGAGTAGCCCAAATGCTGTACAGATCCGCCGTCTATACAAGCAAGGCGTGGGACTGGCGCGCCAAATGGAGTGACTTCGCCATAAACTCCCCCGTCGGCGGAATCTGCCGAATGATAGTCCTAGCAACAGGCGGTACTGGCGGTGGGCCGGGTGCTCTGGCGTGTGCCTGCGGCTGCGGCTGCTCCTCCTCCTCACCACCGCCCGCCATAGGCTGCCAGATGGTCCGACCACCGTCAGTGGACCATCGGAGTTCGTCGCCAAATTTAGCGGCAATCCCCATGGCCATGACTGTCTGTCGGCCCAAAATCCTAGGCGGCGTGTCCGTCGTGTGCCTCGCAATTAGGGCGTCCGTAAACAACCCTAAACGCGAGGCAATGACGGTGATGTAAGAGCCACAAACAATGGGGCTATCCATCTGCAAAACAATCAAACGTATTTGATCGGCATTCGTATGGAGAATATATACGAACTTGTAGAATACATAGAAATCTTAAAAAGATACCAATTTTCTTCGTCATCGGTCATTGGTACGTAAACCTACAAAACAATTTAATTCACGGTTATAAATTCATGATTTTTATTGTAAAACATGAAAACAGTATTACCGTATCAACTTCCCATAACGCGGGATATAGATAGTCACTCCCGTCACCATATTCGTTACCCTTAACGGACCCCGAGTATATTAAGTTAAACCACTCAAATGGGAGAATCGTCCAACGGTCACTACCCGGTAACTCTTCTGTTCTACGTATTTCTTCGTATCTCCATATTGTGAGTCTATTTGTCCACGCATGAACATGCTATAAAATAACAACTTTTTTAATTGTTAGAATTTTAAAATAAAATAAAATTTACAAAAAAAGCTTTAAATCATACCTCTGTACCTAAAGACATGTTTTCGAGTAATTCACGCCAATATTCTAACTGAATATCGGAATTACCCATGTAATACACCCTACATGTTTGGGAATCACCGTTACGTATAAACTGAATAACATTTTCAGACCAGTTCCTCCCATTCTGCCAATTATGTTTAATAATTGGATCAGAAATACTTTCCACAATATCTCGTGAGTTTGAAGAGGACTCATTTTGACGTCTTCTATTACCTCTACGAGAAGACATTTTAACAGTTTCGTTTCTCACTAACCGTATATAACAAGTAATATATATGACGTTTTATACAGAATCTTAAATCAAATCAAGGAATAATACGTCACGTCACATAATTATAAAATTTAAAAATGCACGCAAATCGAGGAAAATAAATTCTCAAAAGGGCTACTACGGCCCGTGAGAGAACTCACGGGCCGTTATGGCACTTGTTCACGGGCCGTGATGTTAGACGCTTACGGGCCGTGATGTGTTTCACAGCCCGTGAGCGGATAAAGATGCGAAATTTAAATTTCAAACACCTTACGGCCCGTAAGGCCCTTCACGGGCCGTGAAAAAAGTCAAAGGGCGTCCAGATAACACCTGACAGAGTGTTCAATTGGCAAATGCCTTATTAAAATTGATATATTGTCTTGTTTTGTGTTTATTTATTTTGTTATTTTTTATGGAGGAAAAAATTATCATCCACCACCCTTTCATAGCTTCATTTTCCTCTTTCCGTTGGTTGTTTTTGTTAATGTATATAATCAAAAAAGGTGCATATTATGAAATATATATTTTATTTTTATTTTGATAATAATAAAATTAAAATGCTTAATGTAAGTATTGATAACATCAGGCCGGCTCAAGCCTAAAGGTAGTAAAGCTAGGGTCTTGAAGCCCCAGTCTTCAAAAACTTTTAAATTTTATATATTGTATTATATGCTTAAAATATGAAGGAGTTAGACACTTTATTGATTTAGCTGAGCCTCTAATCAAATAAAAACTTACCCTTTTTCCTGCTAGGTATTATAAATTAATTTAAAAAAACATAGATGTGATTTGTTCTAACAAACGGTAATTTCGAACATAGACTCGCAAGTATTCTCTGAATCTGGTTCTTAAGGTCAGTTTCTTTTTTTCAAGTTTAGATTCTAAATTTTGAGTTTTAATCTTGATTTGTGTTGTTGGATCGCACTATACTATTATTGCCTCTGTTGGTTTAATTCTCTAGTTAGTGTTAAATTTTAATTTACAATTCCTATAGTATCTACTCACTTGTTTAGCGAATTAGTTTTTGTTAATGTTTGAATATTTGCAAAGTTGATCCTTGTTGTTTAATGAATTAGATTTGTATCTAGTGAATTAATCTGCAACTTATTTGTTTAGTATACATATTATAACATTGTTGTGTAATGTCGATTAGGAAGCATCAAAGTAGTCATATGAAAGGACAAAAAAAACAAAAGCAAAAAACCAATATTGAAATACAAAAATAGTGTTTGCTCAAATTACAATTAAAAAAAATTAACTCCACGTATTATAAACATTTTAGTTTATCATTTTGGTTTTCCAACCAGGATAAAGAAAGAGGATTTATAATGTTAACTTCCAAAAATGTCCCTGATGCGCGGGTAAAAGCTCAGGTTTAAAAGCACAAAACGGCATATTTAAAGCATAACTTCGAGTTCAAATGATCTATTTTGATGTGGTTTGTGTTTGTTAGGGCCGGAACAATTAAGAGTACACTCCGGGGGTCATATGGGATGTCGGAATGGAGCCCGGAACAGTCGGATACGCGAAACAAACAAAAGAAGAAAAATGCAGTTTCTGGAGCCCGTCGCCGACGCCCTAATAGGCCGTCGCCGACGCCTTCTAGTTTGTCATATCGGATTTTTAATGCCCACTTGTGTTGTTTGACTTGTTTAAACGGGGTTTTTCAAGTGGAAGCTAAAAAGGCCATATAATAAGGAGGAAAAGGAGGAAAAAGGACCAACACACAACATGCTATGATCCTTTCATTATTTCTTGTCTCCAAGATCCATCATCTTCATCATTAACACTCATCTTCATCATTAACACTCATCTTCATCATCAACAATCTTCTTCATCACCAAGAACCATCAAGAACCATCCATGGAGCTCTAGGAGAAGAAAATTCTGCAATTGTAGCTTTTCATCATCAACAAAGGCAAGCAACATCAAAGTGATATGGAATTACAAACAAGATCATCACCCGGAATCCAAGCTTCAATCAACATGAGAGGCTAAACTTCTTTGGGTTTTCCCCCGGTTTGTGTATTGTAAGACTATGGTTTGTTAACATTTGAAAACTAGATTGCATCCTTGTGTTGTGTATTTGATTGCTTGAAACATTTATGTTAGTACTTTGATCTTAACTTGAATTCCCAAATTGAATGAATGATTATGAAATTTGTCTTTGAGAAATGGAGTTGGTCATGTGTGCTATGTATATGTAGAGTTTGAATGTTCTTGTGTAATGAAGTGTATTATTGTCCATGTTAACGTTGACGATTCTTGACACCTAAACCGTGTAATGATGAACTCGTTAGCATAAATCACACCTTTGATGCAAGTTAGTTGGATTGGTAGAACCATAACCTTATGATATCAACCGGGGGTGAACCTTATTATTAAACGTTGTTTTGTTAACCATTGTTCTAAGTTTGCCAAGTTTTATTAATCATTTTTAAGTAACCTTTGTGTTTTGTTCATTTCTTTGTGTTGGACAAAGTTTCAACACCATTTCAAGTAAACATATCAAGCTTTTATAAACAAAATAGCAAGCTTCATAATTAACTAGATAGTCCAATTCAAGTCTAAACACAAACCACATACTCCTTGTGATTCGACACCCTTCTTACCATTTGCTACATAGTTTTGGTACTAAGGAACTATACAAATACTATCTTTGACTAGTGCACGCGACAAGCCGGTCAAATTTTGGCGCCGTTGCCGGGGAGTAGTGCGCTTTGTGTGTAGAATTGTGTTGACTAGTTTGTAATTTTCTGTTTAAGTGTTTGGTTATTTTTGCATCATTCCTTTTCCCTTGTTATGCTGGTTGTGTTATTTGTGTAGATCACAGGTAGTGCATGCATACTAGAGCATCCGGAAGAACCTCTCCGTTGGTGTTTGAACCGGAAATTGAACGCTTTGCAAGAAGGAACCGAGCCAACCAAATGGAGGGTGGTAGTAACAACCGACCCCCACAACAACACCACATTCCACAAAATCCACCACCACCACCTACCAATGACCGTAACCCCAACCCAAACCGTAGACAAGCTCATAGCCATAGTAACCCACTTTTTGAACATGTGAACCAAAACCCCATGGGTCACTTTGGCCCACCAAACTTAGACGAGCTAAGAAATGCCATTCATGAGGATGAGCCATTTAGTGTTCCATCTTACCAATCACCCGAACGGGTGAGTGTTCACACCTATCACACGGGTGATAGTGATGATTATGAGTATGATAATGAAGGCAACGGGGGGTTCTACAATGAAGGAGGGTATGATGGTGATTATGGTTACCAAGGTGATAATTATGATGAATGGAACTATGGGTACATGGAGAATGAGAACTACAACTACAACCGTCAACATAGACAAAACCAATTTAGGAATCCAAACATGAATGCCAACCCAAACCAAATTCCTCAGTTTGTCGGTGTAGCTAATCAAGGACCACAAAGAAGATACCCATTGCATCAAGAAGTGAATGGTCCTCCACGCCAACAACCTCAACGAGCTAGAACACAAGGTGTAAATGGTAGGTTCCGACCCATCATATCGGACAATGTCTCTCCTATTGTTCCACCGATTCCGGGAAGGCGTTCATTTGATTGTAAGCCCAACTACATCAACATCTTACCTCATTTTCATGGCATGTCAACGGAGGAGCCTTACACACATATATCCGAATTCTCCGACATATGTGGCACAATTGGAGGACACAACTTCTCACAAGATGAGGTGCGTTTAAGATTGTTCCAATTTTCATTGAAGGACAAGGCAAAGCAATGGTTTTTAACCTTGCCGGCTAATAGCATTCGAACATGGGGAGAAATGCAACAAGTCTTCCTTGACGAATATTATTCAATGGCCAAAACGGATGAAATGAGGGATGAGATCCGGACATTCCAACAACAATCCGGAGAACCACTTCATGAAGCTTTTACTCGTTTCAAAGAGTTGATAAGAAAATGTCCACATCACCAAATTGAGCTTTGGGAGCTAGTGAAGAGTTTTGTGAACGGATTGACAAAAGAAGAAAGAAAATACCTCAAGTCTACTAGCAATGGAACCTTGCTGAATAACCCCGAGGAAGAGGATTGGGAGTTCCTTGAAAGGATGAGTAAGAACTCAAGAGCCGAAGAATCTGCGGATAGGAAAGCAAAGCACCCTATTCCAAAATCCACCTCCGACATTGACTCAAGTGCAAAGGATCGAATAGCCGCGTTGGAAAGGGAGTTAGCTCGCATGAAGAAGAAAGATGTAAATGCGGTTCAATTCGCGGTTTGTGAAGAGTGTGGGGACATTGGTCATAGAGCCGAAAGTTGTCAAGTAAACATGGCTCAAGGGACCGAAGAGGTGAATCAAGTTTATGGAGACCGGAAGCCTTTTGACATGAACTCAAACACCTACCATCCAGGTTTGAGGAACCATCCCAACCTTAGGTATGGTAATCCTTCAAACCAAATGAACCCAAACTTCCAACCGGCCAATCAAGGTGGACAAGGCTATCAAAACCGCCAAGGGAACAATCAAGGGGGAAATTACAACCAAGGTGGCTACCAAAGGAGCAACTACAATCAAGGAGGTAATCAAGGCTACAATCGGGATGGTAACTTTCAAAGAAATTACAACAATAATCAAGGTGGACCATCGGGAAGCCAAGGTGGTGGAGATGACTCGTTGAATGCAAAGTTAGATGCTCTTATGAACATGGTGAAAGAATCTAACAATGACATCAAGGAGATGAAGAGAGCAAATGAAGTAAGAGACAAATCACATGAAGCTCTCACAAGGCAAGTTGGTCAACTAGCCGAAGATTTGGGCCGACTTAAGGGAAGTGGTGGAAGATTGCCAAGTGATACAACCGTGAATCCACAACATCAAGGTTCAAATTCTAAAAACACACGTGAGGTATCAATCAATAAACTTACTTTGCGTAGTGGTAAGTTAGTTGACAATGGTGTTAAACCACCACCACCCCAATTTGTTGAAGAGGTGGTGGAAGATGTTACTGATGAAAGTGATGATGAGGGTGAAAGTAGCCAAATGGGTCAAAATGAAAATTTTTCTGAAAAATCTAAAACCAAACCAGTTGAGGTTACACAAACTCCTAAGGCTAAGGAAAAGGTGGTGGAGGGTAATACCGTCCCTTTTCCCGAAGCTCTTAAGGCACCCTTGCAAAAAGTGGTAAAGAAGAGAGGTCCACAACAATATGAAATGTGGGAAATTTTTAAACAAGTGAAAATTAATTTGCCACTTTTAGATGCAATCAAACAAGTTCCTTCATATGCTAAGTACTTAAAAGAATTATGTACCCAAAAGAGAGCTCATAAATTCCCTAAAAAGCTTGATTTGACTGAAAATGTGAGCTCTATTCTTTCGGGTGCCCTTCCACCTAAGCTACAAGACCCGGGAGCGCCCATTATACCTCTTCAAGTGGGAGAATTCAAAATGACAAGGGCACTCTTGGATCTTGGCGCTAGTGTAAGTATTTTACCGGGTAGCTTGTATGACCAATACGACTTTGGTCCGCTTCAAGAAGCTAAGACCACCGTGGTATTAGCCGATTTAACACCCAAGCTTCCCCGTGGGATAATTACCGATGTGATAGTAAAAGTTGAGAATTTTTATTATCCGGTGAACTTTTTAGTACTTGATTATGTTTCCATAGATCAAACCAAACAACCTACGGTTATCTTAGGTCGACCATTTTTGGCAACTTCAAATGCTCAAATTAATTGTAAAACAGGAACGGTTGACATGACATTTGGTAACAATAGGTTGAGGCTTAATGTATTTTCAGGTATGACTAACCCTCCTATCAATGATGAATGCTACATAGCCGACATTATTGATGAGTGTATACCTCTATGCGACATGGTCGTTGAAGAGGAAAAGTGGAAACTGAAAAGCAACTAGAAGAGGAAGATAGGGAGCTAATGATTGCAGCCATGAGGAGTGAACGACCACCATAGTCGGTTCAAGTGGAGCCACTACCGGAGAAGATCGACACCGGGTTGAAACCTTCATTGCAAGAACCACCACAAGTTGAATTGAAAGAATTACCAAAGCATTTAAAATATGCTTTCCTTGGTAAGAATGAAACTTTACCTGTTATTATTGCTTCTAATCTATCCATTGAACAGGAAGGTGCGTTGATGGAGGTGTTGATTGCTAACAAGGAGGCAATTGGATGGACCATTACGGATTTAAAAGGAATTAGCCCCTCAATTGTTATGCACAAAATCATCACGGATCCGGAAGTCAAACCATCACATGATGCCCAACGAAGGTTGAACCCGAACATGAGAGAGGTAGTCAAGAAGGAGGTATTGAAGTGGTTAGATGCAGGTATCATCTTTGCAATCTCTGACAGTACTTGGGTGAGCCCTACACAAACTGTACTAAAAAAGGCGGGCATCCAAATTGTTAAAGATGACTCAGGTAACGAGGTAGCTACCCGGCCAGTAACCGGGTGGAGAATTTGTATTGATTACAGGAAATTGAATGCTGCTACCTCAAAAGATCATTTCCCCTTACCATTTATTGATCAAATTGTTGAGAAACTATCAGGTCAGAAATTTTATTGCTTTCTAGATGGTTATTCAGGTTATAACCAAATAGCTATTCATCCTGAAGATCAGGAAAAGACTACATTTACTTGCCCTTATGGCACGTTCGCATTTAGGCGAATGCCCTTTGGGTTATGTAATGCCCCCGCCACCTTTCAAAGGTGTATGATGAGTATCTTTTCAGATATGGTGGGGGAGTCATTAGAAATCTTCATGGATGATTTCTCAATTTTTGGCACATCTTTTGAATTATGTTTGCTTCAATTAGAAAAAGTTTTAAAAAGATGTGTTGAAACCAATTTGGTCCTTAGTTGGGAAAAGAGCCATTTTATGGTTCAAGAGGGGATAGTATTGGGTCATGTTGTGTCTAGCCGTGGGATAGAGGTAGACCATGCCAAAGTGAAGGTTATTTCCACTTTACCTCACCCCACTAATGTTAAGGGCATTAGGTCATTCTTGGGGCATGCCGGTTTTTATAGAAGATTCATAAAGGGATTTAGTGTCATAACCAAACCATTGTGTAATCTATTGTTAAAAGATGCCCCATTTGAGTTTAATGAAGAATGTGTAAAAGCCTTTGACATCTTGAAGCAAAAACTAATTGAAGCTCCAATCTTGCAATCACCTAATTGGAAATTGCCTTTTGAAATAATGTGTGATGCGAGTGACTATGCTATTGGAGCTGTCTTGGGTCAACGGGTTGATAAGAAACCCGTTGCCATATACTATGCAAGTAAAACCCTCTCAGATGCCCAATTGAATTATACAACAACTGAGAAGGAATTACTTGCGGTGGTATATGCTTTAGATAAATTTCGGTCTTATATATGGGGTAGCAAGGTTATTGTCTATTCTGACCATTCTGCTGTTAGGTACCTTATGGAGAAAAAGGACGCGAAACCAAGGTTGATTCGTTGGATTTTGTTATTGCAAGAATTCAATCTTGAAATCCGAAACAAGAAAGGGAGTGAAAATGTAGTCGCAGATCACTTGTCAAGAATTCAACCGGTGGAAGAAGATACCACATCAGAGATAAATGAACAATTCCCGGATGAATACATCATGTCTATCACCACCAATAACCCCTGGTACGCCCATTTTGCAAACTATTTGGCTACAGGTACATTGCCGGAAGGATGGAGTAGAAGAAAGAAACAACACTTCAAGGCTCAAGCAAAACATTACATTTGGGATGAACCGGACCTCTTCAAAGTTGGAGCCGACCAAATCATCCGAAGATGTCTACCGGATGAGGAGATCCCATGTGTATTGAGCATGCTTCACGAATCGGCATGTGGAGGACATTTCAGTGGACAAAAGACGGGTCACAAAGTCCTTCCTTGTGGTTTTTATTGGCCTACCATCTTCAAAGACTCCCATGAATTTTCCAAGAATTGCATAAGATGCCAACAAATGGGGAGTGTGACAAGAAGAGATGAAATGCCTATGCAACCAATTTTGGTGGTGGAAATCTTTGATGTTTGGGGCATCGACTTCATGGGCCCTCTTCCAAACTCTTTTGGTAATCTCTATATCTTGGTGGCGGTTGATTATGTCTCTAAATGGATAGAAGCAATCGCCACTAAGACCAATGACCATAAGGTAGTATGCAAGTTTGTCCAAACCAATATTTTCTCAAGATTTGGTATCCCTCGTGTGATAATAAGCAATGGGGGATCACATTTCAAAAACTTCAACTTTGGCAAACTTCTAAAACGTTATGGTGTTGACCATAGGATTGCAACACCATACCATCCACAAACAAGTGGACAAGTAGAGGTTTCTAATAGGCAAATCAAAGAAATTTTGCAAAAAACGGTACGACCCGATCGAAAGGATTGGTCAACTAAACTAGATGATGCCTTGTGGGCGTATCGTACCGCTTACAAGACGCCTATTGGAACCACTCCCTACCGGTTGGTCTATGGAAAGGGTTGTCATTTACCTGTAGAGTTAACTCATCGTGCCTTATGGGCGGTTAAAACTGTTAATATGAATTATGAGTGTGCAGGTAAACAAAGACAATTGGCGCTGAATGAGTTAGAAGAAATAAGGGACGAAGCCTATGAAACCGCATCCGCATACAAGGACAAGATGAAGCGGGTTCATGATGCCAAGCTTCGTTTGAAAGAGTTCAAGCCCGGACAAAAGGTATGGTTGTACAACTCACGTCTAAAGCTATTTCCTGGAAAGCTAAAGAGTAAATGGACGGGTCCATATTTGATCATTCGGGTGGGCGACTTTGGAGACGTAGAGATTGAAGACTTTGATGATCATTTAAGGCAAACGGTTAATGGGCACCGCCTTAAACCATATCTGGAACCAAATGACATAAATGGGGCGGACAAACAATCTGAGTGCTTGTTGTTGAGCACTCTTGATGAGGTACCAATTTGATCACAACACCAGAAAGTCCGGCTAACGACAGGTAAACTTAGCGCTGCGTGGGAGGCAACCCACGAGAGGTAACTTGTACATATTTGTTGCTTTGCATTGCTTAGTTTAGTATAAACCTTTTTAGCCTTTTTAGAATTACCAAGCCAAATCCGAGACACAAAATCATATTGCGCGTGCGACTTGTGTGTATTCGGGACAATACACGTGTGTTCGGAGGGGTGATATATATATAGGTGTAAGGTATATATAGCTACATTTTTTTTATTTTCATTTTTATTATTTCTTTTTTTTCTATGGTGTGTGTGTGTTAATTTTTTATATTTTAGGTGTGATATTTATATATATATATATATAAGTATGTAAATTCTTTATGTGTTAATGTTTATGTGTTAATATTTATATATACATATATAAGTATGTAATTTATATATATATAAGTATCTACATATTTACATATTTCATGTGTGTTAAGTATGTGTTAATTTTTGTGTGATGTTTATTTATATATGAGTTTGAAAAAAAAAAAAAAAACTTTTCTAGGTCCCGTCGCCGACGGGCAAACCCCGCGTCGCCGACGCCCTCGCGTAGACCATCACCCCCGTAGACAGTAATTTAAGCCGTAGACCAAAACTGCAAATCGAAGCCGCGTCGCCGACGCCCTAAACCACCGTCGCCGACGCCCCTCCCTTCACACCATCGGAAAATTTTGGGTTTTTCTTCAATTTTTAACCCATTCTCAACCACCCAAACCCCATCTCCCGATTTTTAACCCACCATAACACTTATTTCACCCCAAAACACATTCCCACTCCCATTTTCATCCATCAAATCCAACTCTTTTTCTCTTCTTCCCCAAAAAACTCTCAAGAACCCTAATTCTCTCCATAACTCAACTTCTTCCAAACTTAACCAAATCTAACCATTCTTGTGTTCAAAGTGTTTAGTTTTTCGTAAGGAACAAAACCCCTACCATAGTTTTTGCTAATTCCTTGTTGTTAAAGAGAAATCTAAGGTGCAAAATTCGGAATTTTTGGGTTTTTCTTCAAGAATTTTTCTATTGCAACTTGTTGGGTGAAACTCTAATCATATAAGGTATGGTTTCTTCTCATTCTATTACTAGCATTACATAGTTTCTAGAAATTATCTCTTGAACATGAATGTGATTAGTGAAACTAGTTTTGAGTATGTATGGATTGTTGAGTAGGAACCTTTGGTTGAGTTTAGATTATGTATGATAAATGTAGATACAAAACAAGTGTGGGGAGAGGGTTCTAGCACAATTGCTCTTGAGAAATAGGCATAGAACAAAGATGAAAGTTATGAAAATTTGTATACATGGTTGTAAGCATATGATAGTATGTCATGGATAAACATAAAAGAAAACCTCATTGTTGAAAGTAAACTGAAATTTTGAAGATAATGCAACATATTGTTTGTCAAGAACATACTTGTTTATTCAAAATTGCAAGAGGAGCATATGCTTACAAAACCATGATCTATGCCTATTTGTTGGAACTGTTTGAATGCAAGTAATTAATGGGTGTGTTTGGTTGTTGTGTTGTAGTTCAATGGCGAGTAGTAAAAGGAGCAAGGCCTCAAGAGCTACAAGTTCATCCTCTCGTAGGGTGATGAACTGGGAGCAAGAAAGCTCAGTTACTGATGATGATGCAAGGCTATTTCGCCAAGACTGGACGTGGACACAACACAAGAATGACAGAATTGGGGAGAAATGGGAATCAGATGCCCAAAAACGATTATCCGACTTTCACAATAGAGCTACTGAAATCCGTCTGTGGAAGTGGAAAATGGCAAAGGTCCAGTATGGCGTCCCAGGTGTGTGTGTGCCGGAGAGAGTGGTTAATACTGAAGAGCTCTCCAAGATAGGGATAACACAAAAATTCAAAGCTCTAGGATGGGAGAGAGCTTTAGATTGGTGTGCTGCAAATACACACCGGGTTTATTTGGGGGCGGTGGCTGAATGGATGGCTTCATTAAGATTTGAAAACAAAAGCAGCCATCCATCACAATGGAGGTTATCAGGGGAAACAGGTGCAGGTACTATGGTGATGTCTTTTGAGACGATGAACCGGATCGCCCAATTTGATTCTTTGGGCCAGGGCAATTACTATTACTATCATATGGATCGATTTTTTTCAAGGCCCGTTCTAGAAGCAGATCCGGTAAATTTAATCAGCTTGACTGTTCCTTTCCGTGAAGGTGCTGAACTTGAGAGGAACCATTTATCTCTCGAAGGAAAAATTCTACAAAACATCTCCCTTGAAAACGTGATGGTAAGATTGGGAGATCGAGGGAAACTAAGAACCTGGGATTACAGAATCTTACATTCTTTACTGTATGGAAGCCCCAAACTCTCATGGAGACATATAGTGATGATGAATATTTGGGAATCAAGAGAGCTATATGCTAGGAAAATGGTCCCATATATTCGATTGATTAGTGCTATGATCGTGCAACAAGATTGCCTTCCTCCAGAGGCACTCTGGGTCAGTAAACCGTTGGACTACTTTGACTTTAAAAAGATGAGAGCATCAAAGATTTTTGTTGAACAGCAAGGGTTTACATTTGTTGTCCGGGATACTGAAACTGGACAGTCTTTTACTGCAAGAGACCCAGATGCTCCTCCACCGGATGAATTTGAGGCCATGGAGGAAGAAGAGGAACAACCCGAGGAAACAAGGCCCGCAAGAAGGCAACTGCCCGTCAACATCGAGAGGTGTCTGATAATGTAGCTGAATTCACTGTGAGACGAAGGCATTCGGGTTGGGAATCTTTGCAGGTCGGGCACAGGCAGACATATGACAATGTGTCTGCTTTGATGGGAGAAATGAGAGAAGTGGAGGAAGCAAGAAGAGAGAGTGAAAGGGTGTGGAGGCTGCAGCAAGAGGAACATTAGGCACAACAAGAAGCCCGAAGGATGGAAAGGGAACAGTTAGAAGACAGGCGTTGGATGGCCCTTGCAACAGCCCAACAAATGGCTGTCAACAACGCCTACATTCTCCAAGAACAGGAAAGGCATCACCGGGATCTTGAAGCAGGTCGAAGCTATCAAGAGTTTACCCCGTGGACGGACTATTCGACCATCAGGGACCAGCCAGAACAGGTGCAACAGTCAGTGCATTGGCCCCAGGGCGTGGCGTCCAGCTTCATTCCTATTCCTGCGCCACCACCAACTGAAGGGGGAGCATTTGAAAACTTTTATGAGATGTTTTCTGCTCTGACTGGCTATCCTTATCAACCATACCCGCCAAGAGATCCAAATGAGCGTTACCAAAGATAGGTGGCGAGGTATGACTTATGTGTTTGTACAGTTTATTTAAATGTTTGAGTGTGTTTGTTTTTTCTGTTCCTTTTAATTCTGTAGTTGTTTTTATTAAGTGGTTATGGGAGTTCCACAATTCATGCTAATTGATTGGTTGTCAAAGAGGTGAGAAGCTTGCTTCTACATAATTTGTTACAATTGCAGGTTTTGTGCTACTAGGATTGAAAAGCTAATGCCAAGAAAAAGTGAAGAAATCCAGGTGCACATGTTCCTTTTAGCATGATTATCTTAGTATCTTGAATAAGTGGAACGTTGTTTTAGAACGGGGAAACCTTTGGGGAAGAAATTTGTATCACATCTCTTATGTTTTGAAAAGATTTTCACCCACATTGAGGACAATGTCAACATTAAGTGTGGGGATAGGGGAAAAATAGAAAAATTTTCAAATTTTCAAATACTTTTTGGTCCTCATTCTATGCAAACAACTTAGAATGTCACTAAAAGAATTTCAAACCAAGAAAATTGGGTAAAAGGTCGTTAGTCATGGTTGCCTCGAATAGTCTCACCAAGTGCCTTTAAAGAAAACTTTAAGTGAGATGCCTAACTAGTTTTAGCATGCTTTAAAATAGTCACACATACTACATGTCGGCAACCCATTTCTCCTCCATCATGTGAGTTTTGAGCCATACTTACCTAGATTGCTAGATCACTTACATATATATAAAAGTTCATTTGTTGAGGGTGATCATTATGCGCTTAAGTGGTAGAACTTGTATGGTTTGATACGTGCTAAGACCGCAAAGGAATATGTGAACGGAAATGAAAAGGCATTAGGATCCCCCATTATTCCTTATTACCCATAAAGATTACAAAACTATACCCCTAGTTGCCAATTTTGAGCCTATTTATGCGAACACAAGTGTGTGTAATAAATTGCCCTTTCGTTTGTCGACCCACTAGCCGAGCATCAAAGACTTATCCTCTTGAAAATTTTGATGAGAATCCAATTGATTTGGTCCATGTGTTAATCAAATTAGTGTTCTTTAGTATATAAAAAAAATGAAATGAAAAGAATATATACATCGTGTTTGAAGAAAAGATGTCAAGAAAAAAAATATAGAATAGAAAAAGAGTTGGGATAGGAATTACCCGAATACCGTTATTAGTAGTTTGTATTGTTTTGGATTTCTCATCACATTAGCCACTAAATAAAGCCTTATTCCTCACCCAAGCCTAAGCCCAAAAACCACAAAAGTCCTTTGATCTGGGAATTATTCCATTAAAGTAGTGGAGGCACGATTGCTTTACAAGCTTATGCTCACATTATTGCATATGGTTTTGAGTGAAAAACATACTAGCACATCACATGCTAGTCCACAAAATAGCCGAGAGGAGCGTATCATTGTGAGGGGCATGAAACATGAGTGCAAGAGTTTAAAGCATGGTAGGATTAGTTAGGCAAGTCTTGGTTTGTTATTACATATATCATTCACTTATGAACTTGAGGGGCGGGTATGACTTTGGACCTTAACTTGATAGAAGGTGAGAAATTCTAAATGTCTTGTAATGTTTTGAAAAATATTGTATGGTAGTTTGCTTGAGGACAAGCAAAAGATAAGTGTGGGGATGTGATGCGCGGGTAAAAGCTCGGGTTTAAAAGCACAAAACGGCATATTTAAAGCATAACTTCGAGTTCAAATGATCTATTTTGATGTGGTTTGTGTTTGTTAGGGCCGGAACAATTAAGAGTACACTCCGGGGTCATATGGGATGTCGGAATGGAGCCCGGAACAGTCGGATACGCGAAACAAACAAAAGAAGAAAAATGCAGTTTCTGGAGCCCGTCGCCGACACCCTAATAGGCCGTCGCCGACGCCTTCTAGTTTGTCATATCGGATTTTTAATGCCCACTTGTGTTGTTTGACTTGTTTAAACGGGGTTTTTCAAGTGGAAGCTAAACAGGCCATATAATAAGGAGGAAAAGGAGGAAAAAGGACCAACACACAACATGCTATGATCCTTTCATTATTTCTTGTCTCCAAGATCCATCATCTTCATCATTAACACTCATCTTCATCATTAACACTCATCTTCATCATCAACAATCTTCTTCATCACCAAGAACCATCAAGAACCATCCATGGAGCTCTAGGAGAAGAAAATTCTGCAATTGTAGCTTTTTATCATCAACAAAGGCAAGCAACATCAAAGTGATATGGAATTACAAACAAGATCATCACCCGGAATCCAAGCTTCAATCAACATGAGAGGCTAAACTTCTTTGGGTTTTCCCCCGGTTTGTGTATTGTAAGACTATGGTTTGTTAACATTTGAAAACTAGATTGCATCCTTGTGTTGTGTATTTGATTGCTTGAAACATTTATGTTAGTACTTTGATCTTAACTTGAATTCCCAAATTGAATGAATGATTATGAAATTTGTCTTTGAGAAATGGAGTTGGTCATGTGTGCTATGTATATGTAGAGTTTGAATGTTCTTGTGTAATGAAGTGTATTATTGTCCGTGTTAACATTGACGATTCTTGACACCTAAACCGTGTAATGATGAACTCGTTAGCATAAATCACACCTTTGATGCAAGTTAGTTGGATTGGTAGAACCATAACCTTATGATATCAACCGGGGTTGAACCTTATTATTAAACGTTGTTTTGTTAACCATTGTTCTAAGTTTGCCAAGTTTTATTAATCATTTTTAAGTAACCTTTGTGTTTTGTTCATTTCTTTGTGTTGGACAAAGTTTCAACACCATTTCAAGTAAACATATCAAGCTTTTATAAACAAAATAGCAAGCTTCATAATTAACTAGATAGTCCAATTCAAGTCTAAACACAAACCACATACTCCTTGTGATTCGACACCCTTCTTACCATTTGCTACATAGTTTTGGTACTAAGGAACTATACAAATACTATCTTTGACTAGTGCACGCGACAAGCCGGTCAGTCCCCTATTTTTTGTTCGCTTAGGGTCTTCAAAATCATCGTTGAGACAACCCTAAATAACATTTAAACCTATCAGTCTCAGAAATTAGCAATAAATATCTAAAATAATAAAATGATTAAAGAGAACCAATAAGCAAATACGTAAGAGATTCCGATGGCATCTTAGCCTAGTGGTACCTTACAAAGTTGTGTTTATTCCAACAAATTGATGTGTTTTCAACTTTCAAGTCCTAAAAATAGGAAAAAAGTGGATTTTAGGAGTGGTTGTTCGTTGTTTAAAAATTGCGTAAGAGAATTATAGTTGATGCACAAGATGATTATGTTGCAAACTAGATCTAGGTAAATATTCTAGTTAAACTCAAGCATGACATCTTAAGCATTCGATATAATTTAGAGATAAAAGCTGATTAACCGTCTTAGAATTTTTGATGATTACTTGAAAATATTTTCTTATAAAATTAACTTGTAAGTTGTGCAAGTCGAATTTCTTATGTGTAACAAAGGTTTACAATTAGATGTTAAATTATCGTAACTATAACAAAAGGGACCAAATGTACATCTAGACAGAGGATGATCAAAGCATGTTCATTTCAGAATATACCTGCGTATTATATGTTAATGACATTAATAAAAGCTTAACTTGATTAAATTAAAGTGTTTAACGTAAAATTCCAAAAGAATATTATGAACTCAAAACATGTGTAATATTTTGTATGTACATCTTAACATTTTAATAATATATTATCAGTTTACAAAGACTAGTCATGTTGCAAAAATACAAAAGTGGGGCAAAAGAATATATTTTCTTTAAATATGGTTATAACAATTGGAATTGAATTATTGGTTGCACGTGTGGAGCGTCTCTAGACTATACCCTTGCAACATTTCAGAACGTGACATATCCTAGTTATAAGGGTGTGGGGTATATACATCTATCTATAGTCCACTCAGCTACACATCACTAAAACTAAACTATCTTTAGGATTCACAAGTCATGTATGAATCAACACATACATTAAACCGTGCTAGAATGCACACATAGTGTATGTATCAGTACATACGCTCAAGTATAAACTAGTAACAAATATAGTTGTTACTTAGCAATGCACGCCTCACATTACATAACGTATGCACCAATGAATACACAAAAGTATTAATTACTAACAAAGATAATGTATTCAACAATACATACTCCACACTAATTATGTTAACTCATTTAGGATACTATCACCACCTAAATCTTTTATATCTAGTAGTGTATCCATATAGCTTACACATGACTATAAACTTAAAAGGGTGATGTTATTCTAAGTGTATTTTTGCTACAAAGTGTGAGAAGACACAATAAGTCTAAAAAAGTCATAAAAAATTATATCTCACAATCTAAATCAAATTTCAAAAAAGTAATTCGGAGTCTCTGTTCCTCTTGTCGTCATCTTTCAGAAAAAAATAAAAATAATTTTTTTTTCATTGTGTCTTTTTATGACACATTGACGTCATTGTGCCTTTCACAATGACACAATGATGTTATTATGACTTTTATATATGAAACAATAAAAAAACGTTAATTTTTTTATTTTTTGTTTATTTTTTTCTTAGTTAGGCCGTGTAGGGGAACAAAAGCTCGGAATTACTTTTTTGAAATTCGATTTAAATTGTGAGATATAATTTTTTTGTGACTTTTTTTGACTTATTGTGTCTTCTCACACTTTGTAATAAAAATACATTTTGTATTTAAACTTATTTCAACTTAAAATATCATATATATTAATATTTTTAAAGGTAGATAATAAAAATAATTTTCTCTAGCTTTGTTAATAATTGATGCTCTAAAAAGGGGTGAATGTGTGGAAATGTGGAATGATGTTGATATATCTTCAAGAGGCATGTAGGTGGGGTTTATGAATGGGTATGATGGAGATATTCTCAACATTGTATTTTGTTCTGTTTGGGAGCTACCCTATCTTGATAAGATATGGATCCGATGAAATGTGATTTTTGCTTCTTTTTCTTAATAATTTTCTTGATTGTTATTATTATTTATATTTATACTATATGATATAATATTTTATAAAGTATAACGATACATAAAGTAAAAGAAAACACAAATTTAAACATGGCATCCTAGTGTATGGCAGTGTATTTGTGTCAGGTTTATAACTAATACTAGGTTAGTCCCCGTGTAATACACGGATTGAATAAATAAAATATTAAATAATTATTAATAAAAACTTATGCATTATAAAATCATGCTTAAAGATAAAATATGATTATAATTACGTATAAATAGCTAAGTAAATAAACAATAATGCATTTTTCTTAAACTTTTATTTTATAAAAAGTTGTGATTTTTAAATATATTGTTTTAAGAAAAATGATTTTTTAAAAAAAAATTCATTGTATTCTGTATTTTATAAAATTTTTGTTTTTAAAAAGTGTGTTTTAAATAAAAATAGGTTTTTAATTTATTAAATTATGCATTTTTAATTTGAAAATGATATAAGTAATATTATTAGTATTTAATATTATTATTAATAATATAGAGAAATGAGAAAGTAAGTATAATGAGATTTACAATTATTTCATGCTTATTTTAGTTTTTTATAGATAGATAGATAAGTTAAAAACCCATTAAAAACGGAATAAATTTTAATGTAAAACGTATGTAAAATAAACACGAATAGTTACACTATAATATTTTAATGTAAAATATAATTAAAATTATATATACGTAATAGTTCATGAAATAAAATAATTATACTATTTTTTAACTCTCTTATCTAAATAGTTTTATTTTTAAATATTTGTTTTAAGATATTTTATAAAAAAATATTTTTAATAAAAATCTTGTTTTATAAAACTCTGGTTTGTAATTATTCTAGTTGTTTTAATAAGATTGTTTTAAAATATTTCACCTGTATAACTTTTTTTAAAAATAAAACAATTTTAAAATATTTCGTTTTAAAAGTGTTTAGTGTTTTAAAAAAATTATATTATATAAATCTTTAGTTTTTTGGTATTTAGATTTTAATTAAAAGATGAAAAGATAGATTGATTTTAGAAAAATTTAGATGTGAAGGCTTGTTGGACACAAATCTTTGGAACAGGATGTTCGTGTTTGTAGTACTCATGAACAAAAGACTTCGGAAGTTGCTAACATAAGATAAAAAGTTTATGTTAGATAAACAGAATACATGTAAATTATAAAATTTTAATTATATAATCGCAACTTACCAAATAAGCATAAGCAGGATAACTAATAAGGTTTAAAAAACCTCATGGGATAAACATTTCAGATGAAAATAAGACCTGTTTATGACAAAAAATAGAATTAATCACTTGGAAGCGGAAAAAGAGTATGCAAACACATACAAATGGTGTGCAACAATTATTTGATTATATTGAATTTAAAGTATAATTCTTTGATGAAAGAGTATGGATAACAGAACTGCAATTAGAAATGAAAGATGATTGTTGGTGATTCACCATTTCAAGGTATATGTAACAGTACACATGACCATCATTATCTTCATATATGAATATAATATCTTCTAACCAGAAACAACACATTTATTTCAATTCAAAGTAACAACACAATAAACCAAATAAACCTATAATCCTTTGTAGTAAACTTGCAAATCCTCTGAATAGGAACAATTTCAAATTAAAAAATTGCATTTAACAACACCTGTTTGAGTAGATTTATAAAGAAAATATGACTAAGGATCAAAATAGGAGTTGTGGTACATTAAGTAACAAAATATACATTAACAACACTTTTTTGTTGTCTTCTAACCAGAAACAACACATTTATTTGAATTCAAAGTAACAACATATAAACCAATTAAACTTATAATCCTTTGTAGTAAACCTGCAAATCATTTGGTCAGGAACAATTTCAAATAAATAAAAAAAATTTGATTTTGTTTGAATAGAACTATAAAGAAAATATGACTAAGGACCTAAATAGGAGTTGTGGTACATTAAGTAACAAAATATACATTAACAACACTTGTTTGTTGCAGTGAATCACTCATCTACAAAAACCATCCAAAACCTGTTTGGGTCTAGGGTTTCTGTCGAAACAATACTTAATCGATTATCAACAAAATATACCAAACAACACTTGTTTGGGTCTGGGGTCTGGGAATCTGTCGAAGGAAGAAGAGAAGATATCGAACCCGAAAGCGGATGAGGCGCAACTGAGGATCAAACCTGAAATCGAAAACACTTGACAATGAGTTCGGATGAATTAGAAAGAAAAATTAGGAACGATGGAAGATTGTGGATGTAGGCTTCCGGTAGAAAGAAAAAACCTTAGATCTGGAACAATTTCAGCGATTTGTGATGATGGTGGCTCTAGGGTTTCAGTCGAAGTAAGAAGATTAGAAGAATGAAATGATATCAGATACCGGGTTTTATCCATGGGTTATAGATCCGCGTGTGTTTTTTTAGGTGCTTTTTTAGGCGGGATTTTAAAAGAAAGATGAGGTAAAAGGTTGCCACGTGTCCTTTAAATGATTTAAGAGATGGACATGTGGCTTTAGAAAGCTTGCTTTATTATAATTTATAGATTTATCTACTGTGTTGAAATTAATTAAATTAAACGCAATTGCAACATATGATTGTATGTACAAGAGATGAAAGAAAAACCAAAATTACATAGCTGAAGAAATTAAAAACCAGTGATCCGATCATAATATATTTTTTTAATAACTGATATTTTCGGTTTTGCTATCATTATACATCTACAAAACTGAATTAATTGATGTATGTTGGAATAAAGTAAAGTAAAAGAAATTACCTCCGGTTTAGGTCTTTCAGTTGGCTCTACTTTGGCGAGGGCAGGATGGCGATGTATCTTCGATATCTTTAGTTCGAGGCTTTCGAAGTGGAAAGTTAATATGTTTTCCGTTGGGGGAAGATCTATTGTTTTTAATTCGGTTCGGGGTCATATTCTAGGAAATAGCATGTGTTAAATGGGATTTGAGCTAGCTAATAGTGAAAAAGATAGGTTGGATTTAACTTGGTTTTGCTTCGATATAGCGGTTTGTTAATAACCTAGAGGCCTTACGGGTTAAGGTTTAAAAGCTATTCATAGGGAGAATGCAAACATGTTTCAGGGTCAAAATGTGATGGGAATAGTAATAAACTAATAAACATTACGTTTTTAGTGTTTTTATTTCTATGTAATAATTTAAAAACATTAGTTTTCTGAACGACGAAAGGCAACTTCATAAAAACTAACAAGAAGCTAGCAAAATGATTAAAATATAGGCGGCTGAATTAAATTCACACCAATGACCATAATCTAAAGATACAAATTTTGAGTTTATGTTTAACCCACATATATGATGACACAACAGTGTCTCCGAACATCAACTCCAAATCATGATTTCTTCTGTTGAACACATATGTTATTCCTCCATTTCCATCTATAAACAGTTATTTACAAATGATTAGTACTAATCTTTATATTTCTTTTAAGAGTAAATTACCATTTGCATCCCTGAGTTTTGCTCATTTTAACCACTTGCATCCCTGCGGTTTCAAAATTGCCATCCGCCCCCTAACGTTTTATTTTTATATCCATTTGTATCCAAAACCCTAACACCGTTAGTTTTTCCGTTACTTCTTTTATAAAAGACTAAAATGCCCTAAGAATTAAAAATAAAAAAAAAAATTTATGACCTTCATCTTCTTCTTTTTCCACAGTCAACCTCCAAATGATACCACAACATATCTTTCTCATCTTCTTCATTTCACTACATCCAGCTCCATCAACGAACAGTTGAAGAAAAGGGGTAACAGGAAGGAGAAATCCGTCCCCTTTGCTCCGTCGTGTGACCACCATACGCCGGTGTTACGAGGTGCGGTCGGGGTTTGAGGTTAGGGTTGCGGCGTGCTGGAGAATATCGTGGCGGCGGACGACAGCCGAAGGGCGGCGATTGTCCGTGCGGTGGTGGTTTGGTGATGGATTGGTTGTTGGACTCGGTGGCGTTGAATAAAAGAGAATTTTGGGACTCAGGCGAAGTCTGCTAGGGCCTCAGACGTCCGAAAGTCGTCCCTAATCTTCTCTAGTTCATCTTCTCCGCCCATCCTCATCGCCGTGAACAGGTAACTTTTGTTATAGTCTTATAGATCATCTTTGTACATGCTACAATAGGGAGGTGGCGGAGGAGGGGAAAGATTGGGGTTCAGATGGAAGAGGGAGAACTAGAACAGGGAGGTGGTAGGGCTGGTGATGGTTGATGGTTGTTATGAAGGTGGTATGGGTGCTGCAGTGGTGGTGATAAGGGCTGCGATGGTGGTGATGGGTGGCTTTGGTGGTGGTGATGGGCTGTGGCGGTGGTGATGGGGCTGTGGCGGGTGATGGGGCGCGGCTGTGGTGATGGGGTTGCGGCGGTGGTGATAGGGGTTGCGGTGATGGTGATGGGGGTTGCGGTGGTGGCGATGGGGGATGCGGTGGTGGTGATGGGGCTGCGTTGGTGGTGATGAGGCTGCGGTGGGTGTGATGGGTGGCTTTGGCAGCGGTGGTGATAGGGCGGTGGCGGTGGTGATGGGGGTTTGTGGTGGTGATGGGGGCTGCGAGGTGGTTGATGGGCTGTTTAGTGGTGATAGGGCTGCGATGGTGGTGGTGATGGGGCTGCGGTGGTGGTGATGGGGCTGCGGTGGTGATGGGGCTACGGTGATGGTGATAGTGGCTATGGTGGTGGTGCCGGGCGGTTGTCATGGAATTATGGTGATGACCGGGTGGATGTGGTGGTTGTGATGGGGGTGGTTGTGGTGGTGCTGATTTAAGAAGATGATGTTGATGGATGGTACCACAAGATTTTTATGTTATTATTTAATTTTAAGGGTATTTTGTCTTTTTAATGATAATTTTAACAGAAAACATTAACAGTGTTTGTCATTTGGACTCAAATGGAAATAAAATGAAACATATAGACTCAAATGAAGATAATATGAAATGTCAGGGGGCGGATGGCAATTTTAAAACCGCAGGGATGCAAGTGGTTAAAATGAACAAAACTCAGGGATGCAAATGGTAATTTACTCTTCTTTTAATTTATAAATTTTTAAAAGTTAATCTCACTCACCACTCACAATTATGAAGGTATAACACTCTTTGATTGAGTGAGCATTCGTTCTTCTTACATGATGTCTACGTGATACTACTCACTTCTCATCATCCATTAGGTATAACACATGGTTCAACTTACTCTTGTTTTTTTTTTGTTTACTAGTGTATGATAATATATTTGACTTGTATGTTAGGATTGCTTTATTTGATATAGACATATAGATGAGTTGTTGTCAACTCAACTCGACACGATGTCACGTTGCCAAACAACCTCCTTGTTAATTGGCATGCCTGGGCGTCTTAAAAGTATGCAAAACTTTTTTTCATTGTTTTCGACATTTTCAACGTTAGCGAGTGACAATTTGAAATTAAAACTACTTATAAAAAAAAGAAGAACTCTAGAATGAGCTCTGATTTGTTTCTCATCTATGCTAGAAATGAAAAACTCTGGAACGAGCCCGAATTTGTTGTATAATTCATAGGGGCCTATCCGTATTATAGCTTGTATCGTATAATATAATTTATTGTATTAATCATATTTAAGTTTTTTTTAAAACGACTAGCTCACAAACCCTCTAAACTACTACTAGATCTAAATCAATATTCATCATAAGCTTAAACACTTAATCACGTAAGAAAAAACACACTTATTACATACCATAATATCGCTAAACTACAAATCATATGACCCATGATTTAAGTTTAGCAGGGATGTATTAGTGTCAGTGTGTTACAAACTTACAATACTTCTTTCTTTCAAATTCTTCACACCGTTTTCAGACTCGGATCGGACCGTCCAGTCGAACCAGTTGGACCGGGATTCAGAGGTTAGACCATCCGATCCACCCTAAATCATTTTTGTTTTCAAGAAAACGGGCGGTTCGAACCGGTTCGGTGGTCGGACCGGGAATCGGGTTCGACCGGATTTTAAATTTTTTGTTTGTTTTTGGGATTTTAATGAGTTTAACGGTGCTTCAAACTATATTTTAGATTGTTTGACATAGGATTATTGTTGAGTTTTATATATAACTATAAACTACACATAAAATATCTATATATTAAATTATATATATATAACTATATCTATATATATAACTATATACATAATATACATATATAATCATGATATCATCCGGTTCTTAAATCCGATCCGACCGGTTCGACCAGTCAAAATGTAAAATGACCGGTTCGCTATTCGATCCGGTTCTGAAAACATTCACTTTTTTAAGAATAATAACTATGAAATGAAACAGATCGAACATAGAGCCCAAGCCCACTAAACCAAGCCCAAAACTTCAACCCCAAATTCGAACGATTCCTTCATCTCTTTGAACCCTCGTCTCTTGTGTGATTTCTACTTTCTAGGTCGTCGATTCTCCATTTCTGCTTTTGTTTGAATACTCGAGACTAAATCAAACTTCAGGTAACTCATTTCGTCGTTTAATTTGATACATACGTCACTTGCATCAATGAATTTAATATGATATATATGCTTATTAAAATATATGCGATTTACGTCGTCTTGATTCGAATTCTTCGTTTTTGGAGGATGTTTTGATTGTATGTGAGTTCTTTTAGCATGATAGCTGCAGGATTTTATCGAGCGTTGGAAATTGTTGCCCGATGTTGTTGACCTAAATTGTGTGTATGTGTGTGTATATATATAATATTAAGTTTATGTATGATAGTGTTATTGATTTATTGTTGTTGACATGATTTGTTTATTAAGGATTGGATTTTGTGGTGATTGCAATTGATTAGTATGAGTTAGAATGTTGGCTGTTGATAGCTTGTTGCAGGATGTACGTCGAGTATGAGTGTAAGTAGAGTGGTAGATGTTCTTACAAAAGTTAGACCTACATTGATTATCGATTGTGCTCATTTATAGCCGTTGTTGATGCTTGATACGTGAATGCAGCTTTTTGAATAGCCATTGTTGATGGTAGTGCATTTGATGCAGATGCCTTTGTTTGTTGTATGAAATGATTCGTTACTAGATCTATGGCTTACAATATAGTTCACCACACAGACAAACAAAAATACCCTGTAAAGTCCCACACAATAGCTGCTAATGCACCATGCCACAATAATAGTGAAAGAAGAATTCGTAAATATGAGAGGAGTCTTGACTGGTGATATAGTCTCTAATATAATCCACTATGCGGAAGATAATTTTATGTAAACAAAGTCTTTTTTGGTAGAAAGTGATACGCCATGTTTGAGTTTACTGGTTATGTTATCAGCTCCGTTGACCTGCAAACTGGATGATTTTTCATAGTTTAGAAATCTATCGTCGGTAATTAATTAACTTGTTTTAGTATTTTTGAGTTAGCAATTAACATTACCCTGGATGGTGGACCTGCCTCGAGCCGACAGAGATGTGATTTGTTTCTACAATTCTTGTTCTTATACAAGTTTATCATTTTTCTTATGTTGGTAAGCTTTTAGACCGAGGAGAACTGATTGGTGAATTGGTATAAATTAAGGCATAATACCCAAATCTCAAAGGCATATCCTGTTTCTTGTAGTTTACTGTATTATCTGCGTAAAACATGGAAATCCTGATATTGTGGTTGAATGTGGTTCAAATGCATCTCATTGTTTAGTAATCTGTACAGCTTAGATGTTGAATTCTGATACACAACGTATGCTAGTGGTGTGTTGACCCTCTTATTTTTTACTACTAATTTTCAATCTTTTTTTATTATATCCAATAGTTGTGGCCAATGCTTTCATTACACGTTGGAAGTTCTTTATTGTTTGTGTGGTATAAATTTTTTGAGTAAATTACCATTTGCATCCATGACGTTTTTTCATTTTAACCATTTGCATCCCTATAGTTTCAAAGTCTTGATTCGCTCCCTAACGTTTTAATTTTGTTCCCGTTTGAATCCAAATACTAACTCCATTAAATTGTTCAGTTAACTTTGTGTGAAATGACAAAATTGCCCTTAATAATAAAAAATTGAGTAAATTCCTTTGTTGGACCATCCATCTTATCTCACCCCAAACACATACACACACTATCTATCTGAGTTCCAAATCTCAGACTCAAACTCAATCTCAAACTCTCCCGATGCTTTCTCTCCCGATGCTTTCTCTCAAACACTCTCGGACACTCTTCTCTCCCTCTCGATCTCATGAAACCTCTGTCCCTCGGTGGTCGGAGATTGGAGCTTTGACCGGCAGGTCGGTGATGAAGATGTCGAGGGGTGGTTATTGGTCGTTGGTCACAGGTCATTGCGGTCGAAGGTAGTTGCGGTCGAAGGTTGTTTGTCAATCGACAGAGGATGTTGGTCGATTGATCGAAGATGATTGATCGAAGATGATGATCGAAGGTGATTTGGGGGTGTTCGGAGATGGTATAGATTGAAGATGGCTGTCGGTTGTTTGATTTGGCGGTCGACTGAATGGTTTGGTGCTCGAATTTGGGTTGAAGGTCGATGTTGTTGAAAGTGATTGCGGTCGACAGGTGGTGTTCGGGAGTGGTGGTTGGGTCGACAGAGGTTGGTTGCTGTCGATGGTTGTTCGAAGGTCAACCGACAGGTTGTTTTACAACCCTTTTTTCTATAGTTCGTCCGCTGTGGCTATAGCTGTCCGTTTTGAACAATTTTTGGTCGTCCGTTGTGGACTTAGTTGCTGTCCGCTATGGACCAATTTACTTCATCCGCTGTGGACCAAATATGCTCATCCGCTGTTGACTTTTGGTTAGTCGTCCGCTGTATGTTTGTTTTGTCTGCTGTGGAAGAAAGGTAATCTGCTGTGGATTTGCTTGTCCGCTGTGGATTAACTTTGGGCTGAAATGGCTTAACTTGGGCTGAAATTTTCTGCTGTGATTATGCTTGTTATTGTTTGGGTTATTGACTGATGGTAGATGTATGATGATTTTAGGGCTTTCGGATGATGTAATTGGGCGAAATGAAATTGATGATGATGATGTTGCAGAAGGGGATCTGAAGACGATGAAGGGCAGTGGTGATGATGATGATGTTGCAGAAGGGCAGTGGTGGTGTTGCAGAAGGGCAGTGGTGGTGTTGCAGAAGGGCAGGGGTGGTGTGACGATGAAATTGATGATGATGATGTTGTAGAAGGGCAGTGGTGGTGTTGATGATGATGATGACGATGAAATTGATGATGATGATGTTGCAGAAGGGCAGTGGTGGTGTGGGTTGATCTGATGGTTTGTTATGGTGGTGGTGAGGAGGAGGTTGTGGTGGTGATGGGTGGTGGTGGTGTTTATGGTGGTGGTGTTTATGGTGGTGGTGTTTATGGTGGTGGTGTTTATGGTGGTGGGTGATGAAGAGATGAGAGAGAGAGAGTGTGTGTGTGTTTTTTGGAGTCAGTGAAGAAGGATGATGTGGGTATTCTTAAGGGCAATTCCGTCTTTTTAATAATAATTTAACTGGAAAACTAACAGTGTTAAGTCATCTGGACTAAAATGGAGATAAAAATGAAACGTATAGACTCAAATGAAGATAACACGAAACGTTAGGGGGCGGATGGCAATTTTGAAACTGCAGGGATGCAAGTGGTTAAAATGGGCAAATGTCAGGATGCAAATGGTAATTTACTCAAATTTTTTTTTCCTTCGCCTGAAATAGAGATATATTTGGCAATAAAAAGTGAACCTAAAGTTCAACCTTGGTACTCATTTATTTAATTTACAACATTCCACTTTAGCTGTTTTATGTGAAAACTAAATATTATATTACTACTAAGTACTATCACGCTGTTGCTTCAAAAAAGTTAAGCACTCATTGGTTTCACTTATTGGGTTCAAATCTTGATTTGACAACCAATACGCATAATATTTTTATCTTTTATTAGGGAGTTTGATATTGTGGCCTATGTATTGTATTTTATATTTATTTTAATTTTGTAGTGCATAGTATTGCAGGATGGTGGAGGAAGCACCTTTTAGACCAAGAGAGAAGCTTATTGAGAAGCAAAGATTGTTTCAAAGCATCCACAAACACACCTATTTGAAAGGCTCGATGGACAAGGTCACCTCTGTTGCAATCCCTCTTGCTCTTGCTGGTTCTTGCCTGTATCTGATTGTGAGTTATATCTGCCGTTTCTGCTAGAGTTAGTAAAATGGGCGGGTCGAGGGTAGGTTAATGGGTTGGCTGATGCGAAACACTTTATGCTTATAATTCTTAAAATTTTTAACAAATAAGCGTGTATCAGTCATCATCACTGAAATTGTATTATTTCAAGGATAATATGTTTTCTTGAATATAAATGATTTAGGATGTTTTATGCTTACAAAAACTCTTTGGGTCACTTTCACGTTTCACCCCATTTTACCTAAAGATAAGGCACAACCCATGTTGACCCATTTATAAGTAACTGTTGATTTGCATATTTATACAGGGACGAGGAGTCTATAACATGTCTCATGGGATTGGAAAGAAAGAATGAGACTATGAATTGCCCTATTGAAGGCGCATAAACGGTTTACTACTTTGAAATTTCCTTTTGTATTTTGACTCTCATGTTGTTTTAAGCTTGTGTTTTATAAATCTTAAATAATTACTTGCTAACAGACATGTTGCTGGCATTTGTGGTTTGATACTTTGATAGCAGCATTCAGTTATTTGTTTGCAGTTTGTTAAACCATTGCCTTATCATATCATAACACAGAGCACGAGTCTGTTAAATAAATGAAGTTTGAAGCTATCGGTGGTTTCGTTAATTTCATTATCTAATTAATTTCAGTTTTGTGTTCACTCATAAAATCTTGTTAGTCAACTGTGAACTTTAATCCAGTTGAACTTTAATCCAGTTGAAGCATCACAGTAGACGAAGTAAAAAGAGCTATGAAGAAAATGGGTAGGGCTAAAGCGGTGGGGCCAGACAACATACCGATTGAAGTGTGGAAATGCCTGGGTGATGAGGGTCTCCAATGGCTAACAGATCTATTCAACACTATCTTTAAGACAGGGAAGATGCCAGACCAGTGGAGAACCAGTGTCATAGTCCCCATATATAAGAAAAAAGGAGATATCCAAGGTTGCGAAAACTACAGGGGAATAAAGCTACTGAGTCACACGATGAAACTATGGGAAAGAGTTATTGACACGAGGATTAGACGGGAAACCCAGATAGCAATAAACCAATTTGGATTTATGCCAGGACGCTCTACAACAGAAGCCATACACGTCATAAGACGGATAATGGAGAAATATAGAGAAAAGAAAAGGGACCTCCATATGGTATTCATAGACCTAGAAAAGGCCTATGACAGTGTACCGAGACAACTAATTTGGGAAAGCCTACGACATAGAGGAGTACCAGAGAGGTATACCAAATTAATTAAGGATATGTATGACGGGGCAAAAACATGTGTGCGAACACCGGTAGGAGACACAGACTCATTCTCAGTGGAAGTGGGACTACACCAAGGATCGGCATTGAGTCCATTTCTCTTCACACTAGTGTTGGATGAGATGACTAAGCATATACAACAGTCAATCCCGTGGTGCATGCTCTTCGCGGATGATATTGTCTTAATATCAGAAGCTAAAATGATGCTTAACGACAAGCTAGAGCAGTGGAGAGCAGCGCTAGAGAGCAGAGGATTAACGATAAGCCGCTCTAAGACGGAATACATGCATTGTAACTTTGGTGGCGACGAGGAAGAGGACACCCAAATCAGTATTCAGGGTATGCCGGTACCACGGACATCTAGATTCAAATACCTGGGCTCGTACCTGCAGGAGGACGGAGAGATACACAGCGATGTAGCTCACCGTGTCCAAGCAGGATGGTGTAAGTGGAGAGCAGCATCAGGGATCCTATGTGATAAGAGGTTTCCAGCAAAACTCAAGGGAAAACTATACAGAGTGGCGGTACGCCCAGCTATGCTATATGGAACAGACTGCTGGGCCATAAAGAAATCGCACGAGAAACAAATAGAGGTTGCGGAAATGCGAATGCTAAGGTGGATGTGTGGCCATACAAGATTGGATCGGATAAGAAACGAAGTGTCTAGACAGAAGCTAGAAGTGGCTTCTATTGCAGATAAAATACGAGAGGGAAGATTAAGATGGTATGAACATGTCAAGAGGAGACCAATGGCAGCACCGGTCAGAGCAGTGGAGAACATCATCATAGAGGGTAGGAAGAGTAGAGGAAGACCTAGGTTGACTTGGGAAGAGAGAATTAGGCAGGATATGGTACACTTGCACCTCTCTGAGCACATGATCGAGGATAGGAGTGAGTGGAGGCGTAGGATCAAAATTAAGGACTTTTAGTGGTTTCTGTAGCTACGAAATGACTGGGATTAATTGTTACGGGGTCTGATGTGTATGTAATACGCTTGGATCTTTTTAGGGGAAACTTGTGGCTTCCCTGATACATGCTTGTTCATTTTATACTTCCTTTTGGTGATATTTTAATATTTATCGTCTGATGTGTGCTGTACCATATACCATATACCATATGCCACATATCGTCTGTTTGATTATATGTTTATTCGTTAGCGTTACTGCTTTTGCTATCGAGCCAGGGGTCTTTTTGGAAGCGGTCTCTCTACCTATCTAGATAGAGGAAAGACTTGCCACCACCTACCCCTCCCAGACCCTGCTCTTGAGTGGGACATACTGGGTTTGTTTGTTTGTTTGTTTGTTTGTTTGTTTTATGTATTTTTGGCATTATTTTGTATATTCATACTCTTGTTTTGCTACATTTTGAAGTCTGTATTTTTTTTATTTGTTTTAGTTATGAAGAGAAGGAAAAAAAGTATTCTATAATCTTTTGTATTAACAAGAAACTGTGTTTTTTAAACCACTTAATTACTAATTATGTATATATGAGGAAGATGTTATGAAGGTATGCCGTCTAAGGTATACTAGTAGTAGATTTTAATTTTTAAAGACATTAGAAATGATGTATTGGTGTGAATAAAGAATTGTTTTCAGCTCGAGAAAATAAGTTAAATTTTGTAAAGAAATTAATTGTTGAACATAAATTTTCCATTCAAAATTTCTCAAAATTCTTTGTCCCCGTTTTAAATATATGCGATAAATAAAATTACGGCTCTCAAAACTTGTATCAAAATCAACATAAATAGATAATTGATAAACAACTTTAAAGATTTTTTTAATGATGATTGCTCACTAATGGGTTATTGGCAAATCTGGTCATATTTATTACTTGAGTACGAAACTTTAGGACATTAGGTTAATACGTCTTCGAAGGAAAACTCGTACATTCCTCTGTACTCATTAGAATCAAATTTGAGACCACTATTAAAAAAAACCCGCCTAAAATGAGAAAATTTACTGGTCCGACCTGTAACCCAGTAAGCCTTTTAATTTTATCACAGATGAACTTGAATATAAACCTAATTTTTAATAAAGTGTTAAGGTATCTCATCTTAATAATTGATTTTTTAACCCACAAATCAATTCGATTAGCATAGTTTAAACTTTAAACATACACTATCGAAACCGAATGGTCATTTACGAGCAGCGGTTAAACCCGGTTCAATGGCTAGACTCTTTTACGAAAACTTGTTTTCTATGTATCATAAAGCTTAAACATTTATAGTCAAAACAAATCACAAACAAGTGTAATTGCAAGGACTAAAAGTGCAACATCATCTCATAGAAAATTAGAAATCCTCTCAAAAAACCCAACGACACTCATCGCATCCGCCAGTTTTACACAGCAACCGTCATTCGATTCTCTACAGCTATGAAAAATCCTCATCAATGGTGGTTTTAAGCATCAATACTGAAACCTCACTACTTTCTCTCTGATATTTTGGTCTCATTCGCTGATAACATGCGGTCAAAAGACAGAATCTCATACTTCTACGATGGTATGTGTTTCCTCTTCGATTTTACGGATCAAGACACCAATACTGAGTTAGTATAATCGCAATAACCTAATTCAGTTGTTGTAGATTGTTTCTAGCTTGTTTTAGTTGTTTGCGTGATAATCTCAAACCCTAGAACTTTGTGTACTGTTAGGATAGTTGATTGTTTTAACGGAGCAAGTTAATGGATTAGTATGTGGTTATTTGGCTTAAAATGGTTATGGGATTGAGAAATGAGTTTGAAATTGGGGTATTCGATTGTTGCAGGGGATGTTGGTAATGTTTACTTTGGACCAAATCATCCGATGAAGCCGCATCGGTTATGTATGACTCATCATTTGGTGCTTTCCTATGATCTTCACAAGAAGATGGAAATTTATGTTAGTTTTTTTTAGTCTTTTCCTCTTTGGTTTAATAGTTTCTGTTATGAGGTTGATATGTTTTTTTTGATGATTGCTAATGTGTGATTATTAAATACAGAGGCCTCACAAGGCGTATCCAGTTGAGCTGGCACAGTTTCACTCAGCGGATTATGTGGAGTTCTTGCAGCGAATAAACCCGGACACACAACATTTGTTTCCGGAAGAAATGGCAAAGTGTATGAAATATGTTTGGTGATACGAATAAGATATTTATAATGCATGATTTAAAGGGTATATAGTGTTTTTCTACTGCTATGTTTTATCTTACTCTTATTGGATATTTAGTTAAGCTTGGAGAAGATTGCCCCGTCTTTGATGACATGTTTGAATTTTGCCAAATTTATGCTGGTGGAACAATTGGTAAAGCTTCGTCTTAAAGAAAATTTTTAGTTGACATTCAAATTTTGTGCATATGATGTATCCTTGCTTGCTACCAGATGCTGCACGCAGATTAAACAATCGACTTTGTGACATTGCCATAAATTGGGCTGGGGGATTACACCATGCTAAAAAGTGCGAGGCATCTGGATTTTGTTATATCAATGATTTGGTTTTGGGAATTTTGGAGCTTCTTAAGTATCATGCGCGGGTTCTTTATATTGATATAGATGTTCATCATGGCGATGGAGTAGAAGAAGCCTTTTACTTCACTGACAGGTAACATTGTTCTTATGTTCTGCAGTTTCACTTTTGGAATAAATAATTTTGTATGGAAGATTTATTCATTATTAAATAAAAAAATAGCTGAAAACTGGGATACGTAGCTTCCGCTACCAAGTAACATCATCTAGTTATCTCATAGTCAAATTACCTACCCTTTTCATATTTCAAAATGTTTTGTACTTTTGTAGTTTTGTTACTGTTGTAGAGAATTGATTAAATGTGTTACTTTACATATATATTGTTGTGTCTCTTGCACATGTTTTGACCCTATGGTGCTTTAACTATTCAGGGTGATGACTGTTAGTTTTCACAAGTATGGAAATTTGTTCTTTCCTGGATCAGGTGATGTTAAGGTATTCCACACTCTGCTATATATTAGTAATTTCATATAATTACTATGATATGCTTTCCTGTTTATATGTATAGTATTGGTTTATACTCTTTCTTTTGTCCTGAGATTATTAGAAGTCTTTATTTATACCATTCATCTTGATTCTCCATAATTTTGTGGTTCTTGTCTTTAGTAAACATCACATCAAGTGAATGGGACCCAGTCACATTTTCATTTCTTTGTACACCATATTTCCATAATCCATATCATAATAGATTGGGGTAATCACCTTAATCTATTCACGGTACTTGGAAGTTGGACCAATCTAAGTAAACCAACTAGACCTGATATGGGTAACTGAATCAAGTCAATTCTTTTCTTAATCCTCCTAAATAAAACCTTACTATTTTAAGAACAGTCATGTTCTTTGACACATATAAATGGTACCCATACAATGAAAATGACAAATGACTAAATGGGTTGAAGCTAGATTTTTGGAAAAAAATATATAGTTTCATAATATTATATAGAGCCATATGGACTATGTACTAACGAAAAACTGTATAAATTTGTGCCCAAATTGATCTAAATGATGATGCAAATGGGTTACATAGCAAATTTGGTATTCATTTGATTCCCTAGACATGTTTATGTAAATTACTGTGTGGTGTGGTTGACATAAGAGAGGAAACATTAATATAATTTCATTCAACCACACTATTTACGTTGGATATTTTGGGTTAGCATGGTTATATATTAGCCCTAAAGGCCTAACGTGCAAAACATTAGGAGCTTGTTAAACCTGAATTAGAATGATATTCATGCATCTCATTGATTCTGTAGGAAATCGGAGAACGAGAAGGTAAATTCTATGCAATTAATATTCCTTTAAAGGATGGCATAGATGACAACAGCTTTACTCGTTTGTTTAAAACAGTAAGTTTCGAAATTAAATAACTTCTTTTTTTGCTTTTCGGTATATCGATAGCATTATGGCCTCATTTCAAATTTTCAAATTTTATAGATAATTTCAAAGGTTGTTGAAACATATCAACCTGGTGTGATAGTTCTTCAGTGTGGGGCAGATTCACTTGCTGGGGACCGCTTAGGCTGCTTCAACCTTTCTATAGATGGTGCTAGTCTTATTGTAATCATATCCCACTTGGTTATTGTTTTCAATGCAATTGCATTTCATTAATTATTTTTCATTATCTCTGAAAATATCCCGACTTTTACTGTAAAAGTGATTAAGTCGTTCAACGAATTTAGGGATTGATAATCAAAAGTTCTTGTCTTATTCTCAAGTACATATTTATATCCTTGGATCTGGTTTGCTATTTGGTTAGGGACTTGACAGCTTACAAAGTGAAAGTACTTGTGGTTTTTCAAAAAAAGTGAAAAAATTAGTCACTTATTATTTATTAAGTGAAAGTACATAGGTTTTGTTTTAGATAGTAAAGAAAAAAGGTAAAAAGAATGCCATGCATGCAAACTTTTCGCTACACAACCAGTTGTAGGTAAAAGCTACACATTTCTGGATAATACAAAACTTTGAGGACTGAATCAATCACATAAAAAGTTGAGGGATGTAACCACTTTGAGGAAGTCCTTAGTATTTGCAAATAGAAGATGCATTGACTGATGTCGGAATACTTGCATTCTGTTACCTTTGACTTTTTGCAGGACATGCTGAATGTGTTAGGTTCGTAAAAAAGTTTGGCTTACCTCTGCTGGTAGGTTCATTCTAATAATTTTTTTGTGATTTAAATCTTCTTGTATTCTTAAATGCTGTCTAAGTAGACACTAATTTGTATGGTTTCCATGCAGGTAACTGGAGGTGGAGGATATACCAAAGAAAATGTTGCTCGGTGTTGGACTGTTGAAACAGGAGTTCTTTTAGACACGGAGCTTCCTAATGGTATATACTTTTATCATAGCCGTTTCAACTTGTATACTTTTGTGAAATTATTTGCTTGATTAAGAAAGACCAAAGATTCACATGGTTTACTTTCATCGACTCAGGATTATCTCATAATTTTAGTGAAATTAGATAATGAAGATAACTACTGATGCATATTGCAGAATCATATTCTTTTGGTTGAGAGCAATCTACTAATTCTATTCCTTTTGACTCTAGGTAGAAAGGGTCATTTTATTTAGTCTAACTTTTCTTAATTCTCATCAGTGGTTCCCATTTCCATAATGTGAGGATTTGTTAGGATCATTGTATTTCCCCTTTTGCCCCTTCTAGAATACACCTTAAGCAACTTAGGTATATCCTTGTTATTTAGCATGTGTATCATTCCCATTTCCGTAATGTGAGGATTTGTTAGGATTATTGTATAGTGCAATTTGCTTGAGGTGGAGATTCCAAATGAAACTTAAATGGGTAAATTAACTAACTTCCAACAACTCTGGTGCTGTTATGAGTTTCTCACTTTCTCCTAATTGATAAGGGATAATTTCTAAATATAGAAACATATTCTGTTTGTCATTGTACTTCTGTTTGGTCCATTTTAGTCGTTGAAGTTTTAAAAAGATGTTTCATATTTCATAATTACCCTAAATATGTTCCATCTAGGCCATTGTAAATATCATCATTGTTAGAGGTAAAATAGCCATTTTAATAAATTAACAATTAATAGAAATATGTGACTCAAATGGACTGGATCAAAATACGATGACTAAAACATAACAAAACTTACAATTTGTTTCTACCTATGACATTATCCCCCTCAAATGGTGAATCGAAACAATAGTTGCTTATAAAAGACACGCGAACCTAAATTTATAGGGTTGGACATCTTGATCACTAAGCTGTTAGTCTATTACAATTTACAATTACTAGAAGAAACTAAACCAATCTCAGGAGTCGATTAGGAGCTGTTCTGAAAAAATAACTAAACCAATTTGGTTATGGTTGCTGATATATTAAGAATCCTAATATAATAAAATTATCTAATCCTCTATGGGTAAATATACAAGTTCTGCAAATTGGTAATTTGATAGAGTAAATTTCATTGATTAAATGCTCATTTGCATTATGTTCCGGTTGGTATTTTGTGGAACGTTATGTTTTGTTCTCTTGTTTTCTCCTTGTTGATAGAAATGATTGATGTTGCAAATTCATGTTTGAATCTTAATATTGATCTTCTTCATTCTTTACTCTAGCAATGTATTTCTGTAATTAGTGTTTATCTTTCTTATCCCTAAAATTTATAGAAATTATATATTTACCTCATAAATGTGAGAATGATGCAGAGATCCCAGATAATGAGTATATCAAGTATTTTGCTCCTGAGTGTTCATTAAGGATTCCAACTGGTCATATTGTATGTCATCCCTTCTTTGTTTTTTTGTTTTTTAGTTATTATTTTGTTTGGTCATCTTGGTTTTAAATAGCGGTGGCAATTCAACCCATTTGCTTATGAATGGGTTGGTTTGGGACTTTGGGTTATACTTGATCTCAAATCGGTTGACAGACCGCATAAAAGTTTAGTTGATCTAGAAAGAGGTCCAACAAGATCAGTGCGCTGCATGCAAAAAGCTAGCATAATATTGTAATAATATGGTTTTTGTATACATATATATAACACATTAATTATTTATATAAACTAAAAAAGAACATGCGACAAAATGGTTTCGGGTCAATATGATTAGACCAAACCCATATCGATCTCTACCCAAAATACATGTTTTGACACGTTACCCGAGCCACCCGTTTTGCATCAAACTCATGCTGGGAGTCTGGGATACTGTTAAATCATAATTTTTTGTTGGTTGGACAGGAGAATTTCAATAGCAAGTCATACCTTGGCACTATAAAGATGCAAGTTCTGGAAAACCTTCGTTGCATTCAACATGCCCCAAGTGTACAGATGCAAGAGGTAATTAAGGATTATAACTACAAACTTTTTAAGTACTAAAATAACTTAATTGTACAGTTGTACTTTTTCTTAATTATCTTAATCGAAAGGGTACCTTAGATTCCTGAACAAACAGTCAAAACGTTTATCTTTAAAAAATGTGCCAACCGAAACAAGTTTTTTATATGGATTCAGATTACATGTTGGATAAGATCTTTTCTTAATTGGCTAATATTGCAGGTTCCACCGGATTTCTATATTCCTGATTATGATGAAGACGAGAAGAACCCAGATGAACGTATAGATCGTATGTACAAAAACCCCCCTTAAAGAGCAAAAGTTTTTGTTTACCGCTGGTGAAAAGGGGTTCGGGTCAGAATGAGTAAATTTATACCGGGCGGGTGCAATAATAATCTAATGTTCATTAATAATCAACATGCTAAAGTGCTAAACATCATTACAAAAACTACACTAGTGCAATAATATCCTTATCTATTTTACTACATTAGTGCAATAATATCCTTATCTATTTTAATAAAACCATATAATGCCAGCGTTTCCAAGTTCATCTAAATCAACTCTTTTACCCATAATTGTTGGAGATTTGTCCTGTTTTCATAGTTGCTTTTCTTTCCAACAGAACACACACAAGACAAGCAAATTCAGCGCGATGATGAATACTATGAAGGGGACAATGACAACGATCATAACATGGATGATGTTTAAAACCTCACATTGACTTTTTCATATTGTTCAAATGTAGATTTTTGAAAATTAGGGTTTGTTTCAACTGAGTCGGAATTACAAAGAAGCAAACAGAAAATCTGGTTTATGTTGCGTTTTGATAGTCGTAAATCTAGTTGTTAGCAGTCTTCTTGTGATGTGTTAGATTAGGACTCATACAACAAATGTGCGTTTCACGTCTACTTCAAGTAACTGTAAAGTGTCCAGAGATGTTTGATTTATATTATTATTATTCTCTCTTTGTTTTTTTGTTAGAAAAGAAAACTTAATGTACGAGATTTTTAATGCATGTTTTAGGGTATATATCTCTTGTGATGCCATCTCTCAATTTCTATCGATACAATAGTATTCAGATATTAATATCATGTTAAGCTGAATACAAAAATAAGGTAAAATGAAAACTATAAATATTTATGATCATATGCGTATAATAATAAATGTACTGCAAATGAGCACATTTGTTTTTATATAAGAAAATTCAGTCTATTAAATTTTAAGTTAATTTACCAGTGTGATATAAACAGTTTCTAAATTCCAGGATTCCAAGTTTGATAAAATGATTTTAGTATGTCACATAAACTTTAATATGTGTCAAGTTCAATACGATCTGATGCAATTAACCATGAAATGATTTTATTAGACCTGTTAAAGTGATTACAAGGCTTACGCACCATGGAATAGAGAAGTATGAAAACCAAGTTGTATAGTCTTAAATTGTGGTTACAAGTACACAATGAAGCTAGAAAGGTGGCAATTGCATCATAACAATGTTTTAAGTGTTTCATTTAACAATTATATTCCATGGGTCCTATTTATACAACCTCAAATGAAAACAGAAATGAGCCCAATGATGAAAGATGGGAGAAAATTTGTGTTCTATGAATCTGAGATGTGATTGTTTTCATCCAAAATGGTGTCCAAAAGTGATTCACAGGCATCCTCAAGCAAATCCAACACCTGCCAGAACAAACCAACAATCAAAAGATTATACTCGAGATATGGTGCAATTTGTGGGTCCCATTTTTATGATATACGGATCCTTATACATCCGCCGGCTTGTATTTTGGAACCGCCATAGTGTATGGCGACTAAAGAATATAGCTTTCTTTGTGGGTCCCATTTACATCGTCTCTTAAGGATGACGAACGTTAGGATTCTTAATACCATACAAAACACCACTTTTAGGACAACCAAGAGTTACATGGTGTTTGGTATCGCTTGTTACAACTGTTTATCTGCTTATTAGTTATTACATTTTTATACAATAACAAGCAATTTTGAAAGTGTATAGGATTCCTTATCCAAGCTGCTTATGTGAATATTTGAGAAGTGAATAAGTAGCTTGAAGTTTGTTTATACTAAACTGCTTATTTCAAAACCATGTTCAAAGGATCAAGGATCTTATGACAAGTAAAATGAATAAAATAACCATCAAAAATCAACATAATGTAGCATAATGGGTACACAAAATAGAAAACTAAGCACATAAAACAGGACATTCATCAGCAAACTGGAATTGCCCTTCTCCCCTTTTGGGAAATTTTCTAAGCTAAAGTTACATACTTGACCATTATCAACATACAAACGCCTGACGACCCTATTTTGGATCCCCAAGATGTTATTTTTTCCATTACCAAAGGGTAAGTAAGACAATTAACCAATAATCAAACACCTAAAATACATTATATTCCTTTTAAAAAAACATTGCAATTTGTATAGAACATAGGAAGTATCAATGTGGTGCCCTTTTACAGGTTTAAAACTTGTGTCGGGAAAAAATAATTTATTTGGCCCTTTTACAGGTTTCAAACACTTTTTGCCATGTCAATTAAAAAAAGGGCGTACCTGGTGCTGCAAAGAGCTCCCACGTTTTCGCAGGGTCCAGGGAGGGTCCGTCCCATTTAAGGGAAGATGTACGCGGTCTTTCCCCCACATTTTGTGAGGAGGCCGTTTCCACGGATCGAACCTGAGACCTTCGGTCCCTTAGGAACAGCTTTTACCGCTGCGCCAAGGCCCGCCCTCAATATTTTGTTATCTTTACATAAGTTTTGGTTACAGAAGGCAGTGTAACAGACGATAGGTAATCATAACATAGTTAAGAAAAGTAGTTAACTACTAAAGCGACCAAAATAACATGTTTCCTAAAAAAGGGGTAAAAAGGCATGTTTTCTTGGTTTTTCTTATGCTTTAAGTTCTCAAGAATCTCACAACCGGGACCCACAAAAGGGATGAGCAGAAACGAAAGGAATTAAACGAAAGGGAAATGATTCAAGAAAAGGTTACCTTCTCAAACCCTGCTGGTCCACCATAGTAAGGATCGGGGACTTCGGTTTCATTATGTTTTTTGCAGTATGAGCACATTAACTTAACCTGCATGCACACATTAACAATCCCATCATATAACTAAGAGATTTGGAAATGCATCCGTTGAATCTTCTATGAATCATTTTACAAACCTTCTTGGATGCATCAGCTGGTAAAGTCTCCTTAAACCTCCATCTGTCCAAAGCTCCAAGTATATCCTCTGCAATCCATATGAAAATTGAACTCAAAGAATACAAATTGAGTCAACATGTGGACGTATGAAGTTGGATTACCAATTTCTAGTATATGGTTTTGGGGTAAGCCAAGGCAACATGGGCTTCTAACGTATGATATTTTAGCTCAAATCTCAACGAAATTGGCTCAAGAGATGAACCACAAGTCCAGAGACCAAGAATTTCATGCATTAATCGATAAGGCAAGACATATACCCAAACAGTTCTTTTCTAGGGATGCACTAAAATACTAATAATCTTTTTCTAATTATGTATTTTCAAGATAAGTTATCCTGGTCGATCATAAGGCAAGACATATACCCAAACAGTTCTTTTCTAAGGGATGCACTAAAATACTAATAATCTTTTTCTAATTATGTATTTTCAACCTATTCTTGAGCAGGGGGTCTTTCTGGGAGGAGCTCTCTACCGCCCTCATCTCACCCTCCTCGGACCCTACTATTGAGCGGAATATTGCTAAATATGTTTGTTTGTTTATGTATTTTTAACCCGCAAAGCAGTATTTTTAATTTTGGATGATGTGTCTAGAGGTCACCCAGTATTCCACATTTTACATCAGAGCAATCCATATATCAAAACTATTTTAGTGGCCGCAAGTATGTATTTGGTTTCATTTATACTGAATCCAAGAACATTTTAGAATATTGTATTTTGGAATTCAGCAACTCCAGACTGTTTATTCAAAACAACTTAATTCAATAAAAACAATCAGATAAACAGTTTGGATAAACAATCCCAGTTCCCCAACATTGCAACTTCAAGAATCTCAATAACATACAAGCTGATGAAATCTACGGATACTCCAGTATTCTTACATTGATCCCAATGATCAGTTTTCTTATAACCGCCAGCCACCCCCCCCCCCCCCCAACCCCCACCCACCAAAAAAAAAAGAAAAGAAAAAAAAACGATTAGTTTGTACCCAAACAATCAGAACATCATATTCATAACCACTTTTTTTTTATTTTTTTTAATTTTATTAAAGTGACATCTTAATGCAATTAGTTAAAAAAAAATCTAACCTCTGTTTTGCTTATCCATGGCAAGAATGAGATCAAATTCTTTAAAATCCGAAGGCCTTATTGGCCTTGATATCGACGTGATTTCAATGCCTCTTTTATTAGAGGCAGCTCTCATTCGCGAGTCTGCTGGACCCCCCTTCAAGTAATCAAGATAGACATAATCAGAATTCAGAAAAGAATCTATGAAAACTGAAGATCAAATCACAAATGGGTACTCTTAAATTCTTCTAAAAGCAAAACTTTTGTTACAAAACAAAGATAATAAACCCCATCAAAAGTAATTTCAATTCCAAAATCAAGAACAATGGAGGAAACCCATGATGGAATTATCCACAACCCTCATGAAAACTTATGGTATAGGCAGAACCAATGACAAATTTGTAGAAATTAAGATCAAATCACTAATGGGTACTCTTAAATTCTTCTAAAATTAAACTCTTTCGCCAACTAAAGATAACAAACCACGTCTAAAATCATCTTAATTCCAAATCAAGAACAAATGGAGGAAACCTTGATGTAATCATCCACAAACCTCATGATAACTGATGGTACATACAGCATCAAACAGAAATTTCTAGAAATAAAGATCAAATCACTAATGTGTACTTTATAATTCTTCTAAAACTAATATTTACCAAATAAAGATAACAACCCCATCAAAGTAACCCTAATTCCAAAATCAATAACATATGGAGGAAACTCATGATATAATCAATCATCCACAAACCTCATGATAATTGATGGTACCAGCAGAATCAATGCAAAATTTGGAAGAAAGATTTCTCTTTTTAACCAAATCAGTGAAAACACCCTCAGCAGCTGGGCTTCTGCATATGTTCCCTAAACATACAAACAAAACAGAAAATGGTTTTTCTGTAATTTTCTCTGGTTGAGCAGCGGAAGCCATTGATGATGTGATTATTGTTATGCGTTTTTGTTTGATTTTTAATCTTCGATGAAAAAGATTTGAACTTTGAAACAATGGGTGTGGATTTAGAGGAAGAAGGGTTCCAAGAAAAGGGGGTCTGGTGTGGCAAAATGGTAATAATTTGGGGGTTGTTGGGAGGCTACTGGTGTATAGTGACCTCATTACTTGATGAGAGTTTGAAAGAAGAAGAAAATTGGCGAGTTTTGATAAAGGTTTTCTTTAGAGATTATTATTTTGTAAGATTTTTATTTGTAGGACTATATTTTCATTACAAAACAATTCTTGAAAATAAAATATAAAGTTAATTACATGATTGGTTCATGTGGTATACAAGATTGATTTTAACTTTTTTAAAAATTATATTCTTAGTTTAATAGGTTTTGAAAATGTAACATTATTGGTCCTAAGCATTAAATTCTATTAAGATTTTCTACTAGGTGATAGTGACATATTATTTTACCATTGAACTAAGATTTTTTTTAGAAAATTAGATATTTTGGAGAGAGAGATGAAAAGGGGGTCAGGTCTAGTCACATTGTCACATTAAGGGTGCCCGATCCTACCATGGACGGGTTCTTCCCCTCGGTTAGGTCACTGTCTGCACCCTCTGTCCCCTCTCTGCACCCTACCCGATGCCCCCTCATTGTAATGCATGTGTGGTTGGTATTAATGGAAGACCTCGCCCCTGTGAAGGGCGGATTCTCAAAAACCCAGACAATTCAATCTTCAACTACCACCTTATCAAAATAAAATACACCCACCCCTCATATATATATATATATATATATATATATATATATATATCCCATTTAAACAACCAAATTTTCATCTATCTCCACACCTAAATTTTTATTACTCACCTAATTATTCTATTATTTCATAGTTCATTTGGAAAAACAAAATGAGCTGGAGAATTACACCAGGTCTACTAAATAACGATCTGTTATTTTTAAGTGGTCAACATAGAGCTGATTATTATTTTTGAGAACCAGAAAGCGATGAAGGAATTTTACATGTTAGACGAGGTGATAAAGCTTTTTGGGATTACATTGATGAAGTGCCTATCCCTAAAAATATTATGAGATATATAAGGTTGACTGGTTTTGCGGGTGTGATCGAGTGTGGTTATCGTAAATTTGAGCGTGCTCTTATCTCAGCTTTGGTAGAGAGATGGAGGCCAGAGACACACGCATTTCATTTACCTGTGGGAGAAACCACAATAACCCTTCAAGATGTACAAGTTTTATGGGGTTTGCCGGTTGAAGGTGATGTTGTTTCTGGCACTGATTATGTTATAAGTGCATCTGAAATTATCATAAGGTTTGAGTATTTAACCGGTTGTACACTGGCTACAAGCGTTATAAGTAGTTATAAGTTAAACCTAAGATTTATTTTATATCAAATAATAAAACCATTCCCTAATAATGCCACAGATTTTCAGTGCATCCAACGAGCTAGATTAATTATATTATTTATGATTGGTGCCACTTTATTTCCTGATACTTCTAACAATTAGGTGCACATAAATTATTTAAGTCATATTGAAAACTTAAATAACTGTGGTAGACTTAGTTGGGGAAGTGCAGTTTTAGCATATTTGTATAGACAATTATGTAAGGCAACAAGTGTCACAAATCGAGAGGTTGGTGGGCCTTTATTCTTGTTGTAATTATGAGCATGGCAAAGATTACCTTCAATGTGTCCCCGGAATACGAGATCTATTGATTTCAGATTACCATATGGTGCACGGTATGTTAAAAAAACTTATGTATTGACTATTTTTTAGTAATCTTATATTTTTCTTGTTAACCGAGTATATTTGAAAACTTGATTACAGTTGGAAGGGTGAACTTAGTTATGTAAACACCACTCCGCACTGTTTGAGCGCGTATCGATCTCAGCTTCATTCATTATCCATCTTCTACCTGATATCTGCACAAGTGGATATCAAAGCTGGAGAAGTGACACATACCTTATATGTTGGGAACTTGTTGAGCCTCACATTCCAAGTAGGGTTTTCAGACAGTTTGGAATGTTACAACCAATCCCTACAAATGTGTTACTAACTCGGGAGCAACACACAAATCTACATTTGATTGCTCGTAAAGGTGGTAGAAATAAAAACTGGTTACAACATCTTAATATCTTTGTTCAAGCATGGGCGTCTCGGTATAATTCAATTGCTAATGAAGCATACACTGATTCATCAATTGCTTCTGAAGCATACATGAGATGGTATTTAGAGCGTACTGTTGTGTATACAATAAATCTGGCTCATCAAAACCCGAACCCTCATTGCTTCCAAAATGATGGACAAAGATTGAGAATGATGATACTATTATTAATTTATTTGTTATAATGATTATTGAATTATTATTATTATTATTATTATTATTATTATTATTATTATTATTAATATTATTATTATTATTATTATTATTATTATTATTATTTATAGATGGATGAGATGAGTCAGTTTTATCAAAGACCAGGGGATGAAACGGGGAGGAATATGGCGAGCCGTTATATGGAATTTGCACATGCAAACCATATAAGTTATCTACCTCAACTTTATCTAACAACGCATGTGACATAGAATGTTGATGATACTCAACTTCCTCCTGTCACATAACGTTTACGCAAAAGGGGTAGAGGACGAGGGCGGGTTGGTCGACAAGTTTTTGATGATAATGTCGAGCAACAGAATATGACAGAACAAAGGGATTCGACGGAACAATAGTTCGACTCCCCCTTTCTAAGCCAAATGGGTAACCCAAATTTTTTTACGGTGGTACCTCAAGTACTCAGTTTCTACATTTTAGTCAAATGGCTACCCAGAATTTTGAAGAAGGGGGCCTGTCAAATCCTTATCAAAGCCCTAATACTAGTTATCAACACTCATTTCACCATTCATCCCCGCTACCTTATTACCCTCAATTTCAAGAGACGGCTCAATCAGTTGACCGGTTTTTTAATACATCTCCTTGCCCATTCAACTTAAATGATGAAGCAACAAACGATAATGATGACACTCGCTAGATATTATTTCTTTTATTTTTTTTAGGTTTGTATTTTTAGGTTTTTAATTATGTAATTTTTTATGCTTTTATCTGTAATTATAGAATACAATTTTATTATAAAATACAAACATAAAATACAATATTATTAGAATAAGCATCCAAAAACTAACAAGTAGTACAATAAAAGTAACAAGTAAAGTGGTAATACAACAAAGAAGATCACTTGTGGGTCTTGCGTTTGACTATCTTTTTTGTGAACCATTCAGGTTGACTATATGTATAACGATACTGATAAAACTCTTTTGTCATATATCATTGATATCTTGCACACGTGTCTTTAAAATCTCCCTCCATACTTAAGGTTTTTCCTTGAACTAGCTTTTGCATTAACATACAAAAAAAACCCATGAATCACCACTGTCCTTAGGCAAGTACTCCTCAGTAGTTGTAAAAGCCATATCATTCCTTTTATCAAGATGAATATATGGTCCAATATAAATTTTTTTCCAGTAACCAATCTATTCCATCAGACAGTAAAAATTACATGGAATAAATCTAAAATAGGGAGAACTAACTCATATATAGTTCACAATATAAGTCATTTGACCAATACTGAAGGATCTCCATCGTATGCAAGTTAATTCTGATAAGTAACCAATCTTCTACTGCTTTTACAAGTATTGGAATATAAACATATTGCACCTCCCAAAATGGAGGGTACAACTCATCATTCGATTGACATATTTGACAGGCTTGACATCTTCTCACACATATAATTCATCTCGAAACTGAGGTGGTAAAGTTGTCCAATTCAACCCCGATGGTCCAAATTTCGCATGCTTTTCACGTCTCATCCGCATCACTCGTTTTACCCAACCTTCTATATGCTGTGATATAAATTATTAACATCTAATAAATATTATATAAAACTAAATTATTTAACTGAAAATTATATAAGATTTTTACCAATGGAGAAAGACGACCGTCACGTTCGTAGCCTAATAAAGCACCCCAAAAATCCATCCCAAGCCACTCATCACCAAACAGAACTGAAACACAATATGACGCATCCCTATTGTTGTAGAAGTCAATAGCATCTTTTGACCAGTTCTTAGATTCTTCTACATCTGCAACTAAAACGGTGTACGCATAAGGTTGTTTTCTGACCAAGATGATTCATGTTGCTTCTTAGGCCGCCTCAACCTTTGTAGAATTGAACTTGTTGATCGGAGTTCATGAGCTGGTTCTTTACCGGGTTGGTGTGCCATTTTTATGGGTTATGTTGTGTTTTCTTGGAAGAAAAGTTGTGAAATGTTGTGATTTTTTAGGAGAAGGGTGGTGGTATTTATAGGAGTGTTTTTGAAATAAAATATTTAATATTTAAATTTTATAATATAAAACAAACATAATAATATTAAACAATAATAACCACTAAACATCAAATAAAATTAATATACAACAATCTCCTCATGAATATGAGTTTGGACAAGTGTTCATGTTATGACCTGTTTGTCTACATATTGAACATCTACGTACGACAGGTGCATCTAGATGATGAACATCCATCTCGTTATGTATCCTTCTCGTGCGTCTTCTACCTCGTGACGTGGTGATTTTTGATGGATCGCCTCTTATCCTCTAACCCGGGTTCGTCCAATAATCAATGTGACGAAGCGGGTAAAAATGACCGTTATACTGTTCTTGATAAACAACAGTACTATAAACCTAATGAACAATGTTATGAGGTGATTCACCTCTATGGCGGCAAACTGCAATTGCATGTGAGCACGGGAATCTTTGCATCTGCCATTTACCACACGTGCAAGTTCTGTTTTTGTATTCCACGGTATAATCATTTCACCAGCTTCATTTGTTTGGATCTTTGACAGAAATCTATATCTCACCTCTCTGTAATCAAACTCGGTTATGATATGCTCTTGCGAGTTAATTTCACGTGCATTAAACAAACGCCATATGCGAGGGGTAACACGGTGTTGCAGTTGGCTACGATATCAGTATGCTTTCTGAACAGTTCGACTATTTTCTCGAACGTACAATTAAGCTTTTATTGGCATAAGCCTGACACCTCGCAACGTATTGTTGAAACTTTCGGAAAAGTTCGTGGTCAGGTTACCCCACCGATGATGATTTTTATCGTGTAGAAGCGTCCATTTATTCTTTTTGATAGCTTTTAAATATTCCCATGCTTCTGGATTGACGCTTGTCATTTGACTTACACAATAGTTATACTTCCTTTGTTGGGTGGTGCTTCCGATAGACCAACATAGCCTTTTTAAGCTAGAAACCTTGAACTTTTGCATGAGGTTACTTCGAACATGTCGGAGACAAAATCGATGCACAACATTATTCTTCCATTCTTCAAGAGTATTCATAGCACGAATAATTCCTTTGTGCCTATCGGAAATAACACACAATTTTTTCCCGAACCAATAGAATTGTGGTGAACTGTAATGTGTGACCAAAATTGTTGGAAAAACCAACTCCAACTTTCTACCGTCTCTTCATCTACAATTGCATAAACCACCAACATTACGTAGTTGTTTGCATTTTTTGCAACTGCAATTAACATTTTACCACGGTAGGAACCTTTCAAGAAAGTGTCGTCAACAGATATCACCGGCTGCCAATAGCTGAATGCTTTAATTATTGGACCGAATGCCCAAAACACATATTTAAATGTGTAATAAGCAGCGGTCGGATGATGTAACCATTCCACGATAACATTGTTCTTCTCTTGTAATGCGTTGATGTACGTAGGTAATTGCTCAAAGTTCCCAGCTACCATAAATATTCTCAATAGCAGCTTTTCTAGCTCGCCAGGCTTTATTATATGAAACATCAACATTCAACGTGTCTTTTAAATGTGCTTGAATTTGCTTGATGGGAAAAGCAATATCTTGACGAATAAAATGGATGATACGGGTAACAATATCTCGACATTTGAAACTTCTATTATTGTTACCAACAACAGTACCAAAGCAGTTATGTGCATTCACCCATCTTGAAATTCTCCATATATGATGATCATGGTTCTTGGAAGCATAAACATACCATGTACATGGAGGACCATTATGAAGATTATTATTGTAATTAGGGCTAGTAATGTAGCACTTTGCTCTCCATCTTGTACGTTTACTTTCAACTACTACTGCCTCTCTGTTACGTGCAAGATTCCATAACCACACCGCATGCATCACTTCATCTTTCGATTTAAATTACATGCCAACACAGATTTCTTTTGACTCTTCATTCCATATATCCATATGGTCTTCATCGTCAAAATCAGCATCTTCATAATCTCGTAACTCCTGAGGATCTTCATAATAGTTCACCTCCCCGTAAGGATCTTCATAATAGTTCACCTCCCCGTAAGATCCTTGATTAACACCAGAATTATAATTGTTTGAAACTCCATAGTTGTTATTGTCATCATCACTGGATTCTTCTTGTGATGGAATGAGTTCAATATCTTCACTGTTATCTGAATTTGTAACACCCGGATATTTTCTTTAAAGCCGACGAAAGAAGAAAAAGAAATAAAGTCCAAAGTCGGGGGACCAAACTTGCCAAAACGGAGGAAAAGTTGTATATATGGGGGATTAAGAGGGGGAGAGCAGCCACATCCTCCCCACTCTTGAAAAACCCAGCCAAAAGAGAAGAAGAGAGAAAGAAGAGAGAAAAGGGAGAAAAAGGTTGATTCGGGTTGATCTGGGCTTAGAAATCGTCATGTAGCGAGTCAAAACGAAGCTCTTCTTCTTCTTGTTTGTGTGAGTTCTAGGACCCCTATTTTACTTGTTTTTAACTGTTTTGGGGCTGGAACACATAGCAAACCCATTTTTGTAAGTGTGTGTGTTTGACCCATTTGGGTATGACTGCGTGTGATGCGTTTGGAGTGTGTTCTTGGGCTTGTGTGTGCTTGAATGGTGTTGTAGTATGCATTCCTAAGGTTTAGGATGGTTGATTTGGGCTTAGAATGGGTTTAGATGAGCTTGGAGGTCGAAAATGGCAGATTGGGTTCGGGATGACTGCATTCTGCACCAGTTAGGAACTGGGCGACCGACTGGAGGCCATACGGCCGACTGGAGGGCGATTGGGGTTCATTCGCATGATTGAGTTTCAGTCGCATGACTGGGGTCCAGTCGCATGGGAGTCGTGCGACTGAGAGTCCAAACGCATAGATGCTCATTCGCATGAGGTCCAGTCGCATAGGTGCTCATTCGCATGAGGTCCATTCGCATAAGGTCCATTCGCATATTATCCATTCGCACGATTATGGGTCCATTCGCACGATTGGGTGTTCATTCGTACAGTATTCATCCGCATTGATCCAATCGCATGATGTCCAGTCGCATGGAGGCCATGCGACTGAAGGGGGTCCATACGCCCAAATAGGGCTGTTGTACCCGAGGAGGAGCATAGTTAAAGTACTGACTTTTGGGGGAAAGTGTAGATGTAAATTTTGACGTGGAAGTTCCGTAGGTACATGTAAGATGACCTTTAGAGGCCTTAGAGGGTATGTAGGGCATGATGATGATGTTGCATGTTATGCATGATGTATGTTAAGTATGTATGATGATGCCCTGTATGATGATGCTATAGTGTATGTTGATGTTCTTATTTATGACGTATGTTTATCTTTCCATGGCTTTACGTGTTATGTTAATGAATTAAACGAAAGTATTATGTAACGTAAAGTGGAAGATAATGAAAGAGGAACATGATGAACGAATGCATGCATTAATAAATGAACGAATGAATGTAAGAAAGGCTTGCAAGCAAATTTATGGAGGTGCATACCCAATGAAGGTGTTAGCTCAACGGTGTGCGGGTTAGCTACCCCGAATGATGCACAATGGGGTCCAATCTTTGTGATTGACCATATGTACGGGATCCTTGCCGCTTGCCCAAGATGACTGGATCAGCTTCGTGCACAATTTCGTGATTTAATTACCACAGGTCCGGCATCAGCTTCGTGCACAATGTTCGGGGTATAGCATATGGCATTGATCCAGAATGAAAGAGGAAAGATAAGTGATGAATGTACTTACCCTAGGTACTGGAGCCAGCTCCGTGCCTAATGTTCGAGGTCTATGAAAGACCTCAGGCTCAGTTACCCGCTTCGTGCACAATGTTCGGGGTAATGTACAGGTCATCGAAAGTAATGAACGTACGAATGAATGTAATGAACATACGAATGAATGTAATAAATGTACGAATGAAAGTAAGAACGTACGAACGAAAGTAACGAATGTGAATGTTAACGATGTACGTTAAATGAACGAAAGTTAACAAACGAATGATGAAGATAATAATGTTATTATCTATGTGTACGTATGAGTTGTGATCGCGTGTATGTAAAGAACGGTTTTAACGAAAGAAAAGTACGTTTTATTATAAAACTAGAACTCACTCAGCAACGCTGACTTTTTATGTGTTTCCAGTTGGCAGGTAGTGTTGCTGAGGATGACATGGGGCGGCTACTCAGCTCTTTTGGATGGCATCCATTTATATAATGCTTTTGTTATGTAATGCAACAATGTATTTTGTAATTGATTAACGATGTATTATTTTGCAAAAGCTTTTATGATGAAATGAGATGTCTTTTTGAATGTTTTCGCTGCAATGAATATATAAGATAAATGAAAATGTATGTTTTTGTGCGATGATCGACCAGCTGTGAGGTGTCCGGGAACGGGGCCTTACAAGTTGGTATCAGAGCTAAAGTTTAAGTGAAACGGGTAAATTTTCAAAATAAACCTTAACTTAAACTGAGAATGGGACGGAAAGGGAAGGAATGCCAGTCTGAGTAGCTGCGTGCCATCAGGTATTTTCTTAATGTTAAGCGGTATTATGTGCGCATGCTATGTGGTTTATGTGTTGCTGGTAGATTTAGATACTGATGTAGTCAGGACAGGTAATGCTCGAGGTACGAAGAGTAAAGTAAGTGGATAATCACAACTGACCACTGTAATTAGGGACTTACTATACTTGACATAAACTGAGCTATTCCCTTGAATGATCGTGTTGGTGTTTGAATCTTTCAGTGTGTTATAGAGGATGGTCGGTGGTAGATCATCCAAAGCCTCACGTGGTGGACTTGGTGCTGCATCGCGTCCTAAAAGAGGCAGAACTAGAGTTGAGAAGGTGGTTCCTGAGGGACCCGAGACCCCTCATCCGGGGGGTGGTGATGAGAGTGCAAATCTGAGGGCCTCGGTGAAAGAGGCGGTGGTTGAAAAGGTGCATTAGGTCATGCAGACGATCTTACCGTCTGTGGTGACCGAAGTGATAAAGGCTGTAGGGGAAGGAGAAAGGCAAGAGAGGAACCGGTCCTCGGGAGGTCGGGAGAAACCGGAAACTGAAACGATTCCCTCCGATAATAAGGAGGAGGAGGAAGAACCTGTGTGGGAGTCAGCACGAGGCTGTAACTACGGGGCATTTCAACGATGCAAGCCCCCTACTTTTGATGGTAACGGCACTACTGCTGTTGCTCACCGATGGGTGAGAGAAATGGAGGCTGTTTTGAACATCAGCGAGTGCCGGAAGGATCAGAAAGTAAAGTTTGTTGTCCATTCTTTTATGGACTCGGCTCTGTGCTGGTGGGACAATATAGTCTAAGCCGAGGGCAGCAGGGCTATTGGTAGGATGAGATGTTCAGAGCTGAAGATGTTGGTCATTAAGGAGTTTTGTCCTCACCAAGAAATGGATAAAGTTTAGAGAGAGTTCCTGCAACTGGAGGTGGGACGATGACACACCAACGGTACACCACAAAGTTCAACGAGATGGCAGGTCTGGTGCCGGATCAGGCGACGCCTCTGTCATGAAAGATTAAGAGGTACATCCAGGGTTTGCCCGCGGATATTCGCAGACATATGATCGCTGCCCGACCGAGCACATTCAGGTCGGCGGTGGATTTTGCGGGGAGGTTATATGACGAGAGGGCAGTAGTGGTGGTGGCTGAAGGTAGTAAGAAGGGTGGTGGTGATCGAAACTGGAATGGGAAGAGGTTTGGTCAGGGTGAGGCCTCGACGGGTGACAAGAAGGCACGGGTGGATGATCGCCGTGTAGCCACGCCGGGTACGGGATTGAGAAAGTGTGGCAAATGTGGGAAGGAGCACGGTGGTGAGTGTAGATGGGGGTTGAATGTTTTCTTCAAGTGTGGGAAGCCTGGTCATATGGCTAGGGATTGCAGGGGTACGAGGTGCTTCAACTGTGGGGAAAGTGGTCATATGAGTAAAGATTGTAAGAAGCCCAGAGCCGAGGGTTCCGGGGTGAAGAAGACGGGGAGTGAAGGACCGAGGGCGAGCGCCAGGGCATTCACCATGACACAGGAGGAGGCTAGGACGGACCCTGATGTTGTGTCCGGTATGTTTTTGTGAACCAAACTTTAGCTTCTGTGTTGTTTGATTCGGGTGCTAGTAGAAGTTTTATTTCTGTTGCTTTCTGTGCTAAACTGCCTGTTAGTAGTAGACGTGTTGACGTGCCCTTTGATGTAGAAACGGCCATAGGTAAGTCTACCAGAATTTCTGAGATGATAGAGAACTGTGATGTGGAATTAGAAGCCTATAAGTTTCCTGTTAGACCGTTTGTGATGATCCTAGGTGGTTCTGACTTGGTTCTTGGGATGGATTGGTTGGCAGACTTCGAGGCGAATATTGTGTGTTGTAAGAAGATGATTCGTTTGATAGCGCCTGACGGGAGTCCGGTAACTGTCTATGGGGATCGGGTCACGACGATCCCGAAAGTGATCCCAATGGCGGTGGCGGGAAAGTGTATGAGGCGTGGATGTAGCGCCTACTTGTGTTATGTAAAGGACGTGGAAACGCCTACACCACAACTATTCGATGTTCCGGTTGTGTGTGATTTTCCAGACGTGTTCCAGAAGACTTATCGGGAGTGCCACATGACCGAGAGATCGAGTTTCAGATTGATCTGATACCGGGTGCCCAACCTGTTGCCAAGGCACCGTATCGGTTGGCTCCGACGGAGATGAAAGAGTTGACGGAGCAGTTGCAAGAGCTGCTTGATAAGGGGTTCATTAGACCGAGTATCTCTCCTTGGGGTGCTCCGGTCCTGTTTGTAAAGAAGAAAGACGGTAGTATGAGGATGTGTATTGACTACCGTGAGCTGAACAAGTTGACGGTGAAGAACCGATACCCCTTGCCGAGAATTGATGATTTGTTTGATCAGCTTCAAGGTGCCAGTTGGTTTTCAAGGATCGACCTTCGATCTGGCTACCATCAGCTAAAGGTGAAAGAGCAGGATATTACTAAAACAGCTTTTCGCATGTGCTACGGTCACTACGAGTTTCTTGTCATGTCTTTTGGTTTGACCAATGCGCCAGCTGCTTTTATGGATCTGATGAACTGTGTGTGTCGGCCGATGTTGGATAAGTCAGTGATTGTGTTTATTGATGACATCCTGATTTATTCAAGGAGCGAGATAGAGCATGCGGTCACATTCGAGAGGTGTTGGAGATGTTGAGAAGGGAGAAACTGTATGCCAAGTTCTCCAAATGCGCGTTCTGGTTGCGCGAAGTTTAATTCTTGTGTCACGTGGTGAATCCAGAGGGGATTATAGTGGATCCGGCAAAGGTGGAAGCGGTGATGTAATGGAAGTCCCCAAAGACGCCATCCGAGATTCGCAGCTTCTTGGGTTTGGTGGGCTACTACCGAAGGTTTATCCAAGACTTTTCCAAAATCGTTTCTCCACTAACCAAGTTGACCCGGAAAGATGTAAAGTTTGTGCGGGGTCAAGCTCAGGAGAAGGCATTTAAGGAATTGAAGGCGAGGTTGACCCAGGCTCCTGTTCTGTCATTACCCGATAGAAGTGAAGATCTGGTGGTTTATTCTGATGCTTCCTACTCGGGGTTGGGGTGTGTGTTAATGCAGAAGGGAAAAGTTATAGCCTACGTATTCCGACAGTTGAAAGTTCATGAGGTTAACTATCCTACTCATGACTTGGAGCTAGCAGCAGTGGTCTTTGCGTTAAAGATTTGGAGGCACTACCTGTATGGGACGAAGTGCACCATTTTCACCGACCACAACAGCTTGAAGTACATCTTTGAGCAAAAAGATCTAAACATGAGGCAGAGATGATGGTGAGAGCTCATAAAGGACTACGACTGTGAGATCCACTACCATCCAGGCAAAGCTGATGTGGTGGTGGACGCCCTTAGCCGAAAAGAGATACCCGAGCCGATTCGGGTGAAAGCATATCAGATGTTCATGACCTCTGATGTGAAGAGGCAAGTCAAAGAATTTCAAGATGAGGCATAAAAAGAAGATCATCTTAACTCCGAACGAATGAGAGGTCTGGTTGCGGAATTAGTGAGAACACACTTGGTGTTAAAACCCGATTCGGGCGGATGTGGATTCCTTGTTTTAGGGATCTACACATGAAGATTATGGACGAAGCTCATAATACTCGATACTCTATTCATCCGATGCTACAAAGATGTACCAAGACACGAAGAAAGATTATTGGTGGCCGGGTATGAAGCGCGACGTGGTGGAGTATGTGGGTAAGTGCCTTACTTGCTTGCAAGTGAAGGCCGAGCATCAAAAGCCGTATGGAAAGATTCAACCCTTGGATATACTAGAATGGAAGTGGGAGAACATCACCATGGATTTCATTACGAAGCTGCTGATGCTATATGGGTGATTGTTGACCGCTTGACAAAGAGTGCTCACTTCCTACCGATGCGCGAGATATATTCATCCGAGAGGTTGGCGGATCTTTTCATTAAGGAGATTGTGACTCGTCACGGTGTACTGGTATCTATTGTGTCTGATCGTGACACCTGGTTTACATCCAAATTCTGGAAGAAATTCCATGATGCGATGGAGACGAGGTTACAAATTAGCATATCTTATCATCCCCAGACCGATGGTCAGTCGGAAAGGACCATTTAGACATTAGAGGACATGCTTCGGGCATGTGTGATTGATTTTGGGGGAAGTTGGGATGACCACTTACCGTCAGCTGAATTCTCATACAACAACAGCTATCATGCCAGTATTGACATGCCACCTTATGAGATGCTATACGGTAGGAGATGCAGGACACCCGTATGTTGGGGTGATATTGGTCATAAAGAGTTAGGGAGTGTCGAGGTGATCGAGGCTACGATTGAAAAGCTCGAAAAGATCAAGGCCTTCATGAAGGCAGCCAAAGATCGACAGAATTCGTATGCTGATAAACGACGCAGGCCGATTGAGTTCCAGGTGGGTGACCGGGTTATGTTAAAGGTCTCACCTTGGAAGGGTATCATTCGGTTCAGAAAAGGGGCAAGTTGAGCCCGAGATACATGTTGATACACATGTCCCTAGTTTCAGTTCTAGTGAGCTTAAATGTATTTGACTTTCATTTTGTTACACATATGTAATGTTTGATCAATGAAATGAAAACTCTTTGATTGATTGTGTATTGGTTGCTTAATGTTTTATATATTTATATCATTGTATGTTACACGCTTATACGAACATGTTATATAGGTTTACAGTTGTTAGACATAGTTCTGAATTGTTAAAGGTTCAGGAATGTGTTTAACTAAGTATCCTGATTCAGTCGCACGACTGGACCATGCGAATGGGCCAATCGCACGACTGAACCAGGTGATTGAATTAATCGCACGATTGAGTCATAAGACTGACTGAATCGTACGAATGAACCAATCGCACGACACAGTCGCACGACTGAACCATACGCATGGCTCAGTCGTACGAATGAAAGCTGTAACCTATAAATACCACTTAATTCGTGGAAAAACAAACACTTCGAGAATTCACAACCCTAGCCGGCCAAGTTTGTCCAGTTCGTACCTTCCAAGTTCATAGATCGTTTTTGATCATTCCTAGTCTATTCTTAACGTATTCTAATCGTTAGGTTTGATCGGATTAACGGTTTCCCTGATTGGATCGCCAATCAAATAGAATTCCGCGCTATTTGTTTCGGTTACACGTTGAATCAGTTAGTACTCCGTACGTACACGGTCCTAACAAGTGGTATCAGAGCTTTGGCTCTTGATTCTTCGTGGATTCAATCGGTTTTGTGAAAAAGTCAACGTTTTCAATCTAAAGATCCGTGCTTTCTGCATAAAAATTCAGTTTTTACATGTGCATGCTTTCAAAATTGAGTCTTTTTGTGTTGCAGTCGTCTAGGGTATTCAAAATTGTGTTTTAGGTCGAATTGTGTGAAAAAGGTTGAAAAATTTCGAAGTCAGCAGTCTCAGTCGCACAATTGACTCAATCGCACGACTGAACTCCAATCGCCCAGTTCAATCGCACGATTGGCCCAGTCGCTCGTTCAATCGTACGATTGGCCCAATCATTCTGTTCATTCGTACAACTCCCCTAATCGCCTGCCCAGTCGTACGACTAAGCTCAATCGCACATTTGAGTTTCAGTCGCCCATCCCAGTCGCATACACAGTTTGGTTTTCAAGTTTAATACAATTCATTATGGACTCAGAGAACTATGCATTCTCAGCAGGGAAGGACTCCAGGATCCAGAACCTATTGCTATTGGAAAATGAGATCAAGAACCATAATAAACCACCTAAGCTTTTGTCTCTTGATGAATTTCCTCAATTGAAGCAACGGTTTGAGATTCATCTTAATTGAGTGGATACAAATCTCTGGAATGCTATTGAGTCTGGCTACAATATGCCAGTTGGAGCTGATGGTATACCCCTTACTTTGAGTGGATTAAGTGATGCACAAAAGATTGCCTATAATGCAGAGAAGAAAGCCTATGCTATGTTGACACATCAATTCCTAAAGATATCTTCCATCAGTATTCTGATCATAAGCAGAGCAAAAGTTATGGAATGCTCTTGAGAAACGGTATGAAGGGAGCACAACACTGAAGTCTTTAAAGGCCAAAGCATTAAAGAAGAAATTTGATAATTTTTCTGCTATCGGGAACTAGAATCTGGATGATATTATAGAGCACTTCTATCATTTGATGAGTGAACTTCACACTCATGTTGTTACAACGTCTAAGGAAGAAAAAGTGGCAAGTTTTGCTGATGGGCTACCAGAGAAGTGGGATTCATTTATTTCCACTTTAAGATATAACTCAGTGCTGGAGACTTTGGATATCAATGATTTCATCCTGAAACTGAGAGAAGAAGAGCTGAGACACAAGTACAAGGCCAAGAAGGGATCATACACTCAGGATCCGTCTCTCTACAACGTGACGCCTACTGCAAAATCTTCAAATGCTCCTCTACAGACTGCTTTTGTATCTAATACATCTGAAACTGGTCAAAGCTCATCGTCTAGTGGTGAGTCAAATGTTACATCAGGGGTTCAACATAGTACTCCAGAAGCTCAATCGACGAAGTTAGTGACATAAAATCTGGGCAATATAACTGTGGAAGTGGCTAAGGAGCACATGGACTTACTTGCTACTGTGGTTCATTCTTATGATGGATTTGTAGCAGGAAAGATTGGTAACTGCCACTTGGCTGATGAAGACTATGAGCAGGTGGATGAAATGAATTGGAAAGAATGGACATCATGTGGGCTCTCGCGAGTGCTGTGCGACGAGCAAAGAAGTTTGTTAAGAAAACGGGACAGAATCTGGTGGCTACTAAAGATACTACTTTTGGATTTGACAAGTCAAAGGTCACCTGTTTCAACTGTGGGGAGAAAGGACACTTCAAGCGAGAGTGTGTTAAGCCAAATAAAACTGGCAATGGGAACCCGTTCTCGTCCTTCAACAAACAGGATAAAGAGAGAAAGACAGCTTCAACAAGCAATGATTCAAAGGCAATGGTTGCTCAAGGTGATGAAGGACAGGACTGGTCCTTCCGATTTTTATCTGATGGTGAAGCCAACATTGCTCTCGTTGATGATCTGAATGATGACTCTGCGAGTGAGGGGGAGAACTAAGTAGAGCTGGATGCTAATGAAGCCTTAGCTGCTGTTGATCAACTCGTTGAGGATGAACTGAATATATAATCTAAAGCACAACAGGAACCTCAAACTGCTTTCATGGATGGCTCGTCTACATCTGCACAGGTAGAATCAAAAGATGATCTTTCTGTTAAACATGCTTGTGTTGAATGTGATAAATTTAGGGAAAGCATTGATCTGAAATTTGCTAGGTTATTAGATCATAATGATAGCTTAGTAAATGATTTAAAATTGTGCACTGAGGCTAATAGAGTGTTAAAACAAAATGAGAGCAGCTATAAAGAAAAAATTGATGCTTTAAAGAAACAACTAAAAGAAACTGAAGTTGTCGCGTTTAACCAAGAAAATGACACAAAGTTTTATTTAAAGACAATTGAGGAAACTAAAAAGGACAGAGCTATTTTACAAGTTGAAAATGAGTCTTTAAAGCAAAAACTCCATAGTCTAGCTAGTTCATCTCATATTTTGAAGAACTTGGTTAAGGAACGCAACAACGGGGAAGGGCTGGGTTATAAGGTTGTGCCTCCACCACATGAGACCCTTTTAAACACCAAACAGCGACCAGTTAATAATAATCCCATAAAGGACCATGTGGTGACTACTCATCTGGTTAGTGACCCGGATACTGCAGTTAAACCTGCTCCTCCCGTTGCTAATTAGAAGTCATCATCTTCAGGCGCAAAAGATCAGACTGAGAGAGTGGAAGAGGATGTTAATGTCACTCTTAGGTTGGGTTATAAATCTGTTGACACACAACCTAAGACTTTAAAATCCACTCAATCTAAACAAATTAACCAAGATCAAAATCATCCAAAAAGACAAACCCCCATAACGTTAAACGAGTAAAATTTGCAAGGAAGGTGAAAATCAAAAGATTGAGACCAAAAAGTCCTTACCTGAAGTTTACTCCCCACCCCACAAGAGATCTCCTAGTCCTGTTGAAAGGAGATCATGCTATACTTGCAGACAACGAGGTCACATCTCTTCAAACTGTCCTCGCTATCAGACACCCAAAATTAAAATTAAACTAGACAATGAAGTTAAACATTTTCAAAATAGAGATCTAAGATTCCTGTTAGGTCTAAAACACCTGCTAGGTCTAAAATACCTGCTAGGTCTTATACCTCTCCTCAACACCACAGACAACACAGACAAGTCACTGGCAAGTCTGTGATGCCTGAGGTGAAACCTGGTTTTGAAACTAAACCTAAGGTTCAAACTGTAAATCAGTCATCGGTTTACCACAAACAATCATTTCACAAGGATGGTTTGTGGAAAGCCAAAACATCTGAAGTGTCTGAAAGCATTGATATGTTGAAGGTTGAGGTCCCACTAACTGATAAAGGGCAGTGGTCGAGTTCTTGATGTGTGATGCCTCTGGGAAACCCAAGCCAGTCAAGGCTTGGGTCCCCCTCCTTAACTAATTATTTTCTATTATGTGCAGGTTGTCCGCTATAGTGCTTCTGCCAACACATGGATTGTAGATAGCGGGGCATCCAGGCACATGACAGGAAATCAGTCTCTTTTTTCAATGTCAAACAAATTAAAGGAGGGCACGTTTCTTTTGCTGGAAACAAAGGAGGATACATTACCGCACAAGGAGAAGTAGGTAATGCAAAGGTAAGATTTGATAAAGTGAATTTTGTTCAACAATTGGAAAACATTTTGCTTTCAGTGTCTCAGATATGTGACAAGGGCTTCAAAGTGATGTTTGACAATCGGAAGTGTTACATTCTGAAGAAAGAGATGGAGATTCCAGAGGAGCAGGTATTAATGTCAGCATCTAGGTACAATGACCTGTATGTTTTAGATATGTCAAATACTTCTACTACTGAGTCTACTGTTCAGTGCTTTTTGTCTAAAGCAACAGAGAAGGAGTTTATCTTATGGCACAGAAGAATGGGACATATAAATCACAGGAAGATGAATCATCTGATTCATAACAACTTAGTTGAGGGAGTTACAGTAAAGAACTTCAAACTTCCTGATTTTTGTATCTCATGCAAGAAAGAAAATCAAACCAGGAAGTCTCACAAGACCAAGCACGTTAACTCTATCGAGATGCCCCTGGAGTTATTGCATATGGATCTATTCAGTCCTGTCAGCACGAAGAGTATCGCCGGAGACTGGTACCGCTTTGTAGTCACAGATGACTACTCATGGTTTTCCTGGGTGATGTTTCTAAAAGCTAAGTCAGAAACTTTTGAGTCATTCAAGGTTCTCGTCACCACACTGGAGTCCCTCTACAAGCTGAAAGTGAGGAAGATTCGTTTAGATAATGGAACAGAGTTCAAGAATCAGTGGATGGATGCTTTCTGTAAGGAAAAGGGAATTGTTCATCAGTTCACCTCTGCATACACGCCACAGATGAATGGGGTTGCTGAACGGAAGAATAGGAACTTGATCGAGACTACTAGGACTATGTTGGCAGATTCAAAGCTGCAAGTACAGTTCCAGAATGAAGCTGTTGCCAATGCTTGCTACACACTTAATCATGTGTTAGTAGTCAAGCGGCATGGATAGACTTGCTATGAGTTGCTTCAGAAGTGCAAATCGAACCTGGAGTATCTGGAACCATTCGGAGCTCCATGTATGTTGCTGAAGAAAACTCAGGAGGGCAAGTTCAGCGAGAAAGCCGATCAAGGGATATTTCTAGGATATAGCATACCTGACAAACAGGTTTATAACAACTCAACGGGTCAGGTAGAAGTTTGGTGCAACGTAGATGTACAAAGATACACCACCCCATTTGCTGGAAAAGGTCCATCATCATTCTTCGATTACGACGACTTTTTCAAATCCTTCAACCTCCCTCAGCTTGATTCAGATGACGAGATTGCTGCCCAGATGATGTACGACGTACTAAATACACCTAATCTGGATATCAACAATATGACACCAGCCAGTGGTGCTTCGGGATCTTCAACACCAACTCAGGACGAGAATGATGTGTCATCAGATGATGATGAAGCAGCTGAGACTAACAATGAGGATAATGTCAATCAAGAAGAGAGCTCCTCAGCTGCTGAACAAGCATCGGGAAATCCGGATACTGAACCTGTTGTCACAAATCTTGATACTGAAGTTGTCGTTCCTACGACACCTGTGACTAGGATCGGTGTGAATCATCCCCCCGACTCTATCATTAGGGATCTTCAATCCGGTGTGCAGACTAGAAATCAGCTGTACTCTGCTGACTATGCTGCAGTCATGGAAAAGAGTTATGTTAATGACAGGGCTTTCTCATATTTTGTTTCTCAAATCGAGCCTAAGTACATCAGTGATGCCCTGAAGGATGATGCCTGGGTCAACGCTATGCAGGAGGAGCTGCTACAGTTTAAGAAGCTGGGAGTGTGGACACTCGTTGACAGGCCCAAAGGAGTGAAAGTGATTGGTACCAAATGGGTACTGAAATGCAAGAAGGACGACCAAGGTGTTGTTATCAGAAACAAGGCACGGTTGGTTGTTCAAGGATTCAGACAAGTCGAGGGAGTCGACTACAATGAAGTGTTTGCACCAGTGGCACGAATGGAAGCGATTCGGATATTTCTGGCCTACGCATCTTACATGAAGATCAAAGTTTATCAGCTGGATGTTAAGAGTGCATTCCTTTATGGGGAAATCCGTGAAGAAGTCTACGTCAGTTAACCCGAGGGATTCGAAGATCCTTATCATCGGGATAGAGTCTACAAGTTGGACAAGGCTCTGTATGGGCTACATCAGGCTCCTCGAGCTTGGTATGAGAAGCTCTCCACCCATCTCTTGAAACATGGTTTTCGTAGGGGTGTGATTGACTGCACGTTGTTCATTAAAGAGAAAGATGGGGACTTACTAATGGTACAGATCTATATGGATGACATCATCTTCGGTTCCAGAAATGAAGAACTGTGCAAAGTGTTCGAATCAGTGATGAAGGCAGAGTTTGAAATGAGTGCCATGGGAGAAATGAAGTTCTTCCTGGGATTACAGGTGGATCAAACACCAACCGGTATTTTTCTGCATCAGACTAAGTATGTTGGAGACATTCTGAGTCGATTTGATATGAAAAATGTCACTGTTGCCGGTACCCCTCTCGCCACAAATCACGATGTGGCTCCTGATGAGAATGGGGATTTGGTGGATGCCACTATGTATCGTGGGATGATCGGATCTCTCATGTATCTCACTGCCTCGCGTCCAGATATCATGTATGCCATATGTCTTTGCTCCAGATATCAAGCGAAACCCAAGGGTGAAGAGGATTTTCTGTTATCTGAAGGGTACCCCAACACTGGGATTATGGTATCCTCATGATGATGATTTTGAGCTCACTGCGTACAGTGATTCTGACTATGGCGGTTGCAAGATGAACTTCAAGCCAACATCAGCAGGGTGTCAGTTCTTTGGAAGGCGGTTAGTCACTTGGCAATGCAAGAAGCAGACATCGGTTGCATTATCAACCTGTGAAGCTGAATATGTTGCTGCTGCAAGTTGCTGTTCTCAGATCATCTGGATCTAACAACAAATGCAAGACTACGGTTTGCAATTTTCTCAAACACCTATCTTTGTTGATAATTCTGCTGCCATAGCTGTTACTAAAAATCCTGTTCAACACCCTAAAATAAAACACATCGGCATAAAGTATCATTTCATACGCGACTGCTATGAAAAATAATTAATTGATGTGATTAAAATAAACACGGATTTTCAACGCGCCGACCTCTACACCAAACCTTTTGACAAACCCAGATTTCTATATCTGTTAGAGGTCAACGGTGTGAAAAAGAAATGTGACATAATTTCAAAAGACACAGATGCCTAGTCCGACACGTGTTTAGTTTTTTTTTTTATTTTATTTCTTTTAATTTCCTTGTCTTATAAAAATCCAAAAACACAAAAAGATTTTCTGTTTTAGAATTTTAGGGGAGATTAGGTTATGTTCAGTATTTATTTACTTAAAAAAAGAGGGGGGGGGGGAGGGAAGATAAGCTGAAAAGGCAAAGACAACTAAACTAAGAAATTGATTCAGCAAATTAGAAAGTGATAGTACACAGGCGTCAAGTTACTTTGGACACCAAAAAAATTTCAATTTTTTCAATTTTAGGTTAATTAAATTACAGAAAATTGTTAGTCAGAGAGTTATAAGTCTAACAAATTGGGAAAATGATAGTACGCTTGCTTGTAACTGTAATTATACGGAGAAAGTCGATCTAGGGAGGTGTTAGTTCATAATACGATATGTCGGTAGATTTACATGATAGACTAGTAGACATCATTGGTAAACTCAATTTAAACTAATCTATTCAACTGACTGTGGGTTCTCATCTTATCACTGGTTAACACAATCAATTATTTCCAATAAGCAATGACGAGCAAATAAACGCCACTAAAAGTGTGCGGATGACCACAAAAAGAGCAAAGCACGAAAAAAAATGAAAATAAACGCAATCAAGCTGATAACCTATGTTATTGGTGCGTTATGTGCAAAAGAAAATTTTAAAGATGCTCTAACAAGAAAATAGGTTATGTGCCTCTCTGCTGTGCGATGGCACTGACCTGAGGATAAGCATAACCTAGATATTCTTGAATTCATTGTTGTTTGCCGCCTCTCTGCTATGCGATGACACTGACCTGAGGCTTGGCTTCTCTTTTAAAGATCTATGAATAGTCTCTTCTTGTCAAAATACCCGTAGACCGCTCGAAAGTCCTCTAAGGAATGTTGATTACCATATAAGCTTGGGATCCACAAATGTTGGTTGAAATAATATAACCTAATACATCACGAATGTGTGACAAAAGTCCGTGTATGGATTTAAGTGGACAAGTATACTGACAATCGTCGTGACTACACCGGCTGATGTTCAAAATCAATGTGTGTTACATAACAGATCAAGCATGATTCCCAATTAGAACGGAGAAGTCTCAGATGAACGAGAAACTATGATATGTTAATATGTTAGTTTTAATTTCAATACATATATAAAAAGTTCCAAGTAATTTAGTCTATGCCTGTCTGATTCCATATGAATCTGCCTTAGGAATGATGTTAATGCTAATAGGTTTTTCTACCCAACCCTAACAAAATCACAAAACATGTTAATTTTGTTACTTAGTTTAGTCTTTCAAATTATTTACAAAGTGTGTCAGTGTCGGACTGTGCTATGTTACTCATTGCTGTGAATGTCACAAAATGAACTGAACGTTTAACCTTAAATCAAAGTGTTTCTAAAATAATAAAAGGTTCATGTCTGAGATGATCAGGTGGATAAATGGATCATGTCTGAGATGATCAGGTGGATAAATGGATCATGTCTGAGATGATCAGGTGGATAAATGGATCATGTCTGAGATGATCAGGTGGATAAATGGATCATGTCTGAGATGATCAGGTGGATAAATGGATCATGTCTGAGATGATCGAGTGGATAATGGATCACATCTGAGGTGATCAACAAGTTCTAATCTAAAATTGATCATGTCTGAGATGATCAACTGCACATAATGTTTTATCTACTGTTAAATGGAACTAAGTGTCAAATGTAAAATGGTCAAAATGTCACAAGTATGGCCCATTCACATGACTGGACCATAAGTATGGACCAGTCGTATGATTAGATCATACGAATGAGGCCAATCGCACGATTGAAGATGACCGACTATGACAGACGTCCGAATGAACCTTAATCGGACTGTTCCGAGTGTAATGAGCCTAATCACAATGTTTAACATCAAGTATTGCTCAAGAACATGAATTTGAATGTTCAAACAGTCGAATAGGTGACTGAACACACTGATGAACTTTAATCGTATGACTGAGCTGTCCGATTGGCTAAATCGTATGACTGAGATGGACGAAGGGCACAGTCGCATGACTGAACCATGCGTATGAGCTCAGTCGCACGACTGAGGTAAAAACATGAGAAGACATGTGACTAAGTCCAATCGCATGACTTAGTTGTACGAATGAACTCAATCGTACGACTAGATCTCAGTCGCATAGTTAAATCACACGACTAGATCTCAGTCGCTTTGTTCAGTCGCACGACTAAACCAATTTTTTCAAATTAATTAACCGAAATTAGTTATCTTAGACAAGTACTAATGTTTATCTGTTTTATATCACAGATGGCTAGTCGGTGGCCTATGAGCACCAAGCACAATATCTGTGCTCATCTAGATCTGACTTCTCACAACGCTGCAGACTTTTCTGGGATTATCAATTTTCTACGCCGCTCGAGGATTTACCGAGCGATCTCAGCGTAGTGTACACCATACAGATCGATTCAGCAGGCGTTTTGGGAAAACTCTGTTGTAGACAGGTCCACGAAGCCTCACACTATTCGGAGCTCTATCTTTGGACAAGATATTAAGCTAACTGAGGAGGATATACGGACTGTGCTTGAGTTTAGGGACGATGCTAACTGCCCAACGAGACTACATCCCCTTACTGTCCGTGGCTGTTTTATGAGGGTGAAGTACTCGGGGGACATCAACACAAGTATGCTTAACAAGAGCAACTTGTGCCCCCAGTTCAAGTACCTCGCCCATGTTCTTCTACATTGTATAGCCTCGAGGAAGGGAGGATTTGATGAGTTGTCTGATCAGATGCAGAATGCATTTGCTGCTTTAGTGCTGAACTTCCCGTTCAGCTTCTCCAGGATGATCTTCACTTACTTGGTGGAGAACATCGAGGCCAAGGGGAAGGAGAGCTTCTGCATGTACCCGAGGTTTATCCAGATGATTATTGATCAGAAGCTCCCCCAGCTGCCGAAGGAGAAAGAGGATGCGGTCGTTTAGGAGGTCATGGACGACATGACATTGGGGAGAATGAAGGTCTACCGGGTAAACAGGTTAAGCCCCCGGTGAGGAGACTGTTTGGGCATCTAGCCCGGGAGGACTATGTGGCGCCGGCAAGACGTAAGTGGCGCCAAGACGACAGTGACTCCGATGTGGAGCACATAGTCCTCCCTGGTGATGATTCTGATGATGATGACGGCGATGATGGTGAAGATACAGGTTTTGAGACCACTACTGCAGATATTACATCTCCACTATCCCCATAAGAGGGATTAGAGACTTCTAGTTTCCATCAGGACTTTCAGGCCGATGAGGATAAAGTGTCTGATGAAGAGCCTCTCACCCGGACAGTTGGTAGCCGGGTAGTTGCTACGGAGCAAGGCATCAGTGCGGTTGGTGGACGCCCGGAGGGTCTGGGGGTCCTACTGTCGACCCATCATATACCCCAGACTCTCCCAGTAGCCGAGGGGGAGCCTCCGAGTCCAGGGGACTCGGAGGAAACGGATGGCTCAGCCACATGGGCTGAAGCCCAAGCGAAGGAGGATTACCCTGCTAATAACCTCTTCAGTCACCACACCTACCTCCACAGCCACCACTACTACCACTCCACCACCCACTACTACAACACCATCTACCACTACCATACCACCCTCCACAACCACTACTCCTACACCTCCACCCACTCATACACCTCCACCCATATTCACCACCACCATCGCTACCAACACCCAACACCAAGCCGGACCCTCAGCTGCTCCATCAGGATCTTTTCTACCCTCCAGTGGGGTAGAGGAACAGCTTGCAGCACTTAACCGAATGGTGCTGAAGATGTAAGCTGCCGATGACGAGAAGACTGCACAGCTAAGACAGTTAGAGGAGCTTACTGCTGCCCAATCACTGCAGATCTCTCAGCAGGCAGAGCAGCTACAGGAGCAGACCCAACAGATGGCTGCTCAGAGACTAGAGCTCACCCAACTCCAGGAGCAAAACGTCATATCTTCTAAGCATATTGAGGAGTTGGAGGAGGCCAAGAAGACCATCCTGCTCAAACTTAAGGGCCCTAAGGATGAGCCTTTAAAGATAAGAGGGAGATGGCGATGATGGTGATGATGAAGACAGTGATGATGAGGTAGATGACAATGATGAAGATGATGATGATAGTGGAGATGATCAAGCAAAGGAGGGGCATAATGATGATGATGATGATGAAGATTCAGCTACAAATGTTGCGGATCTGGATCAGGAACAACGAACAAAACGAAGACAAGACCATGGATCTACATCAGCCCCTCCATCATCACCTACAGCTGAAGCTCAAGAGCAGATTCAAGGAAAAAGTACTTTGTAAAATCATCTTTTGATGTTTATGTAATTAATGTAAATATTTATTATTTAATGTTTGATTATCTTGATTACATACAAATGATTGTTATGTTACATGTCTAAATCAAGCAGATCCAGCATTTCAGCAAGATGAGCATGATGTTGCTCCCTCCAACAGATCAAGTCTCAACTCACAATGATTTTTGATCTGTAGGGGATCGTCAGAAGGGCTTTGAGTTATTCTCCTGAAGAAGGAGAAATAATTCACGACCTAACTGATAAGAACTTACTGAGATGTTTCGGCTTAATCCAGATGAGATCGTGAAGGATGCTCCAACGTTTGATGATGATAGTGATGAAGAGCTTAATGATGTTGAGGAGATAGAGATTGAAGACATCACCGATCAGCACTACCCTGAATAAGCTGACCGAGAAGGAAATGTGTTTCCTGATCTGGTTAACACTCTCGGCAGTGATATTTTGGAGAAGCTGGGTGATAAAGAGAAAGAAGAAGAAGCATCAACTAGCCAAGTCCAAGCCTCGGACGCTGATGTCGATATCCGAAAGGCTGAATGGGCGGCTTGCTTTGCTGAGATCCGAGCCCAGTGCGCTACAGCTACGCAAAGTACCTACACCAAGCTCTACAAAGTCAAGAAGAACATGAAGGTGTCAGGGAAGATTATTGCATGGGCTCATTTTAAGGATCTTGGAGTTTATGCAGTAAAGAGGGAGAGGGGAATCGAGTACTTTAGATTCCCTCATGATCTGAAGACTCTCCCTAGGTTCGAGCTCAACCAGCTGGCACGCCTGAAGCTGCTCTACACTGACATGAAGAAAATGTTAGGCTGGTTTGAGGCTACACTGAAAAGGGAATACAGGACTGGATGGGTAAACTTCAAGCCTCAGCAGGCTACGTCTGAGGTGAGTCCCATCACCGGTCAACCAAAGATTGTCTTAAAGAGCTTGAAGTACATCTTTGAGCAAAAAGATCTAAACATGAGGCAGAGACGATGGTAAGAGCTCATAAAGGACTACGAATGTGAGATCCACTACCATCCGGGCAAAGCTGATGTGGTGGTGGACGCCCTTAGCCGAAAAGAGATACCCGAGCCGATTCGGGTGAAAGCATATCAGATGTTCATGACCTCTGATGTGAAGAAGCAAGTCAAAGAATTTCAAGATGAGGCATCAAAAGAAGATCATCTTAACTCCGAATGAATGAGAGGTCTGGTTGCGGAATTGGTGAGAACACACTTGGTGTTAAAACCCGATTCGGGCGGATGTGGATTCCTTGTTTTGGGGATCTACACATGAAGATTATGGACGAAGCTCATAAGACTCGATACTCTATTAATCCTGATGCTACAAAGATGTACCAAGACATGAAGAAAGATTATTGGTGGCCGGGTATGAAGCGCGACGTGATGGAGTATGTGGGTAAGTGCCTTACTTGCTTGCAAGTGAAGGCCGAGCATCAAAAGCCGTATGGAAAGATTCAACCCTTGGATATACTGGAATGGAAGTAGGAGAACATCACCATGGATTTCATTACGAAGCTGCTGATGCTATATGGGTGATTGTTGACCGCTTGACAAAGAGTGCTCACTTCCTACCGATGCGCGAGATATATTCATCCGAGAGGTTGGCGGATCTTTTCATTAAGGAGATTGTGACTCGTCACGGTGTACTAGTAGCTATTATGTCTGATCGTGACACCTGGTTTACATCCAAATTCTGGAAGAAATTCCATGATGCGATGGAGACGAGGTTACAATTAGCACATCTTATCATCCCCAGACCGATGGTCAGTCGGAAAGGACCATTCAGACATTAGAGGACATGCTTCGGGCATGTGTGATTGATTTTGGGGGAAGTTGGGATGACCACTTACCGTCAGCTGAATTCTCATACAACAACAGCTATCATGCCAGTATTGGCATGCCACCTTATAAGATGCTATACGGTAGGAGATGCAGGACACCCGTATGTTGGGGTGATATTGGTCATAAAGAGTTAGGGAGTGTCGAGGTGATCGAGGCTACGATTGAAAAGCTCGAAAAGATCAAGGCCTTCATGAAGGCAGCCAAAGATCGACAGAATTCGTATGCTGATAAACGACGCAGGCCGATTGAGTTCCAGGTGGGTGACCGGGTTATGTTAAAGGTCTCACCTTGGAAGGGTATCATTCGGTTTAGAAAAGGGGGCAAGTTGAGCCCGAGATACATGTTGATACACATGTCCCTAGTTCTAGTTCTAGTGAGCTTAAATGTATTTGACTTTCATTTGTTACACATAGTAATGTTTGATCAATGAAATGAAAACTCTTTGATTGATTGTGTATTGATTGCTTAATGTTTTATATATTTATATCATTGTATGTTACACGCTTATACGAACATGTTATATAGGTTTACAGTTGTTAGACATAGTTCTGAATTGTTAAAGGTTCAGGAATGTGTTTAACTAAGTATCCTGATTTAGTCGCATGATTGGACCATGCGAATGGGCCAATCGCATGACTGAACCAGGTGATTGAATCAATCGCACGATTGAGTCATAAGACTGACTCAATCGTACGAATGAACCATCGCAAGACTCAGTCGCACGACTGAGCCATACGTATGGCTCAGTCGTACGAATGAAAGCTGTAACCTATAAATACCACTTAATTCGTGGAAAACAAAACACTTCAAGAATTCACAACCCTAGACGTCCAAGTTCGTCCAGTTCGCACCTTCCAAGTTCATAGATCGTTTCTGATCATTCCTAGTCTATTCTTAACGTATTCTAATCGTTAGGTTTGATCGGATTAACGGTTTCCCTGATTGGATCGCCAATCAAATAGAATTCCGCGCTATTTGTTTTGGTTACACGTTGAATCAGTTAGTACTCCGGACGTACACGGTCCTAACAATACATAGGCCCTTTCTGAATCATTGCTCGAGTAGGAGAGGTGGCGTATAATTTAGAGTTACCAGATGAGGTGCCCGGGAACGGGGCCTTACAGAAGTACCATCATCTGACTTATCAAAACCTCCGTTATCATCATCGACTTGGTGATGAGAATTCGTTGACGGAACGGCTTAATAATCATGTGATCTTACATTGTCTTGATGATGAGAATTGCTTGACGGATCGGGTACTTCTGATATAGAGAAACCGCGTACAAGATCCATATAATTGGATTGTTGTACAGACATTTTCGGCTCAATGATAACGTAAAAATTTCCTTGGAAATGTTCAATATTTTCTCCCAAATAATACAAAACTTCTAGGCTTGAGTCATTAAAAATTTCAAAGCTTTGAGAGAAACCACCATATAAGTAATATAATTTGAGTTTCAAATTGTAATACTCTTTTTGAACCTGAAGATGAATATAAATTAAATCAATAAATTCTTCGTATGACCCTCTATTACGAAGAATAATGGTTGAACTTCTAGTAGAAACATCACATATGATATTTCTATTTCGAATGAAATATCACCTCCCCAATATATTTGTAAAAAATAAGGCAGAGACATGATAATGACTAAATGTTTTTAGAGAGAATATGAAAATGTGAATATCAAATATCAAATATCAAATATTGGGATTGGATATGAAAATATGAATATCAATATGAACCCGCGTGATTTATGTGAATTATGTTTGTGTACGGTTAGAAAAGTAGGTTAAGTTTGTGGTTGAAAATTTTGGAGAGAACCCGCCCTTGGGAAGGGCGAGTTCTCTTGGCCATCAAATCACACAATCACGTACACAATCACATGTGGAAAGGGCGAGTTCTCTTGGCCATCAAATCACACAATCACGTATACAATCACATGGGTCAAAGCAGGGTCACATGGTCAAACTTAGGGCTTGTTAGTCAACTGAAGAACCCGTCCCTGCCAGGGGCGGGTACCCTTAAAGTCACCTCACAACAAGATTTGACCCCATGTCACATCCCCTCTTAAAAAAGCACTATTTTTTAAAAAAAATCTTGAACTAATAGACAATTACATAAGTGAGTTAATTATATGAAAGTCTACGTACTTACACCTATTTTTATTTTTGGTCCACAAGTATGAAAAATTACAAGGTCGGTTCAAATATTTGTCACAAAAGGTTGCCATCATGGACGTTCGTTATCTTTTTCCGTTAAATCCTAATAAAATGACCAAAATACCCCTCACTATTAAAAATCAATATTTATAAAAGATGTGACCTACAACTTCATCTTTAATCTTATAACTCTAACCACTATTATTTTATCAAACCACCACCACCACCATCCTACCAGCCCACCACCAAAGTCCAAGTCTCTCTCTCCCCCTTACCACCACCATCACAATAGTCCCATCGCCTCCCCTCTTTATCCTCATCTTCAACCCACCACGCGGGCCGCGACCGTAACCAACCATCACCATTTCTTGCTCACTAGAACACCATAAAAACATCACTCGATTGATTTATGATAACAAAAGCATCACCCGTGTAGGCTTGGAGCCCTAACCTTGATTGGATTTGAGGTGACGCCTGTGGTGTTGGAGATGGTGGTTGTAGACTGGTGGTGGTGGAGTTCCGGTGGTATTGGAGGTGGTGGTTGCAAACTTGTGATGGTGGGGATGGTGGTGGAGTTCCGGTGATATTTCTTTTATATCTTTTAAAATATAGGATTTAAAATTACCTTATATATCATTGTAACGTGTTTATTTTTTTAACTACGTTTTAATAAATTGAACCGGGTCAAATATATTACTTTTTTTAGCTTTACATTTATGACTTTTAATTTTAGATACAATTTTGTTTTTAAAAACTTTTGATATACAACATTTTATGAAATTTGAATATATTGTTGTAATATGAATTTTTTCACAACCGAATCATGTCAATGCACTAGATACAAATTCAAAACATGCTTAAATTCAATAATATTTTACCTACTATAAACAGTGTTTCTATTTTGTACCTACAAGGAATTTCAGTAGCATCGCACATGTATTTTACTAGCTTTCGGACACAGAGAAATTATGACTGATGTGATGTCATACAACACTAAGCTAGCGTTTGATATGCATGAATCGGAGCTGGAATCGAATGAATCATTAAGAGTGAATGAAAAAAAAAGATGTTTAGTTAAGAAAATGAAATGAATCATTACATATACCTACTTTTTATCCATTCCATTCATTATTTCATTTTTAGTCACCACCACAACCCACCAACCACCAATAATCACCACTTGCCACCACCACCGCCACCGGCCATCTCCATCGCCACCGATTACCACCGCCAACCACCACCAACCATCACTACCAACCACCATGACCACCACCACCACAACCACTGACCAACACCATCACCAATCACGACCGACCACCACCACCACCACCATCAATCATCACCGGTCACCACTAACACCACCCATACCACCATCGACCACCACCACCACCACCACCGACGACCACTAACGGTAACCACCGGCTACCACCATCATCGGGAACCACCACTAGCCACCACCCACCACCACCGGTCTCCACAACCCACCACCATTGACATGCACCACTGGTAACCACCGATCGCCACCACCACCCATCACCATCAGTCACCACCACCCATCACAATCAGTCACCACCACCTATAAGCATCGACCACCGCTACCACCTTCGGCCACCACCACTACCTGCCACCACCACCGCCTGCCACCACGACCGTCGGAAACCACCGGCCACCACCACCACCACCACCACCATAACCAATTTTGTATTCCATTCATTTTTTTCTTTTCCTACCTAATAAACAACATAACGTAATGATTTATTTAATTCTCACATGTAACCAAACAAAACAATGGAATGTAATAATTTATTTTATTACTTTCATTATATTTTTTCATCCATTCCATTACTTCATACCAAACATACGGAGATGCTAATATACTATATGAGCATATAACACTTTTCGGCATCTATACTACATGTATAATGACAGATTTAACTATACAATGTTCAAAAGAGAAATTGATTGCCAAATTTCTATTCCTTTATTCGTTCCAACAAACTTGACATATAGATGCAATTCACAAATACATATTCAGAGGATCAAACGTACAATATATAAAAACAACAAATACATATTCAGAAGATCATAGATACGATATATATAAACTATAAACATGACTTTATATATGTCATATTAAACTGAAAAAACATTAATAGCAATAGGACTCCTAACAACATGAACCTCATTTCTCCATGTTAACGATCCAAACTCAAAGCTTCCATTGCTGCTTTTATAAGGTACAAAATCGATCCTGTAACTCATTTTCTCCCCCGACTTCGAAAACCGAAGAACATCAGGATAAACCGAAGCTTTCACTCCTGTAATCGCTTCAAGTTTTGAATAATAAACAGCCGGGCCTTCACCAACATATGTAACTATCCTGTAAACCGATAAGTTTCCGGTCATGTTAGCGACACCGATTGAGGGATAATTGAAGTTATAGGAGGGTGTTGGAGGGTTCTTGCAGGAACCGGTGTTTCGGTCAAGTTTTTGAGCTGTGCGACGGTTGCACCGTAGCTGCAAAGGAGATCAATGAGATTGTTGGTGTCGAAATCGTAGATGAGACCAGGGTTGATGGCTGCAGCTGGGTTTATGTGTCCTGATCCGTAGTCGAAAGGCGTTGCGTTTGTTAAATCGTCGTTTTTTATAAAGTTTTGAGTGTTATCAGTAGTGGTAGCTGTAATAAAATTGACATCAGTAGATGGTGGATTACATGTTATACTTATAAGAAGATAGTTTTTATGATAGACACATAGTTTGACTACACCAATCTGGTTGTAAAACTGTCGCAAAGTTTGAAATCTTAGCGAACATTTATGTTATCAGTTAACGTCACATCTGATTTTGTGATTACTGTTAACTTCTGTTACAATATCTTTTTTATTATTTTTAGTCACAAAAGAAACTGTGATCAACTTTTGTCACAAATATGGCATTCAAAATTGTAGGTTTGTTCAACTTATTGAGCTAAGAGTTAACCTGTGGTCATTATTGCAGACTTTATCGCGGCGGGGCTCCAATCAGGATGAACTGACTTCAACAATGCAGTCACCGCAGCTACATGTGGACACGACATAGACGTGCCCGAGATGATGTTATAGTTAAGGCTGTTGCCAGCAGTATCTTCTATCCCGACTGGTGACCACGCGGCCAAAATGTTCACTCCTGGTGCGGTTATATCCGGCTGCATTTATATTTACATCAGGTATTAGAATTCAAGTTTCGTTAGGTTAAAAGATCACAAAATTGATAGCTACCGACTTTGATGATGTCAGGAGTTATAATGTTCGGTCCCTTGGAGGAGAAGATCGCCATTACGGGTGCAGGTTTAGTCCCGATATCTGTTACTGTTGGGTAGATTCTAGCTGTTGGATTCCTAGAATCGTGACGATTCGGGTTAGATCATAATTATGTTTTTAGACCTTTTTTTGTATATACTGACTTACTGATACGGATCCGGATACGCTTGAAGAACCGCCCGGCCTCAGCCATACAAGTGTTGGGCCGATCATAATTAGTGGCTAGCATGGACCGGCGGATTATTATCAAGACCCATTCCAACCACCCTTTATTTTAAGTATTGTTTTAAAATTTAGACTTTATCTTTTCCTTAATTGTTGGGATTTTCTCTATGTTTATCTCTTTAGTTTTTTTCTATTTAAGATTGTTATTAGAGGTTGGAATGGTATGAAATTTATTTTAAAGAAAGATTATTCTTTTCTCCATACAAACAGGTTCTTGTTCGGTTTCTCCATTCGGTCGACCGAAGGAGGGTTATTCAAGCTAGGTTTTTCTAGCTTCCACTAATACGAATCCGTATCAAGTGGTATCAGCAGCTTCAGGTTCGTCAGGATGTCCGCTTATAGGAGAGATCGTCGTCCAGAACACCGCAGATTCGCCGCCGGAGGCAGCGGTATTGGACAGCGTGATCCTCGTGACGTCGAGATTGAACGACTACAACAACGGATTCGTGAGCTTGAAGTCAATCAGCACCATGGGTATGACGGGTACGATCCGAACGACCAGGATGACCCATCAGCCACCGAGTCCGCCATCTGGGATGATGACGTCAACGACGGCAGATTTGACAATGTGTTTGCTCGTCGAGGTCGTCACCACGAACCGACACCACCCCTTCCTGTTGATCCGATCAGAGCTTTGGGTATTCGCACCGAAATTCCCGAGTTTGAAGGTCGCATGCAACCAGACGATTTCATCGACTGGCTTCAAACAGTCGAACGCATATTTGATCTTCGCCACGTACCGGAACACCTAAAGGTAAAACTCGTTGCTATTCGTTTCCGCAAATACGCCTCTTTATGGTGGGAACATGTTCAGAATCACGTAATAGGGAGGGTAAACACAAGGTTGAAACGTGGGACAAGATGAAACGCTTGATGCGTTCCAAGTTTGTCCCCATAAATCATAAACAAGACTCTTTTCTGGAATTTCATAACTTTAAGCAGGCTGCACTTCCTGTAGAGGAATTTATCGTCAAGTTTGAACAATTACGCATGCGGTGTGGTATTGACGAAGACGAAGAACAAACTATTGCCCGTTTCTTGGGGGCACTACGCTCGGACATAGCAGATGTCGTTATGTTGCAACAATATTGGTCTTTTTCTGATGTGTGCAGGTTAGCTCAACGAGTGGAGCGTCAATTCGCGGTCAAACCCAAACCACCCACTCGATTTTCTTCATACAAGCCAGCAACTTCTTCGTCTCAATCTCGGGTCGACAATCCTAATCCGGACTCCACCGTGTCCCCCCAACAGCCGTCAGGCCCGGGGAACATCACGACCCGCTGCTACAAATGTCACGGCATTGGTCACATGAAGCGAGAGTGCCCGAACAAACAAGTGGTCGCATTCACTGAAGACACGGTCCCGACCTATGATACCGAGCCAGAACATGATGAACCTTCCGAAGTCCTTTATCCCGATCGTGGCGAGGCGCTTGTTATTCGCCGAATTCTGAACACCAATCTCCCAGATACAAGCGACGACACGTCATGGCTTCGTAACAATATTTTTCGCACCAAGTGCACTTCAAAGGGGAAGGTTTGTACGGTTATTATTGATGGTGGAAGTTGCGAAAACATAGTTTCTCAGTCGATGGTTGATAAGCTCAATTTACCCACACAAGATCACCCCGAACCGTATCAACTCACGTGGCTAAAGAAGGGTAACTTGATCAAAGTTACTCACCGTTGCCTAGTACAATTCTCAATCGGTAACAAGTATTCGGATGAAATTTGGTGTGAAGTCCTACCTATGGATGCATGTCATATCCTGTTGGGCCGCCCATGGCAGTACGATAGGCGCGCAAAACATGACGGGTTCAGGAACACGTACACATTCAAAAAAGATGGTGTCCACATAACCCTTGCCCCTTGCGATCCTAGACAAGAAGGATCAGAATCCATGTTGGTCACCAAAGCTGAAATTTGGTGTGAAGTCCTACCTATGGATGCATGTCATATCCTGTTGGGCCGCCCATGGCAGTACGATAGGCGCGCAAAACATGACGGGTTCAGGAACACGTACACATTCAAAAAAGATGGTGTCCACATAACCCTTGCCCCTTGCGATCCTAGACAAGAAGGATCGGAATCCATGTTGGTCACCAAAGCTGAAATTTGGTGTGAAGTCCTACCTATGGATGCATGTCATATCCTGTTGGGCCGCCCATGGCAGTACGATAGGCGCGCAAAACATGACGGGTTCAGGAACACGTACACATTCAAAAAAGATGGTGTCCATATAACCCTTGCCCCTTGCGATCCTAGACAAGAAGGATCGGAATCCATGTTGGTCACCAAAGCTGAATTTTCGGCCTTGGCAAGGTCCCCTCAACCACAACTCATCTTTGGGTTATTGATTGCCGAAGAAAACCCGGACGTGCCACAAGTCCCATCAGAAGTACAATCCCTATTATCCGAGTTCAGCGATGTGTTTCCAGAGGATATCCCTGCGGGCCTTCCTCTTGTTCGAGACATCTAACATTGCATTGATTTCGTACCAGGCGCGAGCATCCCAAACAAACCGGCCTATCGCATGAACCCGAAAGAGTTCACCGAGTTACAACGCCAGGTCACCGAACTTCTTGAAAAAGGTCTTAGTCGGGAGAGCATGAGTCCGTGTGCTGTTCCCGCATTGTTAGTCCCCAAACCAAACGGGACTTTTCGCATGTGTGTTGATAGCAGGGCAGTTAACAAAATTACAATCAAATATCGATTTCCAATTCCCCGGTTTGATGACTTACTCGATCATTTACATGGCGCTCAAGTTTTTTCTAAGATCGACTTGCGCAGTGGTTACCACCAGATACGTATGCGGCCTGGGGATGAGTGGAAGACAGCTTTTAAGACTAGAGACGGTCTGTATGAGTGGATGGTTATGCCGTTTGGGTTATCGAATGCACCGAGTACTTTCATGCGGTTAATGAATCACATCTTTAAACCTTTTATAGGCCATTGTGTGGTCGTTTACTTCGATGACATTTTTGTTTATAGTTCGGATGTAACACACCATTTATCGCACCTACGAGATATTTTCAAGGTCCTACGCGATCAGAAGCTTTTTACAAACGGAAAAAAATGTCACTTTTTAACTTCGGAGGTACTTTTTTTGGGCTACTTAATTTCAGGTTCTGGCATCCGCATGGACGACTCAAAGATCTCGGCCATAACAACTTGGCCCACCCCAACGTCCATCCACGATGTTCGTAGTTTTCATGGGCTCGCATCTTTTTACCGCAGATTCATCAAGAATTTTAGTTCAATCGTCGCTCCCATTACCGAATGTTTAAAAGGTAGTAAGTTTGTGTGGTCTCCTAGTGCACAGTCGTCTTTTGAAGCCTTAAAATTGGCAGTTACACGGGCCCCGGTTCTCGCACTGCCCAATTTTCTACACGTATTTCAGGTTGAATGTGATGCGTCCGGCTTGGGCATCGGAGGTGTTCTCAGCCAACAACACCGTCCGATTGCGTTTTTAGTGAAAAATTGAGCGACACAAGGCGACGTTATAGTACGTACGATAAAGAGTTCTATGCCATCGTTCGTAGCCTCGAATATTGGCGACATTACTTGCTCCCTAATGAGTTCATCCTTTATTCTGATCATCAGGCTCTAAAGTTCATTCAGGGGCAAGCAAAGTTGAACCCGAGGCATGCTAAGTGGGTTGAAACCTTACAAGATTTTTCTTTTGTTATTCGTCACAAGGCCGGAACCGCAAATTCTGTCGCTGACGCCTTGAGCCGTCGCCCAGCTCTTACAACGGTCATATCCTTTGACGTTGTGGGTTTTCACACCTTTTCGAACCTTTATCAGGATGACCCGGACTTTGGTGACGTTTGGACGAAAACCAAAGACGGGCCTTACAAAAGCTTCTTTCGAAAGGATGGCTTGCTGTTTCAAGGAAATCGGTTGTGCGTTCCTCTTTCGTCTTTTCGAGGGGCTATCGTATTAGAGTGCCACCAGGGCGCTTTGGCGGGACATTTTGGCCGCGATAAACTGTTGCACTTATCCGAGATCGTTTTTATTGGCCGAAGATTTCCAAAGCGGTTTCGAAAATTTTGCGACGTTGTCGCATTTGTCATATTGCTAAAACCCGTCATACGAACCAAGGACTTTACACTCCGTTACCTACCCCGGTTCATCCCTGGGAGGATGTTAGTCTTGATTTTGTGTTGGGCCTTCCTCTCACTCAGCGTAAAAAGGATTCAATCATGGTGGTTGTCGACAGGTTCTCCAAAATGGCCCATTTCATTCCTTGTGTTAAGACGTATGATGCTTCCCAAGTGGCGCGTCTTTATTTTACGGAGATTGTTCGGTTGCATGGGGTTCCGAAAACGATTACATCTGATAGGGATGTCAAGTTTGTTAGCCATTTTTGGCGAACTTTGTGGAAACGTTTGGGAGCAAAGCTGCAGTTTAGTAGTTCACACCATCCTCAAACGGATGGTCAAACGGAAGTCACTAACAGAAGTTTGGGTAATCTACTTCGAAGCCTTGTTGGGAATAATCCGATACAGTGGGATCTTTCCTTGCCACAGGCCGAGTTTGCATATAATCGATCCAATCATAGTTCTACGGGTCGCAGTCCATTTTTCGTTGTGTATGGCCGCAACCCTTTTACCCCGCTTGACCTGACACCGACTCCCGAGCTTGAATACTTTAGCGCAGAGGGTGATGAACAAGCAAAGCAAATCAAGTTACTACATGAGCAGGTTCGTGAGCAGATTGTTAAGCACAACTTACAATATCAGGCCCGCGCAAATCAACATCGAACAAAAGTGGTTTTTAATGAAGGTGATTTAGTTTGGGTTTATTTGCGCCGTGAACGGTTTCCGCAAGGACGATTTGGGAAGTTACACCCCAAGGCGGATGGCCCTTTTCGTGTCCTTAAGCGCATCAATGACAATGCCTACAAGATTGATCTCCCCGGCCATTATAAAGTGTCTGCCACTTTTAACGTTGCTGACCTCTCTCCTTATGTCGCGGAGGGTGAAGACGACTCGCGGACGAGTCCTTTTTAGAGGGGGAGGATGATACGGATCCGGATACGCTTGAAGAACCGCCCGGCCTCAGCCATACAAGTGTTGGGCCGATCATAATTAGTGGCTAGCATGGACCGGCGGATTATTATCAAGACCCATTCCAACCACCCTTTATTTTAAGTATTGTTTTAAAATTTAGACTTTATCTTTTCCTTAATTGTTGGGATTTTCTCTATGTTTATCTCTTTAGTTTTTTTCTATTTAAGATTGTTATTAGAGGTTGGAATGGTATGAAATTTATTTTAAAGAAAGATTATTCTTTTCTCCATACGAACAGGTTCTTGTTCGGTTTCTCCATTCGGTCGACCGAAGGAGGGTTATTCAAGCTAGGTTTTCTAGCTTCCACTAATACGAATCCGTATCACTTACTTTTCTGTTTTCATGTATGTTAGAAGCTCTTCAGCTTCTGCTTCTCCAATTAAAACACTTTGAATTACTGAGTGAAAGAAATTGTATTTCGCGATTGGATCAATGAGGATCATTCCCGCACCACCGCCTTCTTTTATCTCTATTGCCTTCTCTAATCTATCATCGTCCAACGCCTCGAGCACACAGACCACGATCCGCCCCTTGATTGAATTTGAATCCAAGGTATTACTCTTGCAGAAGCTAGAGCAAAAGGAGTCAAAACAACAAACAAATGTTTAGGTTTAAATGAAAGTGTCACTATATATTGTAGCATATGACAAAATAACTTCACCTTGACATATTGGCTACTACTTTTTCTTAGTCATATGACGCCAAAAATACTTTATATAGTAAATACAATACAACTCTGTTTTCAATGAATTAATATTCAAAAGTTTTAACATAACTATATATGTTATAGATATTTTTTCTTAGAAATATCAAATATTACTTGTTACTAGAAAAGCTAACTTTTTTAGGATACCTTGCATTTCTAGAGGGTATTCTTGACGCTGCAGCGACGCCTCCAAATATATACTGTACTGTTTCCCTTGATCACTCGGCGTTGTGTTTACGCCGAAAGCTTTCAACTGTTTTAGATTTCCAAGAAGTACATATGACGGAAACTCACGATTGATTGTGCTAGCACCGACGGTGAGCATCCATGGAGCCACATTGACCGCTGTGCGTGGAAGAAAAGTATTACCAGCCGATGCGCATACAACAATACCTTTCTGAAACGCATGAAAAGAACCAATAGAAACTGGTTCTTCAAAGTATATCGGTTGGGTCAGAACGGGACCAAGAGATATAGAAATAATGTCGACACCATCGTGAATAGCGTCGCTAAAGGCTGCAAGAATGTCGGCATCTTCACAGTCACTGAACCAACAAGCTTTGTATATGGACAGTCTAGCACTTGGAACCCCTCCTCTTGCGGTGCCTGAGCCTAGCCCGTATACGCTAACATTGGAGACCTTTGATCCCGCGATAGTAGATGCTGCGTGGGACCCGTGGCCATCGCTATCTCGTGATGAACGAAAGAAAGTTTGGTTAGTGTTCTCTAGAGGACCGTTAACCGCTTCGAATCCTTTGGAGTAGTATCGAGCTCCTATAATTTTCCTGAAAAACACCAACCAAGGGAGGCGAAAATCGGGGAATAAGGACTAGTCGCTTTGCATATAAACAAAATGCATCATGTGACGTAAAAGATATTGCGACGAAGATGTCGCAGAGGACAACTTGAGACAAATAGTTATGTTTTGCAATTAGCCGATACTATAAAAAATTTTTAATCATCATGTTAGAATAATGCTTACATATAACGCTTATCATGTTTAAAGTCACTCCGCGACACATAAAAATGTCTCACTATAGAGGACAAGACTCTTTAGCGACACCAAGAAAACAGTGACAGCATTAACAACTTTTAGCGACTAATAACTATCAATAAAGAAGGTTAATCATTCACTACTACAAACCTTAACATGAAACTCGTTGCATAAATACAAGCGTCACGTATTACCTATTGCAATTGACTCGTGTGAAATTCTGTCCCGAGACACATTCTCCTTGGAATTTTGTCGGCACAGGCCCTAACCCGTAGTCATCAAAGCTTTGTGACTCCGGCCACACACCTGAATCGAGTACCATTTTTCATTAGTGTGCTAAACATGAGCTTCTAGATATATTTTCCTGACGGAAAAAGTTGGTGTCGCTTAAAACAAGTTTGTAAGAGCATTCACATCCCATTCCTTATCTTTATCTATATAATTACACTAAAAATCACTACTTCTTCTCTCTCCTTTTAATTAAATAATACTTTTTATACCCTTATCATTACTTCTTTCTCTCTCATTCACTCACAACCACTTAAAAAATATTAAAAAATTTATAAGGATTGTACAGTGATTCTTCAAATATACCAATCCACAATAACATTTTCTCTCTCCTTCACTCACAACCACTCAAAATCATTCCATATAATATACCAAACACACTCACATAAATATAAGGCATGGGTTGTGAATGCTCTAAGGAATTACTAGTTGTAACAAGTACCTGTATCAATGACACCAATAATAACATCCGATTGTACATCGATAGGAAGGTTGTTATACTGCGAAATAGAATCTACTCCCAAAAATTTCCATGAATTGGTCGTATGCAATCGACTCATCTTGCTCTCAAAAACCGTCACAACATCTTCATTTTCTGCGACACAAACCAAATTGTTGTTAAAACAGTTACAATTGTGACGACCTAAAAAGTTAAGATGTAGATATCAATAGTTAGAGATGAGTGTAGTTTAGTTCGATCAAAAAGCAGTATTTATAAGAAGTTTTTAAGATATGTAACTTGAGTGTAAATAAGCCGTGACAAGCCCAAGTTTGTTTTGTTTCAAGCTTACTCATTTGTGAATTTTCAAGCTGGAGTTTGATACACCTGATTTGTTATTTTCAATTGTTCTTTGTATACAAATACATAGTCATTTCTATACACATTTGTAATTATGATTGTATAAACATAACATTATTATTTTAATATAATTATATATTTTTGAAAAATAAATTATTATGAAATAATCTATTTTATAGTAAATAAAACTATTATATTTATATAAATCATAAATTCATTAGGCTCGTGAACTTAATTAAACTTCGTATATGAATTGAAGCTCATACAAGCTTGTTTGTAATAGTGATCTCCTAGGTTTCAACTACGCTTGATTTGAGATTTTAACTGAGTCCAGCTCAAATCTCGAGTAGTTTACAAGTAATATTTTTTACAACCGCTAACAAAATTGGCTCAAGGGAAGGGTGGAAGGAGGGACCACCCAGGGCCTAGTCTCTCGAGGGGTTAACTTTTTTTTACAGAAGCTTAGATATATAATTCTCTTTATTACACACTTTAAATTAACCTATTAGAATTAGCTCACTTTTACCCAAATATGATTTAAGTGAGAGCGTATCGCTAGTGTATCGTTTTTTTTGTATTAAATAATAAACCACATATCGCTATTTAAAATAAATTCATCATCAGTGATATTCATGTCAACTCGTATCTTCAGAATATCTCATGAGGAAAAAGCAAAGTTTCTTGAAAATGTGTAACCAATACACAGGTCACCTCATACCTTTGACATATCGCCTCGGTCAACACATACCCTATAAAAGTTGCCACCTCAGCGATACAAAATTTTTTATTTTATTTCGTTTAGATGGTGGCCGGGAGGGTGTATCGTTGGCCGAAGATACATAAAATTTATATATATTTTTTCATAAAATGAGTGATATATATTCATGAGTTATCGCTATAAGACAATATACTAGCGATACCATATGCATTGGTATAATTGGAGACTTAAAGCTGGTGATACCATATGCATTGATACCGCTACCCGGATGCTGAAACACTTGTCACAATATGATTCGTTAAATATTTTGGATATTTTCGAACTCAATAGCTATTATTGTAAAATCAGTTCGTCAAATGATTATTTTGATAGTTTTCCATGAACTAATCCCTTTGTGTCAGTAAGCTATATGTTAGAATTTTCTCTAGATTTGTGTTATATAAGTTATAATTTTTTTCTAGATTTTTGTTATTAAAGATAGTGGTTACGATATTTATTCTACATGTAGTAGAAGGAGTAATTTTATCTGGAACTTAGGGCTATCATGACAACGTAACATGAATGTAAGTGTCGGTAATTATTTATAACACCACAAATCGTGACAACCAGTTTTAATATGTTTTCTAGTGGTAAGAGGACCTGAAAGTTCTGTCGCCTGATCAAGTGTAAGCATTGCTGAGAAGCCTCTAAAGCTTTTTGTATAATGGTGGATTGTTGCTTCTTTTGCTTCGTCATAACTGTGAAATTAAAAAACAATTTGTTTGGGGCCTTATTTGAATATAAAGACATTTAGGTAAGACATCAAAACATAGTAATGAATATAATTAACAAAACAAATGTCTTAATATAGTTATAGTCTTGTATAGGTGCTTGCCTTTTGAGGACCGATGCAAGCATGTCATGGTTAGCCGAGATGATAGACTCTGAGCTCGGGTGCGAGTGTTGTCCTATGTAGACTATGTAATGCTACACATTAAAAGCGTAAGTTGGCAACAAATATGATGCTTTTTGAAAGAAATATCGTTAATAAAAGACGCTAACGTAACCATAACTTTTCAAATGTGGGATCATACAAGAAAGTAACAATGAACAAGAAAGTAACAATGAAGGATAATCTATTAACAAGGTAGACCCGACCATGTGTTAGGTATCGCAGTTAAATAGTTAAATGACCTAACAAAAGTTTTTTCTTCTTCGTTATCTTGTTTAAAATTTCTATTTTTATGTCTGATATGCTAATAGTAACTCTGATTCATCAAAAATATCTGAAGAATGACCATTACCTTTCTATCAGTAGCTCCATGACCAACCGCAAGCATAACAAGCAAAATAATAATAATGAAAATTCTTACTAGCTTCATATTTGTAGAGCAGGCAAAGGAATGAAGGATTTCCTCTTTTAGAAAGTTATTTAGTAGTTTTAGCAAATTTGCAATTGTATTTGTACGCTTTATATAGATGAAGTCATGAGAATTTGAGAGCTATATAAATTAAATCTTAATTTATTTATTTAATTGACTAAGAACTTTTGAGATGAGAGCCCGCTGGTAATGTTAGCTTTCAAAACATTTTTTGTGGTGAGATGAAGTGTTGCTATACTTATTCTTTTTTATTTATTTTACTTGTGATGCTCCCCATTCAAGTTTTTCAGGTATATACAATCCAAACATTTTTTGTGGTATTTATTCTTTTAAAATAACTATTTAAATCAAATAATTAAAATAATAAAATATCCAATTATTAATCGAGTTGTCATGAAACATACCATCACTGATTGATATGAATTACTATTCGATTAAATCTTGAATCAATATGATATTTCACTTAATAAATTAAATATAAATAAGTATTTTAAAATTTTGAACCGCATAATAATCTTTAATAGAATTCCACATATAATAGAATTCCACATATTATATAATTCCACATAGTTGAATATAATGAGTTTCATTGTCATGCTTGTTGTCCAAGCTAGCATTTGAATGATCAAATTGTGTTCTAGAAAGAGTGACATTTGCAACTTTGTATTCTTTGATAAAAGAAATTAATTTAGTTTTTATTTTTATACATTTATAAAAGTAAATATGATGCTATCGTGCATCTAAACTTAGATGCTAAATCCACTAAAACTAAGTCGTTTTTTTATTAAACTTTGTTATTTTATGAATTCGATCATCTCTATCTATTTAGCAACGAACTTTAGTAAACCACCATATGTTTTGATGAAAACGTTTATTTCCCTCTAAATTAATCTAGTTGGTTGTTCATTAGAAGAGAAAACAATTACTGACTGTCACAGCGTATCCACTTGGGGTTTTATGTAGACTATATATCCATCAATTTTAAAGGCATGTAACAATATTTTAGTGTAATGCTTGCAAGATCATTAGTTAATTGGAACTTGATTGGTTTGAAAAGAAGTGAAGATTCGATACACCGATTAAAAATTAAAATCCATAAAAAAAACAATCAACTGATAAGGATATATAAGGATTAAGAAGAATGTAAGTTACACTGGTGTCAAACTAGGGGTTTGGTTGAATTTATTAATTGAAACTACATATTTTATGATATTTATTCTAAACGACATACTTTCTAAGTTTAGATTCATGACGACATCATATTTACTTTTTTCTTATACATTTTAAGTGTTCAAGTCTCATGATTTGTTAATTTCGGGTTGTTTATTGTAAAATTTGGTTCATGCTTTGATGATATTAGATTGTTTAAAGGTTTAACAAAAAATTTAAGGGGAAAAATGTCTAGTATGAAAATAATAATTTTAGTGTAATGGGTTGACTAATAGAAAATTTAAGTATGTATAAAATTTGGTTCATGCTTTGATGATTTTAGATTGCGATCAATGTTTTGAGAAGAAAAGTACAACTAAATTGGATGCTTCTTTGTTATTTGTTAAAAGAATTACTAACATTTTATTTGAACTAGGATATAATAGTTTAAATTTACTTAAATCACGTACGTTTAAGTTAACAATTAACCAAGGTTAACAACCAATTACTTATGACCAAACCTATTAATTATGAAGATCTAAAAGTTGAACATCGGTTATAGGTTCGATTTAGCCACCATTGAACCAACCTCACTCGCATATTGCCATTAACTTGGTCTCACAATAGATAGATGTATACAATAGAAAACTAACCAACTACTACAAATCGTAAATGCTAAATTTAGTTTAACATTACAAAAAATATGATATTACTTGAATTATATTATACGTATCATAGTATCATTTTGAGGTCATGGGTTCAAGCTATAAAAATATTTCCTTACACAAAGTGTAGACTAAGCATGGGTACGTCAGACAGCGAAGCAATCCGCCCCTCCCATCACACTACGCAATTACGCAAAGCAAGAGCTAAGTTAAAAAATCGGATACTCTTTTATAGTATCATTTTGTACTGTTGCTTGCATATGTAGGTCTCCTAATGACCCATTGGCCCATGATGATTGATGAACTCATATGTTCATCTTACCCCCTCAAGGAGAAAATTGTATTGCTTTTAATACACAAGATAAAAGTTCGTGACACTTTATTTCATAAATTCCCGTTACATATAAAAAGTTCAAATAGAAGTAGAGGGAAAGCAAAATATAAGAGCCAATTTGGCATCTTCTACAAATTCATGATTATATTGTTACATGGGCAAAACAAACAATTTAACAACTTATTAACGCCTTGATTTTTGTTAGTTCGGATTTGAAAAAAAAATGATATTTTGTCGATTTTTTGGCGAAAAAAGCTTGAACATGCTCAAACTTATACAATAATCCAATAACATGAATTAGTAAGATAAAGTTCGCATGAAGAGGTGCATGTAGGGCTACAAACGAACTGAACGTTCAGCGAACAGTTCGTGAATCATTCGGCGGGAAGTTCGTTTATGTTTTTTGTTTAATAAATAAACGAACACGAACAAGAAAATTTCATTCGTTTAGTTAACATGAATACAAACCGCGTTCGTTCATTTATATTCGTAAACGTTCAATAATATATTCGTTTATGTTTGTTTATGTGTTCTTTTATATTCTTAATTTTTGTATCAGTTATTTTTATGACTATTATATCAAGTACTTTTTGATATTTATGTTAAGTACTTATTTAATTTTGATTGATTTTGTGTAATGTTTGTAATAAAAATGTAAATTTTATCCTAAAATAAATCTATAGTCATTTGTATTCATTTGTGTTCATTACTTTCTTTGTGTTCGTCATATTTATGAACAGTTGTTTGTGGCGTTTGCTTTTGTTTGTGTCCATTTACGTTCGTTAAGTGCTTGTAAACAGTTCATGAACATGTTCATTTTCTTAATAAACGAACACGAACAAATAATTTCGTTTGGTAGGTGTTCGTAAACAGTTCATGAACTAGTTTATTTCTTAACGAACGAACACGAACAGAGCTGTCACAACCCAACCTTGACGGCGGAAACGTCGAGGCGTGAGAGTTACGATTGTTCACAGCCACATAACGCTATTGCCTGAAACATGTTAAAAATAAAAGGTCAACATATTGTTGGTGAGCATTCTATAGTTCTGCATACATAAGTATATAAAAGATGGCAATTCATGTTGTAAATTAGAGAACAAGGTAACTAGGGATGTAAGACAGAATGCACAATCAAACCTTGACAAAGTTTCATAAGTCTCAAACGTGTACTTGGACCAACCAAGTTATAAGTATATACGATTAGCTAAGTGTACTTGGATCAACCAAGCAGGCTTGTCAGGCCCATAGATCTATGACGTCGCCAGGCTAGCAATAGTTAATGATTGTACATGTATTCGACATTACATGGTAGCTACAATATTCAACTAATCACAACACACAAGTAAATTGTCATAAGTTTACAAGAATCAAACGTTTACAAGTGCAATGATTAATAAGTAACATGTTTCACCCCAAAGTGTGAAAATATGAAAAAAGGGGTATAGAAATACTCACCTGGCGATTAAGTATATATTGGATGATTAATAAGAAATAATAACGCTCGTCGTTTCAACGAATTCCCTTACAAGGTACCTAAAACGTATTTATTTCAAGATTAAGTTCGATAATAAGTTTAACAATTAAACGTGAACCAAGGTTTTACGATTTTGAAGTTTTGTATACTATATTTATTCAGAAGAAATATATCTTTTTAAGTGTTTTAATCTAGAAATGAAATTAGGTTTAATATCGGATAATGTTTGAATATATTTTGTATATATTCTTTGTAATAAATATCGTTACAATAACGTATTAGTCGATAATTTATTAATCTAAATTAATTGTCAAAGTATATTTTATAATAAATTACGTTTGTAAATAATTGTGAAATTATAAGATGTATAATTTCTATAGTTTAAAGGACTGTTTCATAATTAAACATGATATAGTATCCATTTTTATAACAATAATTGTTTATAATATTTATAAATAATATTTTATAAATATTATTAAGGGTTTTTAACTAAAATAAATTTACAGAAATTATCTATGTAACATTTTAAATAAGAAAGTTTATAAGATTTATTTTTTTATAATTTTTAAGAATTTTTCTAATATTTTTAGGGGCTTAAAAAGCTAATTAAAAAAAATAAGGGGAGTGCCCGGGGTCGAACCCGGGACCTCCTGTTACACACACGCACTAAACCAGTGAACCAAGGGCTTAAGCCATGATAACATATGGTTTTTAATCCACTTAAACACAATTTTAACCAAACCCCCAATTCATAAGAACCCTAATTTCGATTGGATTCAAATTGACCCCCAATTCAAAGTTGTTAATCGGATTAATGTTAGGGCTTTTGTTCCCCAACAGAAATCGAACCTATATGTATGTTCAATTACCCGAATTTCTCACGGATCGATGATGAACTCTCGAAGAACAGCCGCGACTGTGCTGCGATCCGTTCAGGTTACAATCGATGATGAAACTCAAATTCGCATCACAGAAAGCTTCGAATAAGTTGAATGATGGAAAGCCCTATGTTGATTTCGGGTTTTGAAGCTCTGATGATGGTGTTCGAATAGTTGCAAGTTCGCGAAAGAGATGATGATCGATGCTTATGTTCGCGTTTGATTCAGATGGAATTGAAAGTTGTGAACGCTTAGGAATGATTAGATGATCGTTTATATAGGTTCAATTTTGACAATTGTTAATATTGAGTGGTTTAATTAGGTATGTTTAGTGGGTATTTTTAGTGGTCCATTATGTGAAATCCGGATATTTTTACTCGAATTAGTGCGTGTTGTCAGGTTCGCGATAGCCCCACGATCGTTTTGGTGTATTTTGAAGATTTAAAATCCATGTTTTGAGGTGAAATGGAGCTCGCCGGCGCCGCGGCCGGCGGTCGCCGGTCCGGCCACCGGAATTACGGGGAAGAGGGAAAGGGGCCGGGGGGTTGGGTTGTAAAATTACATTTTTCAATAATGGTCCCTGCAGTTTGAATTTTATTATTTTATGTTTAAAACTTCCATTTTAAGTTTCAAAATTGACATAACACCCCCTGGACTTTATTATTATTATTTTTATTTTTTATTATTATTGCTATTATTATTATTATTATGTTATTTATTTTATTATTATTATTATTATTCTTGCTATTATTATTATTATTATCTTTAGTATTATTATTATTATTATTATTATTATATTTATTATTATCATTATTATTATTATTATTATTATTAATAACACGCCGTGTAAATACGAGATGTTACAAGAGCCTTGTTCGTGTTCGTTTGTTCGTGTTCGGTTCGTTTACAGTCCTAGCTGCATCCAACTCACCATTCTTTTAACCTTCTTACCCTAACTCTTTTGTGAATCTCTTATGAACCTCCGAGGTTACTTTTTGATGCGGGCCCAAGTGTTGAAGACCGGGGCTTACTGTTTTTGGAGGCCCAAGAATGCGCTGCACGAAAATGAGCCTAACCCGGGCTATGAGCCTCCGTTTCTGACGTGCTACCAGTCAAAATTTTCCGAAATAAGGCCTCTAAATGGATTTTTTGGCCATTTTTATGTTTTTTCTAGTTTTTTTTGGGTTTTGTTTTAGGATTTTGTTTGGCCCATGGTTGTTTGTTTTAGGCTCATCCGAATTTTGCTTGCTTATTTAAGTTATGTTCATGTAATGTGAGAGGACACTAGTTCATTATTGAAATTAAAATATTAGTCTTTTCAAATTCGTGACTCTTGGGTCGAATTTGGGGGTTTGGGTGAAGATCATTACGGGTATTCACAGAATCAACGTGCTTAAACTTCGATTTCGTTCCGGCGCTGCATCACTTTTGCTCACGGTTCGAATCTTGGCATGAGTGAATATTACTAACTTGGTGATACTAACAACTAACAACTAACTAGCCGTTCAAAAAAAATCTTATTTTATTTATTAACCTTTTTAAACAATCAGCATTTTCCAAGCACTCAAATTATAGATTATTCATTATTACAATTCGAAACAACAGAAGTACATTATATATCTCGCCTTATTCAAAATCACCAAAATACTAGGGCCCATTTTGTCATGTGTGTTACAAAAAACATGACATCCTGATTTTTACGTACTGACGTACAAGTTAAAAAAAAAAAAAACAACCTTAACCTACAACAACCATAAATATTATTAGATTGGCAGATACGATATGTATTCGAAAATGGATTTGAACATAACGGCATACCATTATATACATGCTATCTCTAAAAATGCAATGTCGGTGTCCAGTTAGGTGTCTGTACTACTTTTACAGCATCTGTTGCAAGTGGTTATTGCATGAGACCTCCATTTCTCATACACCTTTGCATCCATGGGCCTGAGGGGTTCATCGAATCGAATCAAATCAAATTCAAGTTAATCGAATTAAATTAGCCGAAATTTAAATTTTCGAACAGGATTTGAATCCGAAATAATAAGTTGAATTCGAATCAAATCAAATTCAAAATCTTCAAACAAGATTCGAATTCGTTTCGTAATAGAAAAAAATTGAATTCAACTCGAATTAAAATTTATTCAATTTGTATTTAGTAAAAGATAACTAACCGAATAATATTATCAAAATTTATTTAAAAGATTTAATTTCAAATTATTAAATTAAAAAAAACATAACATACAAAGTATATTTCAAGTTTTAAATAAATCAAAAGGTACCAATTAATATTTAGAAGTTTAGATTATATATTTTTTGGATTTTTAATTCTTAATTTGTCATACACATATTTCTGAAAATATATAAAATAAATAAGTGTAAATGTGTGTATTTCCAATACAAATTTCGAGTCAAATAAAAAATAATAAGTTCGCAATTCGGTTCGAGTTCGATAATTAGATTTTGAATCGAATCGAGTTTTTTGAATTCGATTCAAATATTGAACACCCTAATTGTGGCCCTGCTTCCTAGCTCATCTTTCCATTCAGAAGAAAGTAAGAAATAGAGAGAGACGGTAATAATGATGACTGACGTACGTTGGACCACAGAGGGTTGGCCGGAGAACATGTAGCGGTGTTTTGATCGCTAACATCTCTGTGGCCTATCATCTTCGGACGTGTTTGCCGATTTGTTCTAATGTTTCCAAATGGATTTAAGTGGCGAAGCTGTTTACGCCGCCATGAAGGAACTCAGCCTTTCTTTACTCCTTTTGTTGTCGATATGCAATAGGTATTTGATTGTTGTTACTTCAATATCATCGACGTTGTTTGCATGTATGGATTGCTAGCTTGATCTATGTTGTTTTTGAGCAATTGTGAATGAATTCTTCAAGCAGATTATCAACAACCGATGTTACAGGCTAAGAATCGATAATTTTCTTAGCTTCTATTGGAATCATCAGCTTAAGTGTGAGAAGTCTTTTTTCATCGAATATCAGTGAGCTTATTGCTCTGAGTTCGTATTTTCTACTAACTGTCTTGAATGTGTGTGATTTAAATCAACTCCTCCTGTAATGGATAGAATGAATTTGATGTGTTAGAGTGCTTCCTATTCAAATTGATTTTTGTACATGTAGAATGCAATTATTCAAATTAAGCTTTTTTTGGGAATTTTTTTAAAGTAGTATATATTAAAAAAAAATTAGGTAACCGGTGAAGTCAAAAAAAAAAAAAGAAAAAGGGTATATCCGCTATTACAAATAGCGGATTAGGAGATGTTTTTAAAAAAAATTCTGACACTCTGACAATCTTCAAAAATTGGAATTTTTTTTTATTTTATATATAAGCCGCTATTACAAATAGCGGATTAGGAGTATTTATTAACCATGGTTAAGTTTTAAAAAAAATAAAAAGTAAACCGCTATTACAAATAACGGATTACCTTTTAAAAATTTTTTCTCCTAATCCGCTATTTCTAATAGCGGATTAAGTAAAAAAAAAAATTTTTTGTCCTAATCCGCTATTAGAAATAGCGGATTAGGCTTTAAAAAAAAATTTTTGTCCTAATCCGCTATTAGAAATAGCGGATTAGGCTTTAAAAAAATTTGGTTTGGCCGGGTTTCGAACCCGGGACGTTTCTGTGGCATGCATTGCACCCAGACAGTTGAGCTGAGTGACTAACCCAACAATACAATGGTTTCATTTCTTAATATATAGTATTGGACAGAATTTTAAAACTAAAATTAACCCTCATTTCTTAATATATACTTTTTTTACTTAGTAATTATTTAGTAAAATTTTTAAAACTAAAATATTTTTACTTAGTAATTATTTAGTATATATCTAGTATATATTTATGTTACTTATTAAAATTTAAAACTGAATTTAACCCTCACTTTAATGTTAGTTGATAAAAATTTAAAATTTAAAAAAAATTTAAAACTAAAAATTTTTTACTTAGTAATTATTTAGTATATATCTAGTATATATATATATGTTACTTATTAAATTTTAAAACTAAATTTAACCCTCACTTTAATGTTACTTAATAAAAAATTAGAATAATAAAAAATTTTAAAACTAAAATTTTTTTACTTAGTAATTATTTAGTATATATCTAGTATATATATATATATGTTACTTATTAAATTTTAAAACTAAATTTAACCCTCACTTTAATGTTACTTAATAAAAATTTAGAATTAATAAAAAATTTTAAAACTAAAATTTTTTTACTTAGTAATTATTTAGTATATATCTAGTATATATATATATAAACAAACAAACAAACAAACAAACCCAGTATATCCCACTCAAGAGCAGGGTCTGGGGAGGGTAGGTGTAGGCAAGTCTTTCCTCTATCTTGTTAGGTAGAGAGACCGCTTCCAATGAGACCCCCGACTCGATGACAAAAGCCATACTGGTAGCAAGACAACATACAATAAATCATACAACACATAGCATACAATATACAAAAAGCCATATCGATAGCAGGACATCATACAAGGAAAGAAAGAAAAGAAAAATTCATAAGATTCAAAGCAAGATGGACATCGGGGCAACAATCCTACAAACAAAATACAATACTTCTGTTAAAAGTCCGCATAAATCAAACTAAAACAAGTCATGGTTAGGAGTCCTACAAACAACATACAACACTTAAGAGTGATAACGATATAAAAAGAACGTTGATCACATCAAACAAAGAAGTAAAGAACAAAAAAGAAGATTTTAGACCCAAAAGACACTTATCATAACGCACAGATCTAATCATTTTTTGCTCTTTTTGCGGAACACATGCATAGTACCATTACCTCCACAATCCTTCAAGTTCCTCATGATGACAAAAGAGACAAAAAAATTAAAGACGATAGGAGTTGGAAAAGACCAGTGGGTGCTATTGGACAACAACGTTCAATGGCAGAATAACCTGCACACAAAACACAATCTCATCACAAGCACACATGAAAAGACCGTGGGTGCTATTAGACAACAACGTTCAGTGACACAATAACCTGCACACAAAACACAATCTCATCATGCAAGCACACATGAGATAAATGAGATTTCAGAGAGACCGTGGGTGCTAGTATATATATATATGTTACTTAATAAATTTTAAAAGTAAATGATGAGATGCAAGTCTGCATTATCACATGTCTCCATTATGCAACATTATCACTTGCAAGACTGCAAATGTCTGCAAAGTTAAATGTCTGCAAATCACATGCAAGTCTGCATTTCCATTATGACTACTTGCAGAGGGAAAAACAGTATCAGTATCTGCAAATTTTCAGTATCACATGTGACTCCATTATTACACATATATATATTAATTATATGTGACATGCAACTACTTCCACCTTAAGAAGACAATGATCACATGTGACATGCAACTCCATTATGCAAATTTTCAGTATCAGTATCTGCAACTCCATTATTACACATATATATATATATATTAATATATATGTGACATGCAACTACTTCCACCGTAAGAAGACAATGATCACATGTGACATGCAACTCCATTATGCAAATTTTCAGTATCAGTATCTGCAACTCCATTATTACACATATATATATTTAATATATATGTGACATGCAACTACTTCCACCGTAAGAAGACAATTCATAAGAAGACAATATATATTATTACACATGCAACTCCATTATTACACATATATATTAATATATTTAATAAAACAATATATTTGAATATATTGTTTTAATGCCTATGCGGATAACGGATCAGACAGCCACCGGTGCCACAACCAACTGGCTTTGGATGTCTGGGTGGTTGTACGCGTCGTGTTGCTGGATCTTCGGGGTCATTATCATTTGGTTGACTGAAGCCTTCGGGTTGACTAAGCTGTAGGTCCAAGCTCATTTGAACTGGACTTAATTGTTGGTACCTCGGCTGTTGTACACTAAAACCAGTATAATCGTAATTTTGAAAGAGCCCTGGCTGGTCTGAGTACATCGCAGGAATCATATTAGCAGAGGGAGTGTTGTCAAATAGTGAGGATACCCAGTTGTTTTGTTCGTTGTTGTTAAAATTCGACTGGGTACCTAATTCAATGTTTGATAATCCATCTCCAACATTTTCAAATGAAGGCTGATAACATGGTTACCAATCTAGTGTTGGACCTCCAACATATGATGTACCCTCCCCATAGTTGGGTGTTGCCCCTGTTAAATTGGAGGGGCCCGCCCCATAGTTTGGTGTTGACCCTGTTAAATTGGAGGTGCCCGCCCCATAGTTGGGTGTTGCCCCTGTAAAATGTTGGGTACCCTCCCCCTCATCATCATCATTGGGTACGAAGTTTACCCGTGTTCTTTGTCGACCACGGCGCCCCCGACCACGCGGAGCACGTTGGGGGAGTGTGTTATCCAGTCCCATATCTGGTTCATTAGTCTGTATGTACGTAGGCTGATCAATTTGATTAACCGATCTAATCAGTTGAGAAGCCATGCCTTGGACCCCTCCAAAATTTTCGTAGTAATGATCAGGGCCCATGTTTCGCATCCTGATTGCTTCTTGACCTATGAAGCCTAATCCATCCACCTGCAAAACCAAAATAATTAACTATACGCATTACTTATTTATTAAATTTAATTGTACATTAGTAATTATACTTACCAAGAATCTTGCAGCTCCACCGTGATCATCAAATCCAGCATGGACAACACCCGGGACGTGCCTCGGGTCTTTTATATACAAAACAGTATGCCGATGAAACCAATCATTGTAAGTATGGTGTGTCGTAGGCATGTTGGTGGGCACACCTTCCACAACATTTTCGTGTCTATGGTTCCAATTGTCGACATACGCTGCGTGATGAACAGACCAGTCTGTTTCTAACCTCCCTTTCCGTATTTTTTACGGAGTTTGTTAAGCACTTGGCGTGAAACGGGGAATGGGGCAGGGACTTCCTGAAGAAATCCAAACTGCCTCATCACCCTTTCCACCGGATGATATTCAACAACGTTCCAATAAAGTAAAAAACATTGTGACTTCCAACTGCTTATGCCTGTTTTGCACATTTCGGGAGTCTTCGCATCACGTTCTGATAAGGCATCCAATCAAACTGTAAAAATAAAAATCTGTTAATATTTATTATTTAACATTGATTTATAAAATCATTATGTTAAAGAAAAAATACATCGGCCTCTCGGAGATTTTGTAATGTTGTACGGTGTGCCTTTATAACGTGCGAAGGAGTATCTGTGTTGCTAATGGCATGCTCCGCCCACCTTCACGAAGACAATGACAAGTATTTGAATAATAATATATATTTAAGTATTACAATAGTATGTATTTACCTTGCACCATATGGTTTTTTCCAATCTATTTGTTGATTGACAATTGTGGGTGCTAACGGGCGTATCCGGGTCCATGCCCATATTTGTAGCAGTGACATTGGGCCGCCCACTGCCTTTGTATTTGGCCTGGTTGCCTTATAGAGTTCTCTATACAGAGACGCTAGGGCAGCAGCACCCCAACTAATTTGCCCACTAACAGTAATGTCAGTCAAATGACTTAATAAATGTAATGATACGTACCCATTATTTGTATCTGCTAATACATTGTTAGTAATCATTATTAGGCAAATACAACGTGCACGCTGCATACATTCTTGATCTGTTGATTCATCAGTTATTGGGTAATCTAACATAAACGTTAACAAGGTACTGAGTTTCAGCATATGATTTTAAAATCAGTTGGTTTTGGATCAAAACCTAAGTAATTTATGCACATATGCCTGCGTTCTTCCTCGTTGTACGAACCCTCGGCTCCAACTAATGCCACGCCCTCGATGGGCAACCCCCATAGAACGTTAACATCCTCCAACGTTACAGTGGCCTCACCAAAAGGCAGGTGAAACGTGTTCGTTTCGGGCCGCCACCTTTCAACCAGTGCTTCTATCAACGGCCCATCAATTCTCCTATAGGCACATCGTACAACACCGCCAAAACCAAATAAACGGATGTACTTTAAAACTTTACCCGTTAGAGTAATGTGTTCGTCAGAAATCAGCTCCCAAAATGAACCGTCTCCACGCTTAAAATCAAGTGTACAGTTGTCCCCCTCTTGTGGATTCAGAAACAACTTTCTGGCCCGGTGTTCGGCTCCCAGGTACAACAGACTTTCATCCCTTGGACCCGGGTTGAGATGCATGTTCATATTCATTTTGAGATGAGTTTGAAGTTGGTGTTTGAGATGAAGTTGGTGTTTGAGATGAAGTTGGTGTTTGAGACGATGCTTGAGATGAAGTTGATGTTTGAGATGAAGTTGGTGTTTGAGATGAAGTTGGTGTTTGAGATGATGCATGTTTCTTCATATTTATAATGCAAATAAATATATTTTTACTTTAATTATAATAAAAATAAATATACTTTTACTTTAATAAAAATAAATTATAATAAAAATAAATATACTTTTGCTTAAATAATAATAAAAATAAATTATAATAAAATAAATATACTTTTACTTAGTAATTATTTAGTATATATCTAGTATATATATATATGTTACTTAATAAATTTTAAAAGTAAATGATGACATGCAAGTCTGCATTATCACATGTCTCCATTATGCAACATTATCACATGCAAGATTGCAAATGTCTGCAAAGTTAAATGTCTGCAAATTTTCAGTATCACATGCAAGTCTGCATTTCCATTATGACTACTTGCAGAGGGAAAAACAGTATCAGTATCTGCAAATTTTCAGTATCACATGTGACATGTTTGAATTATGCAACTCCATTATGACATGATCACATGTCTGCATATTCACATGTTTGCATTATGCATTTCCAGCGTAAGAGGACAATTTATATTAATGCAAGTTGCAAATCAATTCATAAATATACTTTTGCTTAAATAATAATAAAAATAAATATACTTTTACTTTAATAAAAATAAATTATAATAAAAATAAATATACCCTTAAAGTCTATAAATACCCTTCAAAGAACCCTTCAAACAACATCATCTCATTATCAACTACAAAAAATGGCAAATAATGAAGACGGTTTTTACTGTTCTCAACCTCCACCTAAGACGGCAAGAGTTACAGATTTGGTATGGAGACGTTTAAAGAGGCAATCCGTGTCAAAAACTCCGGCATCGTCTTCAGAGAATCCCCATCAAAATGAAGGTCAAAATGAAGCACAAAATGAAACACCCAAAAAAATCTTTGTTGTTTCTATCGACGAGTCCATAAACTGGTCCAAAGATGTCGTAGATTTTTATACTAACGGAGATGCACCATTTTGCTATACTAGTTTCATTAGCAAAAAACTAGACAAAGATTTTTGGGGTTCCCTATTAGGTTGTCATTTAAATCGTTCACTTACGGACACGGTAAGATGTATTACCTTTATATTCATGGTACCATATAGTAAATGAATAATGTATTACCTTTTAAATTCTTACTGTGCAGCACCTTGAAGCATGGACTGTAAGACTTATGCGTAAAAGACAGTCAAAGCTCTTAAAAAACCCAAGTGCAAATGTAAGTTGGACAGTCTTACCACCTTGTTTTTATGATGAAATGAGAAATGAAAACCCTCAAACCGCCATTGATATGGCGGGAAGAAAATCACCATATCCCCCAATTTGGGAGGTTGACACTGTTTACCTTCCTTTATGGATGGGGAAAACTGACTGGCTACTAATCAGCATTGATATGCGGAGCATGGTATTAACTCAATACTGGACTGATTACCGATGGAGAAATGAGAAAAAAGGTATAGCATCATACTATATGGAGGTGGTTCCCCTGTACTTTGGATGGTTTCTTGACCGTATTCAATACTGGTCTAGGTCAAAACACCGCACTAAGTGTGATATTACAGTTGGTTTAGTTGAGTTGAACTTGCCACGATGCAATGGTAACATTGCCAATTCAGGGGTTCTTGTTTGTATGATGTTGGAGAAACTGGTTACAAACAAACCATTGCCGATAGAAGATGATGTCGAGGTGGCTTGTGTGAATTACCGACGCTACATGGCCGACCAGCTGTATTACTGGCGTTGTGTTCCGGGCCGCTAATTTACAGGGTTTTATTTCAAGTCTATCTGTAATTTTATTTCAGGTCTATGTGTAATTTTATTTCAGTTTATCTGTAATTTTATTTCAAGTGTATCTTTAATTTTATTTCAGTTTATCTGTAATTTTATTTCAAGTCTATCTGTAATTTTATTTTAGTTTATATGTAATTTTATTTCAGTTTATCTGTCAAAAGATTGAATTATCACTGCCAAAAGATTGAATTATTACCCTCTGAAACATCACTGGCAAAAGCTTGAATTATCACTGCCAAAAGATTGAATTATTACCCTCTGACAGAGATATTACACTCCATCCCCATTACTTTCACAATGCTTCAATTATCACTGGCAACTCTATCTATAAATTCATGCTAATGTTTTCATCTTTCTCATTCCACCATTCACTTTCACAATGTTTTCATCTTTCTCATTCACTCCCTTTGTGGTACAATTATTTTATGGGGGTGAAGTGTCATACACGCAAGGGGTAGTAATGGCTGCTCCGGGAGCTCATACCACTACGTTTTTAGTTACTAGTCCACTCAGTTATTCTGAGTTGGTGGACAACATATGTAGATGTGTTCAACTTGATCGTCAGTCTTGTTGTCTACAGTTAACACTCTACTATGAATACAATGGAGGTTCATTTACCTCACATATTAACCAAGAAAATGATATGTATATAATATACCAACTAGCTTCCATTGTTCCGGGTTACACCTGTAGAATTCATGTGAAGTGGACGATGCTAGTTCCTAACCAGCATTAACATGAATTTGGTACCAGTTCCTCAGCCGCTGTAGAAAACGACGAAGGTTATTCTACTTCCTTTTTATTTATTTATATCCTTAATGTTATGTCGTAAATGCTAATACATTTTTTTTGTAAGACTCTCCTGCTGAAGAAATTGAAGACACGGAAGAGAGTGAACCATCTGTTTCAGAATATGATACACAAGAGGACCAGCCAATCCAGGAGGACCAGCCAATCCCTTCTTTGCCTCAACATCAAAGTAAGGGGCTTACCCATTTCCCTGAACTTAATGTTGATGGGAGGGAAATAGATGAAGACTACATTCCTATGGATAATTTTGGGGAAGATGAAATGGAGTTTTGGGATGAAAAAGATCCCGAAATACGTTTAAAATGTATTTCACTTTGAAAGACCAAGTTGATTACGCAGTCAGAATGTGGAATATCAACCATAAAAGAGAGATATTCATGGCAGATACCAGACCAAAGGTCTTGACGACCAAATGTAAAAGTATCAAAGAAACAGACAACAACCAGCACGAAGACTCTCAACCATGTCTTTGGACATGCACCGCCAGAAAATTAAAAAATTCTCATTGTTTCAAAATGACTGTATGGACACCGGCTCACTCATGTTTCACCACTGTTTCTCGCAACAACAACCGGTCCATAAGATCAAAAGTTGTAGCATCTCACATCCAAGAACAAGTTCTTGCAAATGCAGCGTTGCCTGTGAAACAAATTCAGTCTCTCATCAAAGAAAAACTGAACATTGATATCACTTACGGAAAGGCTTGGGCTGCCAGGAAAAAGGCTATCGAAAACATATACGGTACCTGGGATCAAAACTTCCATTATTTACCTCACTACATAATGGCACTACAACAAGCTAACCCCGGTACCGTTGTCCAGTGGTTACATCATCCCCATAGTCCAAGTGACTGCTCAGTATTCAAGTTTGTGTTTTGGGCTTTCCGTCCAAGTATTAAAGCCTTTCATTTTTGCATTCCTGTAATCTCTATAGATGCCACCCATCTACGGGGCACCTACAAGGGAAAACTATTGATGGCAGTTTCAAAAAATGCCAACAACATGATCTTGCCGATTGCGTACGCATTGGTGGATGAAGAAACAAACGAGAGCTGGATGTGGTTTCTTCAAAAATTTGCTGAGAACGTTGCAGACCCCATCAGTCGAACTTTGTGTGTAATTTCTGACAGGCATGCCGGTATAAAACACGCTATGGATAATTTAGAATCCTGGAAGGAACCCCACGCCCACCATCGATTTTGTCTAAGGCATATCAGAAGCAATTTCATATGAAGTTTAAGAGCGTCAGCTTGAAAAGGATGTGTTGGGACATTGGAAGAACAACACAAGAAAGAAAGTTCGAACGGCTGATGCTTGAGCTTAAGGCGACAAATAAACAAGCGTGGCAGTACCTATCCGCAATTGATAAAACAAAATGGACAGTCTTGTATGACCGTGGGAATCGCCGATGGGGTATCCTCACCACGAACATATCGGAAAGCATGAACAATGTGTTACGTGGTGCCAGGATGCTCCCAATTAAGGCGTTAATTGAATATACCTTTAAGAGAGAAGTTGAACAATACGCATATCACTACACAACAGCGTATAATTGTTCGACTGACTTTCCTCCCCGCTTGTGGACAGAATTCCATAAGCGTGAATTAAGGGCTTCCCAACACAGGGTATACCCTTACTCAGTACGTGATCAAAGGTTCATGGTGGAGACACCCCTACAAGCATCGGACGAATCTGGCAATAGTCCGTATATGGTAGAATTCAAGAAAAAAAACCTGCACTTGTGGTAAGTGGCAGATCTACGGTTCCCCTGTAGTCATGCAATTGCAGTTTGTGGCTATCTACGTGAAAGTCCATAACAAACTGCGGATCCAAGGTTTCTTACGGGAGTGTACCGTGCACAATACAACAACGAGTATTTTCCGGTGCCTCATAAAGAAGACTGGTTGCACGCGGGTTGGGAAATTCGTGGGGACGCATCTAAGATAACTATAGTAAGAGGAAGGCGACGTGCGAGAAGGATGCATAACGAGATGGACGCCAGCTACGCTGAGGAAAGGACGGGTCGTAAGTGTTCCGGTTGTAAAAGAACGGGTCACAGGGTTAACAAATGTCCATACCGACAAAATAATTAATTGTATTTTATTATCATGTGCCTGAGTATATGTTTGTTGTAATTCTAATGTTTTATTAATTTATAATATCAATAACGTGTTTCTTTTTTTAGTAGACTTAGTGGTATTTACATATTAATTATTGTTTTAAACTTTAATAAGTAACATAAATATATACTAAATAATTACTAGGGTAATATCAAATATTTTTATTAATTTTAAATTTTATTAAGTAAAAAATTAAAAAAAATTTAATTTTAAAATTTACTAAGTAAAAAATTTTATAGTAACATTACACTAAGTAACATAAATATATACTCGATATATACTAAATAATTACTAAGTAAAAAAATTTTAGTTTTAAATATTTTACTAAATAATTACTAAATAAAAAAATTTAGTTTTAAAAAATTTACTAAATAATTACTAAGTAAAAAAAAGTGAGGGTTAAATTTTGTTTTAAGTTTCCGTCCATTACTATATATTAACAAATGAAACCATATTATAAACGGGTTAGTCACTCAGCTTAACTGGCTGGGTGCATGCATTATCACACAACAGACCTGGGTTCGATTCTCGCTGGCTCCCCAATTTTTTTTAAGTTTCAGTCCATTAATGTATATTAACAAATGGAACCATATTATAGATGGGTTAGTCACTCAGCCTAACTGGCTGGGTGCATGCATTATGAAACAACAGACCAGGGTTCGATCCTCTCCGCGCGCACCCCAAATTTTTTTAAGCCAAATCCGCCATTCCTAGTAGCGGATTAGGTTCAAATTTTTTTTTTTAAGTAATCCGCTATTTCTAATAGCGGATTAGGAGAAAAATTTTTTTTTTTAAACGTGATCCGCTATTTCTAATAGCGGATTAGGAGAAATTTTTTTTTTAAACGTGATCCGCTATTACAAATAGCGGATTAAGTTATAAATTTTTTTAAAAGTTAACGGAGGTTAACCTTGGTTTAACCATGGTTTATAATTTACTCCTAATCCGCTATTTGTAATAGCGGATTATATATAAAATTAAAAAAAAAAATCCAATTTTTGAAGATTGTCAGAGTGTCAGATTTTTTTTTAAAAACATCTCCTAATCCGCTATTTGTAATAGCGGATATACCCTTTTCCTTTTTTTTTTTTTGACTTCACCGATTACCTAATTTTTTTTAATATACACCATTTTTAAAAAAAATTCCTTTTTTTGGTGTTCATTTGGACTTACTAGAAACACTGAATTTTTCCACCTCCCAATATGCAGAAAATCTTAGAATTTTAATGGACATGAAAATGGGATGAAGAGGACTACAACATAATGAAAATTGGAAGTAAAAAAGGGGTCAAGATTCAGTAGCATAATTCATGACTTTAGTTAGTTTTCAAACCTAATGCATTTGAGGTTTTTCATGTTTAATGTATATGGAGTTTGTGCATGAAGTTGTAATACCATTAGTCATTTGGTAGTACATTGTTTAGATAGTTTATTTATAAAATCGTTTCTATAGCGTTTTACTATGTTTGTTGTAACAATTTGTGATTTAACAGGCTGCAACGCACTGGTCATTATACTAGTTTGATATTATTATACAAAACATCTTTGGGCTGGCCATTCACTTTTGCATCTTCTACAAGACTTCCATCACGTTGTATCCTTATACTTTTTAAAATATAAAGTGTTAAAAGTTCCGGATATAACGTCGCATCATACTTATTTTTATCTACGTCTCAATGTAAATTTTATTCAAAATCATATTGGTTTTCTTACTTTTACTTTTAAATACAATTTTAGTTTTTTATAACTTTGGATATGCAAAGTTCTATGAAATTTTAAATATACTGTTGTGATATGAATTTTATTAACAACGGAATCATATCAACACATCAGATACATAGTCAAAACATATATGCTAAAACTCAACAAATTTTTACCTACTCTATACATTGTTTTCTGGTTTGCGCCATTGTTGTCAGGCTCGGATCGGACCAGCCGGTCCAACCGGTCGGACCGCGATTCGGGTGCCTGGCCGATCCGATCCAGGGTGGTTCGTTTTGGTTGCTTTAAACCGGCCGGTTGAAACCGAACCAACCGGGCCGATTCCGACCGGTTTTCAATTTAATTTTTTTTTGATTTTAGAGGGTAAAAACGGGGTGTTAAACCATAAATTAGTACGTCGGATATACAAATATAGTTAAGTTTTATATATAACTATAAAATATATGTATAAATCATATATAAATTAATTATATTAATTACATATATAAATATAATTAAAATATAGTTAAATCCGGTCCATCCGGTCCGACCTGTCCGACCACCAAACCAGTAAGGCGTCCGATTCGACGTCCGATCCGGTTCTGAAAACATTGGTTTGCGCCCACACAAAATTTCAGCATCATTGCACGGGTATTTTACTGGCTTTCGGGCTGACCCAGAAGCAATTGATGTGATGTCATACAACACTAGAAGATGCTAATATGCTATACGAACGTATAACACTTTCATCATATATACTACTCGTATAATGACGTCATATGGTGTATCTATATTTTTTTTTTAACGGCCAACGAATAATTTTTAAGCCCAGTCACCCGGGTAAACCCATTGGCGAAAGGCCACCCACGCACGCGAACACAGACTGGTGACCCGGCTCGCCCACCATTCCAAGGGAAACTCACCACCCAAAGGCCCACTGTAGTAAAACCCTTGGTCCACTTGGAGCATATTGCACCTAGTGAGACTCCAACCCATGACCTCCACTTTGGAAAGTCATAGGGTGTCTCCTCCTAAACCAGTTGATCTAGAACTCATTGACATGGTGTATCTATATTATGTACAAAAGAGAAATCAATAGTCAAATTTCTCTTCTTTTTCCATTCCAACAAACTTTGTCATATATATAGATGTTCACAAATACATATTCAGAAGAATACAGTAAATATAAACTATAAACATGACTTTATATCAATGTTCTTACGACCGGATCGGACCGGCCAGTCCGACCGGGGACCGGTCAGGTGGCTGGTTCGTTTTTGTCTGGTCGAACCGGCCGGTTCGTCCCGAACTGGTGGTCGGACCGGAAAACCGGACCGGTTAGGACTGGATTTTAGTTTTTTTTTTTTAATGGGTAAAAACAGGGTGTTGAACCATTAATTAGTGTGTTGTATATACAAATATAGTTAAGTTTTATGTATAACTAAAAAAAAATATAAATCATATATAAATTTCTTATATTTAATTACATATATAGTATATATATATATACTATATGCATAATTATGACGTCATCCGGTTCTTAAATCCGGTCCGACCACCAAACCAGTAAGGCGTCCGGTTCGACGTCCGATCCGGTTTTGAAAACATTGCTTTATATATCTCATATTAAACCGAAACAACATTAAGAGCAATAGGACTCCTAACAACATGAACCTCATTTCTCCATATTAACGATCCAAACTCAAAGCTGCCATTGCTGCTTTTATAAGGTACAAAATCGATCCTGTAACTCTTCTTCTCCCCCGACTTCGAAAACCGAAGAACATCAGGATAAACTGAAGCTTTCACTCCTGTAATTGCTTCGAGTTTTGAATAATAAACAGTCGGGCCTTCACCAACGTATGTAACAGTCCTGTAAACCGATAAGTTTCCGGTCATGTTAACGACACCAATTGACGGGTAGTTGAAGTTATAGGAGGGTGTTGGGGGATTCTTGCAGGAAACCAGTGTTTCGGTCAAGTTTATGAGCTGTGCGACGGTTGCGTCGTAGCTGCAAAGGAGATCGATGAGATTGTTGGTGTTGAAATCGTAGATGAGACCAGGGTTGATGGCTGCAGCAGGATTTATGTGTCCTGATCCGTAGTCAAAGGCGTTGCGTTTGTTGAATCGTCGTTTCTTATAAAGTTTTGAGTGTTATCAGCAATGGTAGCTGTAAGAAAATTGACATTAGTAGGTGGTGGATTACATGTTATAAGAAAGATAATTTTTGGGACAAAACATGTTTGACTACACCAATCAGGTCGTAAATGGCCGCAAAGTTTGAAATCTTTGCGAACGTTTGTATTGTCAGTTTACCCTGGTCACATCTAAATTTAGTGATCAGGGTTAACTTCTGTAACAATATCTTTTTTTACTATTTTCGATCACAAAAGCAATTGTGATCGACTTTTGTGACAAATGAGGCATTCAAAACTGTAGGTTTGTTCAACTTATTGAGCTAAGAGTTAACCTGTGGTCATTATTGCAGACTTTATCGCGGCAGGGCTCCAATAAGGATGAACCGATTTCAACAGCGCGGTCACCGCAGCTACATGTGGACACGACATAGACGTGCCCGAGATGATGTTATAGTTGAGGCTGTTGCCAGAAGTATGAAGGGTTGCAACAGGTGACCACGCGGCCAAAATGTTCACTCCTGGTGCGGTTATATCCGGCTGCATTTATATTTACATCAGGTATTAGAATTCGAGTTTCGATAGGTAAAAAGATCACAGAATTGATGACTACCGACTTTGATGATGTCGGGAGTTAAAATGTTCGGTCCCTTGGAGGAGAAGATCGCCATTACGGGTGCGGGTTTAGTCCCGACATCTGTTACTGTTAGGTAGATCCTAGCTGTTGGATTCCTAGAATCTCGGGTTAGATCATAATTATGTTTTTAGAACTTTTTTTGTGTATAACGACTTACCTTTCTGTTTTCATGTACGTTAACAGCTCTTCAGCTTCTGCTTTCCCAATTAAAACACTTTGAATTACTGATTGAAAGAAAATGTATTTCGCGAGTGGATCAACAACGATCATCCCGACACCACCACCTTCTTTTATTTCAGTCGCCTTCTCTAACCTGTCATCGTCCACCTCCTCGAGCATACAAACCACGATCCGCCCCTTGATTAAATTTGAATCCAAGGTATTACTCTTGCAGAAGCTAGAGCAAAAGGAGTCCAAACAGCAAATAAATGTTAAGGTTCACAAGAAAGTGTCACTTTATATATTGGCGCATGTGATAAAATAATGTCACGTATGGTTTAGACATTTTAGCTGCTATTTTTTCTTAGTAATAGCATATAGAAAATGCTTTGTCTTTAATGAATTAATATCAAATGTATACCAACGTTAATCAAAACTGTAAATTTAGAATTTTTTAGGATACCTTGCATTTTTAGAGGGTATCCCTGACGCTGCAGCGACCTCGCCAGATATTATGCCGTATTGTTTCCCTTGATCACTCGGCATTGTGTTTACCCCGAAAGCTTTCAATTGTTTTAGATTTCCAAGAACTACGTATGACGAAAACTCACGATCGACTGTGCTAGCACCGACGGTGAGCATCCATGGAGCCACATTGCCCACTGTCCGTGGAAAAAAGCTGTTACCAGCCGATGCGCATACAACTATGCCTTTCTGAAACGCATGAAATGAGCCGATAGAGATTGCTTCTTCAAGTAAACTGGTTGGGGAAGAAATGGACCAAGAGATATGGATATAATGTCGACGCCATCGTGAATAGCGTCAATAAATGCCGCAAGAATGTCCGCATCATCACAGTCATTGAACCAACAAACTTTGTATATGGATAGTCTAGCGCTTGGCACGCCTCCTCTTGCCGTGCCTGATCCTAGCCCGTATACACTAACATGGAGACCTTTGATCCCGCGATAGTAGATGATGTGTGTGTGCCGTGGCCGACACTGTCTCGTGGTGATCGAAAGAAAGTTTGGTTAGTCTTCTCTAAAGGGCCGCTTACAGCCTCGAATCCTTTGGAGTAGTATCGAGCTCCTATAATCTTCCTGTAACAAAATCCATCTTATGATGCGAAACAAATATTGCGACAAAGGTGTTGCAACGACAACTCTGTGACAAATACTCAGGTGTCACAATAAGCTGTAACTTTTTTTTTTTTTTGAACGGCAACTTTTATTAATAAAACCTAGCAAGATGCTAGGAATACAAAACACCAAACCCAACTACAACTTGGGGATTACAACAACCCTCTACAAACTAAACGACCATAAATTTTTCCAATCCATATTATTAAGCTTCCCCCTATTCGATATCCATGCAAAGGAATTAATCTTAATAGCTTCGCCCACCTGTATCGTCGAGATTTTGCTTCTTGGAATAATAATGAATTCCGAGCTAGCCAGATAAACCATACTGAGGCCATAATAATAAGTGATATAATCTTTTTCCTTTCTTTATTCATATTCGAGGCATCCACCGAATCTAGTACCGATCTAACTGAAGACCATTGTAGACACTGATACCCGCACCAATCCGATATTCTTCTCCACACCTCAATAGCGAATGGACATTGACAAAAGATATGATCAACAGTTTCCTCTGCTCCGAAGCACATCGAGCATTCGGTATGCCCGATCTGGACTCCCCTTCTTAATAAATTTACTTTTGATGGAATTCTACCTAACCTTACTTTCCATATAAAACCCCACACTTTTAATGGAACCCATTTCAGCCAACATAATGGTTGAAGATCAATTACCGCCCGATTTCTTTCCAAAATTTTCCGCAATGAGCTAACCGAGAAGGACCCTGATTCATTACCCAGCCACTCCCATTTGTCTTCACCCTGATTCATTACCCCACACTAATAAATTTACTTTTAATAAATTTTCCACAATAAGCTGTAACTAATGCGAATTTCTTAGTTGTTGTCAGAAATCAGAATAATGCACACATAATGCTTATTGTGTTTAAACTTACTTTGTAGTGAAACATACAAATGTGTCACCATCAATAAAGAAGGTTAATCTTTCACTACTGCAAGCTTAATGTGAAACTTGTTTCCTAAAGATAAGCGTCGCATAAATTACCTGTTGCAGTTAACTCGTGTGAAATTCTGTCCCGATACGCATTCTCCTCGAAACTTCGTCGGCACAGGCCCTAATCCATAGTCATCAAAGCTTTGTGACTCCGGCCATACGCCTAAATCAAGTATCATTTTTCATTACCGCACTAAACATGACCTTCTAGGTAAATTTCCCGACGGGAAGAAGTTAGTGTCGCTTAAAACAAGTTTGTAAGGAACAAGTACCTGAATCAATGACACCAACAATAACATCTGATTGTACATCGATAGGAAGCTTGTTATATTGTGGAATAGAATCTATTCCTAAAAATTTCCACGAATTGGTCGTATGCAATCGACTCATCCTGCTCTCAAAAATCGTCACAACATCTTCATTATCTGCGATACAAACCAAATAGTTGTTAAAAACAGTTACAATCATGACGGCCTAAAAAGTTAAGATGTAGACAACAATAGTTAGATATGATTATAGTATAGTTCAATCAAAAGCACTATTTTATAAAGTTTTCAAGATCAGTAATCGAAGTGTAAATAAGTCGTGACAAGCTCAAGTTTATTTACTTGTCTATAAATTTTCAAGCTTGAGCTTGATACACTTGATTTGATTAGTTTTTCTTTGTGTATGCATATGTAGTCATATCTACTTACATTTATAATTATGATTGTGTATAAAAACATTATTATTTTATTATAATTATTTATTTTTTGTAAAATAATTATTATGTAATAATCTATTTATCATACCAAGTAAAAGTATTATGTTTCATAAATCCTTAGTTCATTAGGCTAGCAAGCTAAGTTAAACTTCATATATCAAGCTCGTTTATAATATACTCCAATTTAGGCTTGAACTATACTTGATATGAGATTTTATGTAACACCCCAACCCGGGTAGGGCTGACGTGTCACACAAACAGTAAATCAGAGGTTCATAACGATAAGTTTAAAGTACTAAGATACACACAACTCCTTACATAGGTCCACATAATTTAAATAATGTCTTAAAATCAAAGTACTTATTAAATCTTATTAATCCAAATGTTCTCATCCTAACTTCTTGAATTAACACTCTTCACTCGTTCCCCTGAGCCCCTTGAGTACCTGCTATGACAATAAGAGAAAACAACAAAAGAAAATACGGCTGAGCCAAAGAATGCTCAGTAACGGAATAAACAATAGCAATACAATGGTCAATCATGATAACAATGAGATGATCAAGTCGAAAATCAAATGATAATGATCATCTAAAAGGAATACCCATATGAGCCAATAACAATAACAATTAACAATGTGTACATTAGCTGCAGTTCTAATGCACCAATATGTGAGATAGGAATGTGGGCACACACACCTAACCATCTCACCAATAACAATAACAATGATATCCTAGGATCGATCCATACGCCTCCTTTAACAATAATCAATATGTGTAACAACTAAACACATAATAATAATGTAGAGACGCTGTGGTCTAATCGCTCTGCCACAGATAGAGCACGTCACTTGTGCCACAATGACGCCCTATGTCCCCATAGGTGGATGTGCTCGGGTATGGAGGTCAATGATACAATCGATCAAGCCAATATACACAATAAGTTACACTAGTGCTCATAACCCTTAATCAAGGCCACTAGCTATAATCAATCATTTAGGAAGCATGTGACAATGAGTACAAAGCAAATAAAGGCTATCACATGCAAACAATATCAATTATACAATAAACACTTATAACAATAATCTTATGGATTCAATTACCAACAAGTCAAGTTAAGAATTCAAAATATCGATCAAGAACGAGAGGTATTCATGCTACGAGAGGGAAAGGTCGGAATCCGTACCTTATACACGAATGACAATATTCAGAATCAAAGTCTAGGCTCGGTTAACGCCGTGAGAACCTACGATAACGTAACGCAAATTATAGTTCGAAAAATTCCAGTTCTGCCTCTGTCTTTTCGCACTCGTTAAAAATACTAAACGACGTCTAAAAATTCTGAAAATCTCCAGTTTACTAGATTAGTGAGTTCTGAACAACTTTCATTTAGAAAAGTTTCTGATTTGGATTACCGAAATATGAGAAAAACGTGGATCTTTACGGCTGCGCAGAACTGCTAGCTGTTACGAAAACGACTATTTAGAGGTCTAAACGAATGAGTTTTTCGATGTTTTATATACCAACAGATTCGTCTTTCGACGAACTTCGTCATGGACATAAAGTTTAACTGATTTGGATCTGTTATGATAAAGTTATGGCTTCCGTAAGTTGGCTGTAAAATACGGAACTAAATCAACTATTGAAAAACTTATTTTTAAACAAAATGAACTATTTATAATGTTTGTTAATATTACAAATATAAATTGTTAAGGTTTTTAACAAACTAATTTACAGGAGATTAATTAGGTACTTTCATATAATGAATTTTATGTTTAATCATATTTTTAACATTTATTTAAAAGGAATCCAAAAAAAATAGTTAACTAAATGCCCTTTTTATATAGTTTTATAAAGATTTAAGCTTAAAGAAAATTACAGAAATTAAGGTTGATGGTTTAAAATAAACAGAGTTTATAAAAAGATTTTTATAATTTTTGGTAATTTTTCTGTAATTTTTAAAAAGTCAGAAAGGCTTCAAAAAAATAAGGCAGGGGCTCGGGTTCGAACCCGGGACCCCTTGCCTGTCCCTCTTAAGCTTTAACCAGCAGGCTAGGGCGCCTGCGCCTGATATATCCTCGTTTTAAAACCTTTTAACCACTTCAAACAGAAATCCCCAAATCAACATATACCCTAGTTTCTGTTTGGATCAAATTGAAGTTCAATTCGTTGTTGTTAACGCTCAAAATCATAGGGCTTTCATTCCTAGTCTATAATCGAGTGTGTGTGTGTGTTTAATTGTACATATGGTGTTGAATTGATGGGTTACCTGTTGATGAACAAGTCGCGGTCAAAGTTGATGATCGAATCATGCCCAAACAACTATCATAATCGAATTAAACTTGTGTGCAGCTTCGGTTCATGATAAGGAACGATAGCCCTTTGTTAATTTTGTTCAAAATCGATCTTAGGTGCGTTGTTGATTGAGTTGCAGGTTCGTGGCGAGAGGAAGATCGAACAGGATGTTTGTGTGGGTTTTAATCGAAATTGAGAGCATAGGTAGATTAGTAATTCGTGTATGATCGATTAGGTAGCATTCATTTCAATTATTAAGTCAGTGTAGTGCGATTTAACAATTGTAAAGCGGCCGAAAGTCGCGACAATGATTTGGATCGATCGCACTAACCATTTTTAATTTGAAGTGGGTTCGTGTGTTCGGTTTTTGTTCACGAATCATTTGGGACCGGTTTCGTATTTTATAATTGAGTATTTTGGGCGTTATGGGGTCGCCGGAGGCCGACCGGATTCCGGCCGGAAGCCTGCCGGAAAAACGTGAGAGAGACAGAGGGGTTTTTTAAATTTTTACAGAATGGTCCCTGAGCTTTAATGTTCTTTCAATTTTACACAAAACTTATATATTTAAGTTTTAAAGAATGGCACAATACCCCTTGCACTATTATTATTATTACTTTTATTATTATTGTTATTATTATTATTATTATTATTATTATTTTATTACGGGTATTATAATTCTACCCCCCTTAAAACAATTTCGTCCTCGAAATTCTAAATAATGTAGCATGAATCCTTCTGAAAATACAATACGGTGAAAATAACACTGCTTTAAACACACACCACTTACGAATAGTGTAATCACTAACAGTTAGGCTTAGAAAACATACACTTAGTTGTCGAATAAGTATGGATACTGTGAACGAATCATTTCTTCTGTCTCCCATGTCGCCTCGCGTTCCGAATGATTTTTCCATAAAACTTTAACGAACGGTATAGACTTGCGTCTCATAACTCGTTCTTGACGATCAATAATAGCTTCAGGTTCTTCTTCATAAGAAAGGTCTTCTTGAATCGCGTGAAGAGGGTAACTAATAACGTGCAACGGATGATAGTTGTATCCCCTCAACAAAGAGACATGAAAAACATTATGAACGTGAGAGAGTTGCGGTGGCAATGCTAAACGATACGAGACTTCTCCAACCCTTTCAAGAATCTCAAACGGACCGATAAAACGTGGACTTAACTTTCCTTTAATTCCAAATCGACGTATGCCACGACAAGGTGACACTTTGAGAAACACATGATCTCCGACTCTAAACTCCAACGCTCGTCGGTGTTGATCGGCGTAACTCTTTTGTCTAGTTTGGGCTTCTTTCAACTTCTCTCTGGCAATGGCAACTTTGTCATTAGTAATTCTAACCAATTCCGGTCCTTCGATTACCTTTTCTCCAACCTCATTCCAACATATCGGTGCTCTACACTTTCGACCATATAGAAGTTCAAACGGGGCCATATTTATACTAGCCTGCCAACTATTATTATACGCGAACTCAACTAAGCATAAATACTCATCCCAATTGCCCGTCCATTCGAGTGCGCATGCTCTAAGCATATCCTCCAAGGTCTGAATAGTGCGTTCAGATTGTCCGTCAGTCTGCGGATGGAAGGTTGTGCTAAATCTTAACTTGGTTCCCCAAGCATTTTGGAAACCCTTCCAAAAGCGTGACGTGAAACGCGGATCTCTATCACATACAATCGATGATGGCGTGCCATGAAGTCGAATAATATCTTGCAGAAATACCTCTGATAATTTGCTAACTGAGTAACCCTGTTGGATAGGTAAGAAATGAGCCGACTTTGTGAGTCTATCAACTACGACCCAAATGGCGTCGTTCTTCTTGAATGTTTTTGGTAGGCCTGTAACAAAGTCCATGGAAATATCATCCCATTTCCACACAGGAATATCTAATGGTTGCAGTAATCCACTAGCTCTTTGATGCTCAATCTTTACTTGCTGACAAGTTAAACAATGACTCACATATTTAGCTACATCCTCTTTCATACCACTCCACCAAAAGTTCTGCCTTAGATCTCTATACATCTTAGTGGCTCCCGGGTGAATAGAGAAAGGTGAACTGTGCGCCTCTGCTAATAAGGAGTCACGAAGGGTTGAATCATTTGGCACACATAATCTATTTCCACACCAGATAACTCCTTGTTCATCAACTCGAAACTCAGATTGTTTCCCTATCTTCAAATTTTGTAATATCGCCCAAAGTTCTCCATCTTGATTCTGAGCTTCCTTGATCCGTGTAATAAGATCAGATTCTATCCTCATCTTGGCTAGATAACCGTTAGACTCACCAAGCTGTAACCCAACTTCCATTCTATCCAGATCTGAGATAATCTGTGGTTGGATTTGAAGACATGCTACTCCACCTGCACTCTTTCGACTGAGAGCATCTGCCACGACATTCGCCTTGCCCGGATGATACTGGATGTTGGCATCGTAATCCTTGAGTAGTTCTAACCATCTCCTCTGCCTCATATTGAGTTCTTTTTGAGTGAAAATATACTTAAGGCTCTTATGATCAGTAAAGATGTCACATGTCTCTCCATACAAATAATGTCTCCAAATCTTTAATGCAAACACTACAGCTGCAAGCTCTAGGTCATGTGTTGGGTAGTTTACTTCGTACGGTTTAAGCTGTCGGGAAGCATAGGCAATAACTTTACCATGCTGCATAAGAACACAACCGAGTCCCTTCTTTGATGCATCACTATAAATTTGGTATCCGCCAGAACCCGAAGGTAACGTAAGAATAGGGGCAGATACCAGTCTTTTCTTCAGTTCCTCAAAACTCTTTTCTCTATCCTCGTTCCAAGTAAACTTTACACCCTTTCTCATAAGTTGAGTTAGAGGCAATGCTACACGAGAGAAACCTTCCACAAAACGTCGGTAATAGCCCGCTAAACCAAGAAAACTACGAACTTCAGTGACGGATGTCGGTCGAGGCCATTTAGTAATAGCTTCCACCTTTGCCGGATCCATAGTGATACCTTTAGCTGATACAACATGTCCTAAAAATGCCACTTGTTCAAGCCAAAAGTCACACTTTGAAAATTTAGCATACAACTTCCTTTGGCGTAAGGTCTCCAAAATCGTGCGAAGATGGTCCTCATGCTCCTCTCTACTTTTAGAGAATACCAAGATGTCATCGATAAAAACAATTACAAAGCGGTCCAAATACTCATGGAACACTCTGTTCATGAGGTCCATAAAGACAGCTGGAGCATTAGTCAAGCCAAAAGGCATAACTAGGAACTCATAGTGACCGTAACGGGTGCGGAATGCTGTCTTAGGAACATCTTGATCTCGGATCCTCAATTGATGGTATCCTGATCTGAGGTCGATCTTAGAAAAGAACTTTGCCCCTTGTAGTTGATCGAAGAGGTCGTCAATACGCGGTAACGGATAGCGGTTCCGGATAGTAATCTTATTAAGCTCTCGGTAGTCGATGCATAGACGCATACTACCATCTTTCTTTTCACAAATAATACCGGTGCTCCCCATGGTGAAACACTTGGTCTAATGAATCCAAGTTGTAATAGCTCCTGCAGTTGTTCTTTCAATTCCTTTAACTCTATTGGAGCCATCCGATAAGGTGCCTTAGAAATAGGTTCCGCCCCGGGAATTAAATCAATAGTAAACTCGACTTCACGCTCAGGTGGTAACCCTGGAAGTTCTTCAGGAAAGACATCAGGGAATTCCTGAACAATAGGAAAGTCTTCAATACGAGGAGTATCCACTGATGTATCTTTTATAGAAGCTAAGAATCCCTCACATCCACGAGATATAAGCTTTTGGGCTTTCAGAGCAGAGATAATTTTGAGAGGTTTCCGAGGTAGGTTCCCTTGGTAAACTAAGTCAGGATTCATAGGATCACCAAATAGCACACGACGAGTTTGACATTCTGTGGTAACCTGGTGTCGTGTTAACCAATCCATGCCAAGAATAATATCGAAATCACCCATGTGCATAGGAAATAGGTCAGCCTCTCTAATGATTGATTCGATCTGAATAGGACAGTTTTGGTACACTTGTGAAATAACAATCGATTCTCCAACAGGAGTAGAAATCACTAATGCAGGCTTTAGAGCGGTAGGCATTATCGTAAGGTGCTTTGTGAATAAATGAGATACTATCGAGTGGGTGGAGCCAGTATCAAACAATACAGAAATATCATAGTCACCATAACGAAGTATACCACAAATCGTACCTATATATTGATAACTAATGAGATACTAACGACGGTAACACTAGAATCAATGGAAGTAGATTATGATTATTAGAATGAATTTGTACGGGAAGATGTACCTGGAGCGTTAGCAGCTTCTCCCGCAGTTAGTGCGAATACTCGACCTCCAGTAGTGGGTGGCACGTTGGCTCCCTTAGCATCATTCTCTGATCGGTTCCTCGCCTTTGGGCATTGACTAACCCTATGCCCCATATCTCCACAACCAAGACAAGCTCCTGTAAGTCGACGACAAGTTCCGGGATGATGCTTTCCACAATGAGTACACATCGGATGTCTGGAAGGATTGCCTTTTTGATTCACCGGTTGAGCTGCAATTGGTTGTTGATAGGATATCATTTGACCTTGACTTCGAGTCTTACCATGCCATGGCTTAGTGTTCTTCCCCGATCCTTGATTTTTCTGACGATCATTTCCATTTCGGTCAGATCCTTGAGATGACTCACCGCCAGCCTGAATACGAGTCCCATCTCTACTGCGCTTCTTATTATCCTCAAATTTTAACAAAAATTCTTTTCTCTCCAGGTCCACCCTTTTTGCAGCCCTAACTGCTTCCTCAACATTGTTGAAAGTGGAGTGAATAATAGCCTTACGAATCCGATCGCATACTGCCCATTGATACTTTTCAGCCCGTTCCTCAGGTGGTCCAGCAGAAGAACCTAGAAATCCCAACAGTCGATAAAACCGGTCTGTAAAATCAGTGAGTGATTCATCGTTTCGTTGACGGATGTTATCATACTCCCGCCTGTATGCTGCTTTATCCACATTCGTAAAATACTTGTCGAAGAATATGGAACGAAAATCATTCCAAGATAGAGTCTCCATGAACTGTTCGCCTCCTCTTTCAGCTACCACATTTTCCCACCATACTTGAGCATCTTCCTCCAGCTTATAAGCAGCTAAACCCGCCCTGTACTGCTGATCAACTCTAAGCACGGTAAAAATTTTCTCAATGTGAGCGATCCAGTCTTTGGCCACTGCAGGTGTAGCCGCCTTAGTGAATGATCGTGGTTTTTGCTTTTGAAATCGCGCTAGCCAAACGTCTGCACCAGTTGGGTTTGGATTCGGGTTTGGATTTGGGTTTGGATTCGGATCCGGATTTGGGTTTGGATTTGGATTCGGATTCGGATTTGGGTTTGGATTTGGATTCGGATTCGGATTTCGTACCGCATCAATCAAAGTTGGTAGTATAGCAGTAAGTGCTTGGGTCATAGCACCAACAAGGTTTGGATCAGGTCCATTCGACCCGCTAGAATTTCGTGAATTACGGCTGGGAGGCATCTAAAATGAAAACATTTCACATTAATCAGAATAATGTGAATTAGAAAGTAGCCCTATAATATATAGAGAACCTAACCCAATGTCTACCCAATCCTCACATGTCTTAATTATTTAGTTTAAGTTTTCTACAGGAAGGAGCCTAAGCTCTGATACCATAGCTGTAACACCCCAACCCGGGTAGGGCTGACGTGTCACACAAACAGTAAATCAGAGGTTCATAACGATAAGTTTAAAGTACTAAGATACACACAACTCCTTACATAGGTCCACATAATTTAAATAATGTCTTAAAATCAAAGTACTTATTAAATCTTATTAATCCAAATGTTCTCATCCTAACTTCTTGAATTAACACTCTTCACTCGTTCCCCTGAGCCCCTTGAGTACCTGCTATGACAATAAGAGAAAACAACAAAAGAAAATACGGCTGAGCCAAAGAATGCTCAGTAACGGAATAAACAATAGCAATACAATGGTCAATCATGATAACAATGAGATGATCAAGTCGAAAATCAAATGATAATGATCATCTAAAAGGAATACCCATATGAGCCAATAACAATAACAATTAACAATGTGTACATTAGCTGCAGTTCTAATGCACCAATATGTGAGATAGGAATGTGGGCACACACACCTAACCATCTCACCAATAACAATAACAATGATATCCTAGGATCGATCCATACGCCTCCTTTAACAATAATCAATATGTGTAACAACTAAACACATAATAATAATGTAGAGACGTTGTGGTCTAATCGCTCTGCCACAGATAGAGCACGTCACTTGTGCCACAATGACGCCCTATGTCCCCATAGGTGGATGTGCTCGGGTATGGAGGTCAATGATACAATCGATCAAGCCAATATACACAATAAGTTACACTAGTGCTCATAACCCTTAATCAAGGCCACTAGCTATAATCAATCATTTAGGAAGCATGTGACAATGAGTACAAAGCAAATAAAGGCTATCACATGCAAACAATATCAATTATACAATAAACACTTATAACAATAATCTTATGGATTCAATTACCAACAAGTCAAGTTAAGAATTCAAAATATCGATCAAGAACGAGAGGTATTCATGCTACGAGAGGGAAAGGTCGGAATCCGTACCTTATACACGAATGACAATATTCAGAATCAAAGTCTAGGCTCGGTTAACGCCGTGAGAACCTACGATAACGTAACGCAAATTATAGTTCGAAAAATTCCAGTTCTGCCTCTGTCTTTTCGCACTCGTTAAAAATACTAAACGACGTCTAAAAATTCTGAAAATCTCCAGTTTACTAGATTAGTGAGTTCTGAACAACTTTCATTTAGAAAAGTTTCTGATTTGGATTACCGAAATATGAGAAAAACGTGGATCTTTACGGCTGCGCAGAACTGCTAGCTGTTACGAAAACGACTATTTAGAGGTCTAAACGAATGAGTTTTTCGATGTTTTATATACCAACAGATTCGTCTTTCGACGAACTTCGTCATGGACATAAAGTTTAACTGATTTGGATCTGTTATGATAAAGTTATGGCTTCCGTAAGTTGGCTGTAAAATACGGAACTAAATCAACTATTGAAAAACTTATTTTTAAACAAAATGAACTATTTATAATGTTTGTTAATATTACAAATATAAATTGTTAAGGTTTTTAACAAACTAATTTACAGGAGATTAATTAGGTACTTTCATATAATGAATTTTATGTTTAATCATATTTTTAACATTTATTTAAAAGGAATCCAAAAAAAATAGTTAACTAAATGCCCTTTTTATATAGTTTTATAAAGATTTAAGCTTAAAGAAAATTACAGAAATTAAGGTTGATGGTTTAAAAATAAACAGAGTTTATAAAAAGATTTTTATAATTTTTGGTAATTTTTCTGTAATTTTTAAAAAGTCAGAAAGGCTTCAAAAAAAATAAGGCAGGGGCTCGGGTTCGAACCCGGGACCCCTTGCCTGTCCCTCTTAAGCTTTAACCAGCAGGCTAGGGCGCCTGCGCCTGATATATCCTCGTTTTAAAACCTTTTAACCACTTCAAACAGAAATCCCCAAATCAACATATACCCTAGTTTCTGTTTGGATCAAATTGAAGTTCAATTCGTTGTTGTTAACGCTCAAAATCATAGGGCTTTCATTCCTAGTCTATAATCGAGTGTGTGTGTGTGTTTAATTGTACATATGGTGTTGAATTGATGGGTTACCTGTTGATGAACAAGTCGCGGTCAAAGTTGATGATCGAATCATGCCCAAACAACCATCATAATCGAATTAAACTTGTGTGCAGCTTCGGTTCATGATAAGGAACGATAGCCCTTTGTTAATTTTGTTCAAAATCGATCTTAGGTGCGTTGTTGATTGAGTTGCAGGTTCGCGGCGAGAGGAAGATCGAACAGGATGTTTGTGTGGGTTTTAATCGAAATTGAGAGCATAGGTAGATTAGTAATTCGTGTATGATCGATTAGGTAGCATTCATTTCAATTATTAAGTCAGTGTAGTGCGATTTAACAATTGTAAAGCGGCCGAAAGTCGCGACAATGATTTGGATCGATCGCACTAACCATTTTTAATTTGAAGTGGGTTCGTGTGTTCGGTTTTTGTTCACGAATCATTTGGGACCGGTTTCGTATTTTATAATTGAGTATTTTGGGCGTTATGGGGTCGCCGGAGGCCGACCGGATTCCGGCCGGAAGCCTGCCGGAAAAACGTGAGAGAGACAGAGGGGTTTTTAAATTTTTACAGAATGGTCCCTGAGCTTTAATGTTCTTTCAATTTTACACAAAACTTATATATTTAAGTTTTAAAGAATGGCACAATACCCCTTGCACTATTATTATTATTACTTTTATTATTATTGTTATTATTATTATTATTATATTATTATTTTATTACGGGTATTATATTTTAACAAGCGGCGATTTATTTACAACTGCTAATCTACAATAAAATGACGAAATGAAATAATCCCATTGTGTCAGTAAAGCCATATTTTAGAATTTTCTCTAGATTTGTGTCCTTAAGGCTATAGGTTAGAATTTCTTTTTCCAATTTTTATCAGTAAAGATATTGGTTATGATATTTAATTTACTTATAGTAAAAGAAACTAATTTTAATTAGAACTTAAAGACTATTCGTGACAATGCAAGTGCCAGTTTTATATATAATGATCATGATAACCGTTTGTTTATTTTGTAGTAAGAGGACCTGAAAGTTCCGTCGCCTGATCGGGTGTAAGCATTGCTGAGAAGCCTCTAAAGCTTTTCGTATAATGGTGGATTGTTGCTTCTTTTGCTTCAGTATAACTATAAAATAAAAACGATTGTTACAAATCTTAGAATTTGTCTGAGGTTTCATTTGAATATAGTAGCATTCAGATAAGACCTCAAAACATAATAATGTATATAATGAACAATACAAATGTCTTCATATAGTTATAGTGTTGTATACACGCTTGCCTTTTGAGGACCGATGCAAGCATATCATGATTAGCAGAGATGACAGACTCTGAGCTCGGGTGTGAGTGTTGTCCCATGTAGACTATGTAATGCTATACATTGAAAACGTTAATTAGCAACAACTCCAATGTTTTTGAAAGAAATATCGTTAGTAAAGACACTAACGTAACCATAACTTTTCAAATGTAGGAACATACAAGACAGTGACAACCACGGATACTCTATTAACAGGGAAGACCCATGTGTTAGGTACCGCGGTCAAGTGACCTAGCAGAAGAAGTTTCTTTTTCTTTGTTATCTAATTTGAATTTCGATTATAACGTGTGATATACGAATAGCAACCCTAATTCATCAAACGTATGTGATGAATGACCATTACCTTTCTATCGGTAGCTCCATGGCCAACCGCAAGCAAAATAATAACACTGAAATTGTTACTAGCTTCATATTTGTTGAGGAGACAAGGGATTGCCTCTTTTAGAAAGTTATTAAGTGGTTTTAGCAAATTCGCAGTTGAATTTGTACCTTTATATAGATGAAGTCACTGAGATTTTGAGAGGTATAATAAATTAAATCTGACTTTATTTATTTAATCGGTTAAACACTTTTAAGATTAAGGGTAGCATCAATGAGCCGGCTGGTAATGTTAGCGTCCATAGCCGGCTTTTGTTTTTTGTTTTGTTTCAAGAAAATTGTATTGTGTTTAACGTTATAATTTGATTACTAATAATGTGATTAAGTTGTTTCCATTATAATGTTAAAATAAAAGTAGTGGTTATATGTAATGTTTTGAGAAGAAAAACACAACTAAATTAGATGATTCTTTATTATCCGTTACCAGAATTTACTAATATATTATTTGAACAAGGATATAATTGATTAAATTTAATTATTTAAACCACCTACGTTTAAGTTAACATCTGGTCAAGGTTTACAACCCGTAACTTATGACAAAACCTACCGGTTATAGGTTCGATTTTACCGACCACCAGACCAGCCTGACTCGCTTATTGCAATTAAGTACCTGAATCAATGACACCAACAATAATATCTGATTGTACATCGATAGGAAGCTTGTTATATTGTGGAATAGAATCAATTCCCAAAATTTCCACGAATTGGTCGTATGCAATCGACTCATCCTGCTCCTAAAAACCATCACAACATCTTCATTTTCGGGGACAAAAAAAACTAACTGTTGTTATAAACAGTTACAATTGTGACGACCTAAAAAGTTAAGATGTAGACAACTATAGCTAAAAATGATTGCAGTTTAGTTCGATCAAAAGACGCTTTTATAAAGTTTTAAAGATCTGTAACATGAGTGCTGAGTGTAAATAAGTCATGTTCAAGATCAAGTTTGTTTCATTTCAAACTTACTCATCTAAATTTTCAAGCTTGAGCTTGATTCACCTAAATTATTTTTATATTACTTGTTCTTTGTGTACATTTATAATTACAATTATGTAATAATCTATTTATTATACTAAATAAAACTATCATAATTGTATAAATCGTAAATTCATTAGGCTAGTGTGCTTAATTGAACTCCATACATAAACTAGCTCGTTTATAATTTACTCCAATTTAGGCTTCAAATTCTCTTGATTTAAAATTTTAATGAGTCAGCTAAAGTTTCAAATAGCTTACAAAAGACGTTCCATTTACAACCGCTAATCTAAGATATAATGACGAAAGGTAATGATCCCTTTGTGTGAGTAGAGCTATATGTTAGAATTTTCTCAGGATTTGTCCGTAAGACCGTAAGGCTGTAGGTTAGAATTTATATTTTTAGATTTTTGTTCGTAAAGATATTGGTTAGGATATTTAATCTACATGTGGTAAAAGAAACTAATTTTAGTTGGAACTTAAGACTATTCGTGACATCACAGGCTCGGTACTTTCATAACAATCATGATAACTAGTTTTAATCTGTTTTATGTAGTAAGAGGACCTAAAAGTGCTCTTGCCTGATCAGGTGTAAGCATTGTTAAGAACCCTCTAAAGTTTCTCGTATAATAGTGGATTGCTGCTTCTTTTGCTCCGTTATAACTGTAAAATTAAGAAGCGATTTGTGACAAACCTTATAATTTGTTTGAGGTCTCACATGAATATAGAGGAATTCAAATAAGACATCAAAACATAGTAATAAATTTAATAAACAAAACAAATGACTGTGTATATGGTCTTGTATACGTGCTCGCCTTTTGAGGACTAATGCAATCATGTCATGGTTAGCCGAGATGGCAGACTCTGAGCACATGTAGACTAAGTAATGTTGCACATTGAAAGCGTAAGGGGCTGTTTGATTGCGCTGACTGAGTAAGATCTGACTGAGTCAGAAGCTGACCCGGTAAGAAGTTCTGACTGAGTCTGCATCTGACTGAAACTTGACTGTTTGATTATGTATCTGACTGACTCTGCTGAATGAAAAAAATAACCTCTATATACACTTCTGTTAAATTTCTCTGTTGTTGTTGTTATTATTATTATTATTATTATTATTATTATTATTATTATTATTATTATTATTATTATTACTATTATATTACTATTATTATTACTATTATTTACTATATTACTATTATTACTACATTATTACTACATTATTACTATTATTATTACTATTATATTACTACATTATTACTACTATTACTACTACTATTACTACTACTGTTTACTACTACTGTTACTACTACTTTTACTACTACTGTTACTACTACTTTACTACTACTGTTACTACTACTGTTACTACTACTGTTACTACTACTGTTACTACTACTGTTACTACTACTGTTACTACTACTGTTACTACTACTGTTACTACTACTGTTACTACTACTGTTACTACTACTGTTACTACTACTGTTACTACTACTGTTACTACTACTGTTACTACTACTGTTACTACTACTGTTACTACTACTGTTACTACTACTGTTACTACTACTGTTACTACTACTGTTACTACTACTGTTACTACTACTGTTACTACTACTGTTACTACTACTGTTACTACTACTGTTACTACTACTGTTACTACTACTGTTACTACTACTGTTACTACTACTGTTACTACTACTGTTACTACTACTGTTACTACTACTGTTACTACTACTGTTACTACTACTGTTACTACTACTGTTACTACTACTGTTACTACTACTGTTACTACTACTGTTACTACTACTGTTACTACTACTGTTACTACTACTGTTACTACTACTGTTACTACTACTGTTACTACTACTGTTACTACTACTGTTACTACTACTGTTACTACTACTGTTACTACTACTGTTACTACTACTGTTTACTACTGTTACTACTACTGTTACTACTACTGTTACTACTACTGTTACTACTACTGTTACTACTACTGTTACTACTACTGTTACTACTACTGTTACTACTACTGTTACTACTACTGTTACTACTACTGTTACTACTACTGTTACTACTACTGTTACTACTACTGTTACTACTACTGTACTACTACTGTTACTACTACTGCTACTACTACTGCTACTACTACTGCTTACTACTACTGTACTACTACTGCTACTACTACTGTACTACTACTGCTACTACTACTGTACTACTACTGTTACTACTACTGCTACTACTACTGCTACTACTACTGCTACTACTACTGCTACTACTACTGCTACTACTACTGCTACTACTACTGCTACTACTACTGTACTACTACTGTTACTACTACTGCTACTACTACTGCTACTACTGCTACTACTACTGCTACTACTACTGCTACTACTACTGCTACTACTACTGCTACTACTACTGCTACTACTACTGCTACTACTACTGCTACTACTACTGCTACTACTACTGTACTACTACTGCTACTACTACTGCTACTACTACTGTACTACTACTGCTACTACTACTGCTACTACTACTGCTACTACTACTGCTACTACTACTGTACTACTACTGCTACTACTACTGCTACTACTACTGCTACTACTACTGCTACTACTACTGTTACTACTACTGCTACTACTACTGCTACTACTACTGCTACTACTACTGTACTACTACTGTACTACTACTGCTACTACTACTGCTACTACTACTGCTACTACTACTGCTACTACTACTGCTACTACTACTGCTACTACTACTGCTACTACTACTGTACTACTACTGCTACTACTACTGTACTACTACTGCTACTACTACTGCTACTACTACTGCTACTACTACTGCTACTACTACTGCTACTACTACTGCTACTACTACTGCTACTACTACTGCTACTACTACTGCTACTACTACTGCTACTACTACTGCTACTACTACTGCTACTACTACTGCTACTACTACTGCTACTACTACTGCTACTACTACTGCTACTACTACTGCTACTACTACTGCTACTACTACTGCTACTACTACTGCTACTACTACTGCTACTACTACTGCTACTACTACTGCTACTACTACTGCTACTACTACTGCTACTACTACTGCTACTACTACTGCTACTACTACTGCTACTACTACTGCTACTACTACTGCTACTACTACTGCTACTACTACTGCTACTACTACTGCTACTACTACTGCTACTACTACTGCTACTACTACTGCTACTACTACTGCTACTACTACTGCTACTACTACTGCTACTACTACTGCTACTACTACTGCTACTACTACTGCTACTACTACTGCTACTACTACTGCTACTACTACTGCTACTACTACTGCTACTACTACTGCTACTACTACTGCTACTACTACTGCTACTACTACTGCTACTACTACTGCTACTACTACTGCTACTACTACTGCTACTACTACTGCTACTACTACTGCTACTACTACTGCTACTACTACTGCTACTACTACTGCTACTACTACTGCTACTACTACTGCTACTACTACTGCTACTACTACTGCTACTACTACTGCTACTACTACTGCTACTACTACTGCTACTACTACTGCTACTACTATGCTACTACTACTGCTACTACTACTGCTACTACTACTGCTACTACTACTGCTACTACTACTGCTACTACTACTGCTACTACTACTGCTACTACTACTGCTACTACTACTGCTACTACTACTGCTACTACTACTGCTACTACTACTGCTACTACTACTGCTACTTACTGCTACTACTACTGCTACTACTACTGCTACTACTACTGCTACTACTACTGCTACTACTACTGCTACTACTACTGCTACTACTACTGCTACTACTACTGCTACTACTACTGCTACTACTACTGCTACTACTACTGCTACTACTACTGCTACTACTACTGCTACTACTACTGCTACTACTACTGCTACTACTACTGCTACTACTACTGCTACTACTACTGCTACTACTACTGCTACTACTACTGCTACTACTACTGCTACTACTACTGCTACTACTACTGCTACTACTACTGCTACTACTACTGCTACTACTACTGCTACTACTACTGCTACTACTACTGCTACTACTACTGCTACTACTACTGCTACTACTACTGCTACTACTACTGCTACTACTACTGCTACTACTACTGCTACTACTACTGCTACTACTACTGCTACTACTACTGCTACTACTACTGCTACTACTACTGCTACTACTACTGCTACTACTACTGCTACTACTACTGCTACTACTACTGCTACTACTACTGCTACTACTACTGCTACTACTACTGCTACTACTACTGCTACTACTACTGCTACTACTACTGCTACTACTACTGCTACTACTACTGCTACTACTACTGCTACTACTACTGCTACTACTACTGCTACTACTACTGCTACTACTACTGCTACTACTACTGCTACTACTACTGCTACTACTACTGCTACTACTACTGCTACTACTACTGCTACTACTACTGCTACTACTACTGCTACTACTACTGCTACTACTACTGCTACTACTACTGCTACTACTACTGCTACTACTACTGCTACTACTACTGCTACTACTACTGCTACTACTACTGCTACTACTACTGCTACTACTACTGCTACTACTACTGCTACTACTACTGCTACTACTACTGCTACTACTACTGCTACTACTACTGCTACTACTACTGCTACTACTACTGCTACTACTACTGCTACTACTACTGCTACTACTACTGCTACTACTACTGCTACTACTATGCTACTACTACTGCTACTACTACTGCTACTACTACTGCTACTACTACTGCTACTACTACTGCTACTACTACTGCTACTACTACTGCTACTACTACTGCTACTACTACTGCTACTACTACTGCTACTACTACTGCTACTACTACTGCTACTACTACTGCTACTACTACTGCTACTACTACTGCTACTACTACTGCTACTACTGCTACTACTACTGCTACTACTACTGCTACTACTACTGCTACTACTACTGCTACTACTACTGCTACTACTACTGCTACTACTACTGCTACTACTACTGCTACTACTACTGCTACTACTACTGCTACTACTACTGTATACTACTGCTACTACTGCTACTACTACTGCTACTACTACTGCTACTACTACTGCTACTACTACTGCTACTACTACTGCTACTACTACTGCTACTACTACTGCTACTACTACTGCTACTACTACTGCTACTACTACTGCTACTACTACTGCTACTACTACTGCTACTACTACTGCTACTACTACTGCTACTACTACTGCTACTACTACTGCTACTACTACTGCTACTACTACTGCTACTACTATGCTACTACTACTGCTACTACTACTGCTACTACTACTGCTACTACTACTGCTACTACTACTGCTACTACTACTGCTACTACTACTGCTACTACTACTGCTACTACTACTGCTACTACTACTGCTACTACTACTGCTACTACTACTGCTACTACTACTGCTACTACTACTGCTACTACTACTGCTACTACTACTGCTACTACTACTGCTACTACTACTGCTACTACTACTGCTACTACTACTGCTACTACTACTGCTACTACTACTGCTACTACTACTGCTACTACTACTGCTACTACTACTGCTACTACTACTGCTACTACTACTGCTACTACTACTGCTACTACTACTGCTACTACTACTGCTACTACTACTGCTACTACTACTGCTACTACTACTGCTACTACTACTGCTACTACTACTGCTACTACTACTGCTACTACTACTGCTACTACTACTGCTACTACTACTGCTACTACTACTGCTACTACTACTGCTACTACTACTGCTACTACTACTGCTAACTACTTGCTACTACTACTGCTACTACTACTGCTACTACTACGCTACTACTACTGCTACTACTACTGCTACTACTACTGCTACTACTACTGCTACTACTACTGCTACTACTAATGCTACTACTACTGCTACTACTACTGCTACTACTACTGCTACTACTACTGCTACTACTACTGCTACTACTACTGCTACTACTACTGCTACTACTACTGCTACTACTACTGCTACTACTACTGCTACTACTACTGCTACTACTACTGCTACTACTACTGCTACTACTACTGCTACTACTACTGCTACTACTACTGCTACTACTACTGCTACTACTACTGCTACTACTACTGCTACTACTACTGCTACTACTACTGCTACTACTACTGCTACTACTACTGCTACTACTACTGCTACTACTACTGCTACTACTACTGCTACTACTACTGCTACTACTACTGCTACTACTACTGCTACTACTACTGCTACTACTACTGCTACTACTACTGCTACTACTACTGCTACTACTACTGCTACTACTACTGCTACTACTACTGCTACTACTACTGCTACTACTACTGCTACTACTACTGCTACTACTACTGCTACTACTACTGCTACTACTACTGCTACTACTACTGCTACTACTACTGCTACTACTACTGCTACTACTACTGCTACTACTACTGCTACTACTACTGCTACTACTACTGCTACTACTACTGCTACTACTACTGCTACTACTACTGCTACTACTACTGCTACTACTACTGCTACTACTACTGCTACTACTACTGCTACTACTACTGCTACTACTACTGCTACTACTACTGCTACTACTACTGCTACTACTACTGCTACTACTACTGCTACTACTACTGCTACTACTACTGCTACTACTACTGCTACTACTACTGCTACTACTACTGCTACTACTACTGCTACTACTATGCTACTACTACTGCTACTACTACTGCTACTACTACTGCTACTACTACTGCTACTACTACTGCTACTACTACTGCTACTACTACTGCTACTACTACTGCTACTACTACTGCTACTACTACTGCTACTACTACTGCTACTACTACTGCTACTACTGCTACTACTACTGCTACTACTACTGCTACTACTACTGCTACTACTACTGCTACTACTACTGCTACTACTGCTACTACTACTGCTACTACTACTGCTACTACTACTGCTACTACTACTGCTACTACTACTGCTACTACTACTGCTACTACTACTGCTACTACTACTGCTACTACTACTGCTACTGCTACTACTACTATTATGCTACTACTATTATTATTTATTAGTATTACACACACACACACAACCACATACACACATATCTCCTCTTCCTCTTTTCTTCCCCCCCCCCACACACACACAAACACAGACTCACGCACACTCACACACACACACACACAACCACAACCACCATGAAACTCGCCGATCGAGAGCGCCGGGAGGAGGGGATGAAGCCGACCGAGAGCTCATGGGGAGGGGAGGTGGCTGATCGATTACCGCAGGGAAGGGAGTCGTTCGATTAGGGCTGTAGCTCGATTAGGGATCGCGCAGGGGTTGGGGAGGTGCCGATCGATCGAGAGCGCAGGGGGAGGGGAGGTGCCGATCGATCGCGCAGGGGGAGGGGGAGGTGCCGATCGATCGCGCAGGGGAAGGGGGAGGAGCCGATCGAGAGCGCAGGTCCGGGTCAGCTTCTTTGTTTTCAAGGTCCGGGTCAGACTCCCTGACTCGGTCAGATGGCTCCATGATCGTTTCAAACGGGCTGATCGGGCTGACCGAGTCAGCCGGGTCAGGGTCAGCCCGGTCAGAGGCATATCAAACACACCCTAAGTTAGCAACAAAATAATTAATTAGCTGAACTTTAAAATTTATTCAATTCTATTTTGTAAAAAAAAATAATCGAATAATATTTTCAAAATTCATTTGAAAGATTTAATTTCAAGTGATTGACATAAGAAAATAAACATAACATACAAAATATATTTCGAATTTCAAATCAGTAAATTTCGACTCGACTCAAATCGAATCTTGAGTTTTTTGAATTCCATTAAAATATTCAACACCTCTAATTGTTACCCTTCTTCGTAGCTCATTGAAAGTAAGAAATCGAGAGACACGGTAATAATGATGGGGTACGTTGGACCACAGACGGTTGGCCGGAGAACATGTAGCGGTGTTTTGATCGCTAACATCTTTGTGGCCTATGATCTTCGGACGTGTTTGCCGATTTGTTCTAATGTTTCCAAATGGATTTAAGTGGCGAAGCTGTTTACGCCGCCATGAAGGAACTCAGCCTTTCTTTACTCCTTTTGTTGTCGATATGCAATAGGTATTTGATTGCTATTACTTCAATATCATCCACGTTGTTTGCATGTATGGATTGCTAGCTTGATCTATGTTGTTTTTGAGCAATTGTGAATGAATTCTTCAAGCAGATTATCAACAACCGATGTTACGGGCTAAGGATCGATAATTTTCTTAGCTTCTATTAGAATCATCAGCTTAAGCGTGAGAAGTCTTTTTTCAGCGAATATCAGTGAGCTTATTGCTCTGAGTTCGTATTTTCTACCAAATGTCTTGAATGTGTGTGATTTAAATTTCCACTTCCCAATATGCAGAAAATCTTAGGGGACGTTCGGTTCCCGGAATTTGTTGAAACTGGAATTGCAATTGGAATTTGAATTGGAATTTGAGGGAATTGTATTTGAAATTCAATATTTTTAAATGATTTGAAATTAAAGGATTTGAAATTTATAAAGGAAATTTAAATTCTAAATGCATTTCTAGTTACTAAACACTCATAAAGGAATTGGAAAATATCACCCGTTGCAAACAGTCACCACCTCAATGACCACTAATCATCGCGGCTACATACCACCGACCGTCGCTGCCGCCACCGTCAACAATCGATCGCGACCACCAACCTCAATTGTTGCTGAAAACCTACCATACCCCACTGTCGCCACCAACCGATAACTCCCATCGTCGAGACACGGTTCCGCAACAGCAGCCAGTGATAGTCGACGGTTAGGGATGGCAGATGTTAGCGGTTAGAAAAAACAGTCAGCGGTGGTGCCCAGCATCAGGGTTGTGCGGCGTCGGTGGCGGTCGGAGGGCGGCGGTCTGTCGGCGATGGGCGATAGTCGACGGTCGGGGGCGTCGGCGGTCGGGGGTCTCAGCGGTCGGGGCGGCGGAGTTCAGGGTCGACGGCAGTCGGGGGTAGACAGATGGGGTTGGCGGTCTGGGGCGGGGGTCAGCGGATGACGACGGCGGTTGGTGGTGGGCGGGGTGGTAGGCGGCCATTAGGGGCGGCGATTGGCGGTCGGGTCGGCGGGCGATTGGGGTCGGCAGCGGTCGCGGTCGGTGGGCGATCGGGGGTCGGCGGCGGTCGGGGTCGATGGGCGATCGGGGGTCGGCGGTGGTTGGCGGTCGGAGGCGGCGGTGGTAGGCGGTAGGGGTCGGCGGGGGCGGCGGCGGTCGACGGTAGAGGTCGGCGAAGGGCGGCGGTGGTCGCGGTCGGGGTCGGCGGTAGTATCGGTTGGCGGTGGGTGGGAAGGTGGCGGTTAGTGGTGGAGGCGGGGGGGGGGGGGGGGGGCGTGGAACTTGAAATCCTTCAATATTTGGAATTATTTTGAAATCCTTCATCATGTTTTCAAAACCGGATCGGACGTCGAACCGGACACCTTACTGGTTTTGTGGTCGGACCGATTAGACCGGATTTAAGAATTTGATGACGTAATAATTATATATACTATATTATATATATAGTTATATATATAATTATATAAGTAAATATAAAACTAAATAACATAAATAACATAAAAAAATTAAATATAAATTAAATAAACCAGAAACTAAATAAACACTAGTATAATCATTAGAGAAAAAATTATAGAAAAGTTAACATATGTTTCAAAAATTTAAACTATTGTAAAAATACTATTGAGTGATGTGTACGTGTATTGTGCCAGTGTATGATCATTCTTAACTTTCTGCTTCTGCTGCACTATCTTCTTACGCAAAAGAATAAAACATCAATATAAAATACATAAATAATTAAAAAGCATGTTCAAATCAGGTTTTGACCGTGGGTTCTATAGTTTTATTTCGATTAAGGTCACGATCTTCTTTCCTTCTTTGATCTTCATATTTTCTATCAAAACTAGCACCACCAGACGTAAGAATGTGCGAGATCATTGGCCGGAATTGATGATATGATATCTATTAACCTTCTCTCATTTCTCACTATAAGTGTTCTACGAAAGATAATTTGATGGGTCAAACTTCAAAACATTTCAAGGTGAAGCATGTCAGTTAAGTGAAGCTTCAGCCGACAAGAGGGTCAAGGGACCCCTCGTGCCCTCCCCTGGTTCCGCCGGTTCGAATCGGTCCGGTTTTCCAATCCAACCATCAATTCGGGACGAACCGGCTAGTCGAACCAGCCCAAAACGATTCGATGCGAACCGGACTGGCCACCTAGCCGATTCCCGGTCGGACCGGTTGGACCGGCCGGTCTGATCCGATCCCAACAACAATGTCCTTCATTTGAAGGAATTTAAGAGAATTAATTCCATTTTCAATTTCAATTCCTTTCTCAACCAAACACGTTAAGAATGTAATTCAAATTTTAACTCCAATGAATTTCTACTTACAAACACAATGACCAAGAAAAATTCAGATTTCAATTCCATTAAATTCCTGAATACCAAACACCCCCTTAATTAGTAATGAACTTGAAAATAGGACGAAGAGGACTACAATATAATGAAAGATTGGAAGTAAAAATGGGTCGAGATTCAGGAGCATGAATCATTGGTAGGTTTTCTTATAGCGTTTATGTTTCTTTATTCGTGGTGTCAAAAAGTCTGTTACTTAAAAAAATAATTGTCTAATATATAGCTATACTAAAAAATGACTCTAATCATCTATAAATTGAGGATGTCGTTATTAAGGCCCCTCGATCAATAACAATTAGGATCATACGTATGTTGGATGAACAATTAAAGTAGTATGCATAAATGTGCAGTGAATCACGGTGAATCAAGATGTGAGAACAAAAAACACACACAAACACACAATATATTCACACATTCAAATGATAGTGTTAATGGGTATTTATACCTACAATTAGCGGTTACATATTAACATAACTAACATAACTAACCCCTTATATTCTTATTAGTTAAAAGTTTGACTTTTCTAATTTTGACCTTTCTAATCTAACTTTAATTGACTAATTTCTTGATTACAAATATTTCAACATTTGACAATCTACAATCACCACCATAACCAATATGGAAAAGACCTATAAAACACTCATGTTAGGTTGAGCTAGAATTCCTTAAAAGCATAGATCCAAAAGCTTTGTTGAGCCCAACATATATATCAAGATCATCCTTGGCAAAATTCTCCACAAGTCACCACCACCAAAATCATTTCTGCAAGTTCAACTGATACAAATTCAAGATCGATCTTTTAAGACGTCGAAAAGTTACATGAGGTGGATAGAGATTTCATTTACTGTATTTATGAAAATGAAGTTATATTTGATTTGCTAGATCTTAATTGATTCGTCAAGTTTCATGCTAATTAGGTATGTCGAAAGATATGTTCTTTTCCTTTTCTGATATTTTAGTTCTGGTAATTAGCTTCTTTTATCATGTTAAGTTGTAACATGCTTTATAGTTGTGAATGTGAATATGTATTAGTTATGACATATTAATGACTTGAAATCTTTGTAGTTTTAAAACAAAATATTGAAATAACCAGGTTTTGATGTTGAAGGAGGTACAGTTAAGTTTGATGAACCAAATAAGAAAGTGAATACACCCTTAAGTAATGTAAGATGCATAATTCATGACTTTAGTTCGTTTTTAAACTTGATGCATATGAGGTTTTTTCATGTTTTACTGTACATGGAGTCTCTATATGAAGTTTTAATACCATTAGTCGTTTGGTATTACATTGTTTACCATAGTTTATTTATAAAATCGTTTCTATAGCGTTATACTTTGTCTGTGGTAACGATTTGTGATTTATCACACTGCAACACATTGGTCGTTATACTAGTTTGATATTATTATACAATTAAAACACCTTTAGGTTGATCATTCACTTTTGTATCTTCTTCAAGACTTCCACCACGTTGTATCCTTTATATTTAAATTTTAATAGATTTAATAATTATTTTATACTTTTTAAAATATAAAGTGTTAAAAGTTCAGGGTATCGGCGTATCATGCTTGTTTCCAACCACGTCTCAATGTAAATTTTATTCAAAATCATATTGGTTCAAATATAATACGTTTTTAATTCTAGAAACGTTTCTTATACTTTTAAAGATAATTTCAATTTTTAATAACCTTGGATATGCAAATTTCTATGAAATTTTAATTAAATATACTATTGTGATATGACTTTTATCTATATCACATACAAAAGAGAAATTAATTGTCAAATTTCTCTTCCTTTTTCCATTCCAACAAACACTTTGACATATAGATGTTCACAAATACATATTCAGAAGATCATCAATACAATAAATATAAACTATAAACATGACTTTATATATCTCATATTAAACCGAAACAACATTAACAGCAATAGGACTCCTAACAACGTGAACCTCATTTCTCCATGTTAACGATCCAAACTCAAAGCTGCCATTGCTGCTTTTATAAGGTACAAAGTCGATCCTGTAACTCATTTTTTCCCCCGACTTCGAAAACCGAAGAACATCAGGATAAACCGAAGCTTTCACTCCTGTAATCGCTTCAAGCTTTGAATAATAAACAGTCGGGCCTTCACCAACATATGTAACGGTCCTGTAAACCGATAAGTTTCCGGTCATGTTAGCGACACCGATTGAGGGATAGTTGAAGTTATAGGAGGGTGTTGGAGGGTTCTTGCAGGAAACCAGTGTTTCGATCAAGTTTTTGAGCTGTGCGACGGTTGCGCCGTAGCTGCAAAGAAGATCGATGAGATTGTTGGTGTCAAAATCATAAATGAGACCGGGGTTGATGGCTGCAGCTGGGTTTATGTGTCCTGATCCGTAGTCGAAAGGCGTTGCATTTGTTGAATCGTCGTTTCTTATAAAGTTTTGAGTGTTATCAGTAGTGGTAGCTGTAAGAAAATTGACATTAGTTGATGATGGATTACATGTTATAAGAAAGAAAATTTTTGTGACAGAATACAATTTAACGGCACCAGTCCGGTCATAAATCTATCGTAAAGTTTGAAATCTTTACGACAGTTTTGTGACCGTTTCTATTTCACAATTCAATTTTGTGACTAGACTCAACTTCTGTCACAAAATTAGTGATTGAATGGGTAGTTATGCATGAGATTCATGATATCTTTTTTTACTATAGTCGGTCGCATAGCAATTTATTGCTTTGCGGCCGACTTCTATCACAAATGAGGTATTAAAAACTGGAGGTTTGTTCAACTTATTGAGCTTAGGACTAACCTGTGGTCATTATTGCAGACTTTATCGCGGCGGGGCTCCAATCAGGATAAACTGATTTCAACAGTGCGGTCACCGCAGCTACATGTGGACAAGACATAGACGTGCCCGAGATGATGTTATAGTTGAGGCTGTTGCCAGCAGTATCTTCTATCCCGACAGGTGACCACGCGGCCAAAATGTTCACTCCTGGTGCGGTTATATCCGGCTGCGTTTAGATTTACATCAAGTATTAGAATTCGAGTTTTGTTAGGTAAAAAGATCACAGAATTGATGTCTACCGACTTTGATGATGTCGGGAGTTATAATGTTCGGTCCCTTGGAGGAAAAGATCGCCATTGCGGGCGCAGGTTTAGTCCCAACATCTGTTACTGTTAGGTAGATCCTAGCTGTTGGATTCCTAAAATCGCGATGAAACGATTCGGGTTAGATCATAATTATGTTTTTAGACCTTTTTTTGTATATAGTGACTTACTTTTCTGTTTTCATGTACGTTAACAACTCTTCAGCTTCTGTTTTCCCGATTAAAACACTTTGAATTACTGAGTGAAAGAAAACGTATTTCGCGAGTGGATCAACAACGATCATCCCGACACCACCGCTTTCTTTTATTTCAATCGCCTTCTCTAACCTGTCATCATCGACCTCCTCGAGCATACAGACCACGATCCGCCCCTTGATTAAGTTTGAATCCAAGGTATTACTCTTGCAGAAGCTAGAGAAAAAGGAGTCAAAACAACAAATAAATGTTTAGGTTCATAACAAAGTGTCACTATATATTGGCGCATGTGACAAATAATGTCACATATGGTTTGGACATTTTAACTGCTATTTTTTCTTAGTAATACCATATATGGAAAATACTTTATTTTGAATACAACTCCGTCTTTGATGACTTAATATTTAATAAAGACCGAACGTTAAACAAAACTTGTTTATTTAGATTTTTTAAGAATATCAAATATCAGCAAATTTTTTTAGGATACCTTGCATTTCTAGAGGGTATTCCCGACGCTGCAGCGACCTCCCCAAATATCATACCATAATGTTTCCCTTGATCACTCGGCATTGTGTTTACCCCGAAAGCCTTCAACTGTTTTAGATTTCCCAGAACTACATAGGATGGAAACTCACGATCGACTGTGCTAGCACCGACGGTGAGCATCCATGGAGCCACATTGCCCGCTGTCCGTGGAAAAAAGCTGTTACCAGCCGATGCGCATACGACTATGCCTTTCTGAAACGCGTGAAATGAGCCAATAGAGATTGGTTCTTCAAAGTATACTGGTTGGGGCGGAAATGGACCAAGAGATAGGGAAATAATGTCGACGCCATCGTGAATAGCGTCGCTAAATGCTGCAAGAATGTCGGCATCTTCACAGTCATTGAACCAACAAGCTTTGTATATGGATAGTCTAGCGCTTGGCACGCCTCCTCTTGCAGTACCTGAGCCTAGCCCGTATACACTTACATTGGAGACCTTTGATCCCGCGATAGTAGACGATGTGTGGGTTCCATGACCATCACTGTCTCGTGGTGATCGAAAGAAAGTTTGGTTAGTCTTTTCTAGAGGACCGCTTGCAGCCTCGAATCCTTTGGAGTAGTATCGAGCTCCTATAATCTTCCTGTAACAAAATCCATCTTATGACGCGAAACAAATATTGCGACAAGTTGTTGCAAAGACAACTTGTGGCAAATACTCTGGCGTTGCTATAAACCGTAACTAATGCAAATTTCCAAATTTTTGTAAAAACAATGCTTGCATAATGCTTATTGGGTTTAGTGGGTGTTTGGGAGTGCTTATTTTTATCAACTTTTAATTTTTTAACTTTGAAAAGTTAAGGGGCTGTTTGGCATTTACCTCCTTTTAACTTTTTGAAAAGTACCCCTCCAAAAGTCAAAATTTTTAACTTCTGGTGACTTTTGGAGGGTATTTTGGTCTTTTCCCCTCCAAAGTTAAAAAGTGAAAAAAAGCAATGCCAAACAGCCCTAAAAAGTCATTTTATAGTGTTTGACAATGTAATTGTTATGAGAGAATAAGTTAATAAGTAACTCCATACTAACTTATTAACTTATTGAAAAGGTCAATAAGTTAATAAGCTGTTTTTGAAAATCAATCCCAAACACCCCCTTAAACTCACTCCGTAGCGAAACATACAAATGTGTCACTATAGAGGACAATACCGTTTAGCGACACCTAGAAACATTGTGACGACATTAACAACTTTTAGTGACCAATACCCATCAATAAAGAAGGTTAATCTTTCACTACTGCAAGCTTAATGTGAAACTCGTTGGCGAAAGACAAGCGTCGCGTAAACTACCTGTTGCAGTTGACTCGTGTGAAATTCTGTCCCGACACGCATTCTCCTCTGAACTTCGTCGGCGCAGGCCCTAATCCATAGTCATCAAAGCTTTGTGACTCCGGCCATACACCTAAATCAAGTACCATTTCCATTACCGCACTAAACATGACCTTTTAGGTATATTTCCCGACAGGACGAAGTCAGGTGTCGCTTAAAACAAGTTTGTAAGGAACAAGTACCTGAATCAATGACACCAACAATAACATCTGATTGTACATCGATAGGAAGCTTGTTATATTGTGGAATAGAATCTATTCCTAAAAATTTCCATGAAGTGGTCGTATGCAATCGATTCATTCTGCTCTCAAAAACCGTCACAACTTCTTCATTTTCTGCAGCAAAAGACCAAACTGTTTACAATTGTGACGATCTAAAAAGTTAAAGATGTAGACAACAACAGTTAGAGATGATTATAGTTAAGTTCGATTAAAAGCACTGTTTTAATTAAAGTTTTCAAGATCAGTTACGATATCGGAGTGTAGATAAATCGTGACAATTTCAAGTTAGTTTACTTGTCTGTAAATTTTCAAGCTCCAACTTATACTCTTGATTTGATGTTTTATTAATTGTTTTTTTTATATGCATACTAGTTTAGTATCTCGTGTGAGATACGGACTAAATAGATAAAGATATTAAATGCTTTGTAATAGAAATTTTAGAATCATAAAACAATAAATAAAATATGATTGAATTAGTAAAGATATCGGTTACGATATTTAATCTACGTGTAGTAAAAGAAACTAACTTGAGTTGGAACTTAAGACTATTCATGACAACGCAAGTGTCGGTATTATTTATAACACTCGTGATAACCAGTTTTTTTTTTATTTTTGTGTAGTAAGAGGACCTGAAAGTTCCGTCGCCTGATCAGGTGTAAGCATGGCTGAGAAGCCTCTAAAACTTTTCGTATAATGGTGGATTGTTGCTTCTATTGCTCCGTTATAACTGTAAAATCAAAAATTGGTTTGTATAAACCTTAGAATTTGTTTGAGGTCTCATATGAATATAAAGACGTTAAGATAAGACCACAAACCATAATAATGAATAAAATGAATAAAACAAATGTCTTGTATACGCGCTTGCCTTTTGAGGACCGATGCAAGCATGTCATGGTTAGCCAAGATGACAGACTCTGAGCTCGGGTGCAAGTGTTGTCCCATGTAGACTATGTAATGCTGTACATTGAAAACGTTAATTAGCAACATGTCCAATTTTTTTTTTGAAAGAAATGTCATTAGTAAAGACACTAACGTAACCATAACTTTTCAAACGTGAGATCATACAAAAAAGTGACAGCCATGGATACTCTATTAACATGGCAAACCTATGTGTTAGGAATTGCGATGAACTGACATAGCAGTAGTTTCTTTCTTTGGGTTATCTAATTTAAAATTTCTATTATAATGTGTGATATACGAATACCAACCCTGATTCATCAAACATATGTGAAGAATGACCGTTACCTTTCTATCGGTAGCTCCATGACCAACTGCAAGCATACCAAGTGACATAATAATACTGAAAACTCTTAATATTTTCATATTTGTTGAGGAGGCAAAGGATTGCATCTTTTAGTAAGTTATTTAGTGGTTTTAGCAAATTTGCAATTGAATTTGTACACTTTATATAGATGAAGTCACTGAGAATTTGAGAGCTATAATAAATTAAATCTAAATTTATTTATTTAATCGGTTAAATACTTTTGAGATGAAGTGTAGCATCAATGAGCCGGCTGGTAATGTTAGCTTCCATAGCCGGCTTTTGTTTTTTGTTTTTGTTTCAAGAAAATTGTATTATGTTTAACAATATAATTTGATTACTAATAATGTGATTAAGTTGTTTTCATTATGATGTTAAAATAAAAGTAGTGGCTATATGTAAGAACAGGTCAAATCGCTTCATGATCTATGTTTTGAGAAGAAAAACACAACTAAATTAGATGATTCGTTATTAATCTTTACCAGAATTTACTAATATATTATTTGAACAAGGATATAATTGATTAAATTTAATTATTTAAACCACCTACGTTTAAGTTACATTTGGTCAAGGTTAACAACCAGTAACTTATGACCAAACCTATCAATTACGAAGATCCAAAAGTTGAAACACCTGTTATAGGTTCGATTTTACCCACCACCAGACCAACCTCACTCGTGTATTGCCATTAAGTCGGACCGACCTCACTCGCATATTGCCATTAAGTTAGTGTCGTAATAGATAGACGTATATGATGTAAAACTAACCAATAAGTACATATAGTAAATGCAAATGCTAAATTTAAGTTTAACATCAAACAAAATACGATTTCACTTAAATTATATTATATGTATCATAGTATAATTTTCCCACGCGAAGTGTAAGCTAAGTTTGCATACAAAATCTAGCGAAGTGATCCTATCCCTCCAAGGACATACTAGAGGTATAGCGTAAAGCAGGAGCAAAGTCAAGTACAAGTACCATTTTATAGCATCACTTTGTATTGTTGCTTTATTGTTAGGCTGCTAGCCATATGCTTGCATATGGAGGTATTCTAACTCCTAGTGAGCCATTGACCAATGATGATTGATGAAATCATGAGTTCATATCACCCCCTTAGGGAGAAAAATGTATGGTCCCTGAAACTGTAGTTTTTTTCATTTCCATTACGTATAAAAAGTTCAAATAAAAGTAGAGGGAAAGCAAAATATAAGACACCAACAGCCAATTTGGCATCTTCTGCAAATTCATAATTATATTGTTACATGGGCAAAACAAACAATTTAACAACTTAATAACACCTTGATTTGTGTTAGTTCGGATTTAAGAAAACATGATATTTTTGTCGATTCTTCGCCAGGGAAAAGCTTGAACATGCTCAAACTAGTACAGTAATCCAACAACACAAATTAGTAAGATAAATTTCACATGAAGAGGTGATGCAACTCACCATTCTTTTAACCTTCTTCCCCAAATTCTTTTGTAAATCTCTCGTGAACCTCAAGGTCACTTTTGCTCACTGTTGGCCTCTGCCTCGCAAGAACCTTGTCAAAGTCGGCTCGCACGATGGGCGGTGGACTAATCTGCAAAATGTTTCATTTCGTTTATTAACTTTTAAAATAATCAAAATTTTCCAAACACTCAAACTACAGATTATTTCATTATTACAATTCGAAACAACAGAAGCACATTGCCTCGTCTTAGTTAATCAAAAAATGTGTTACCTTTCCAGCCAACCCTTTTGCTGCAAGCTCCTGCATAGTGGTTTGGACAGCCCCACGTTGTTTTGGACCACATGGGATCCACAAACCATCATGTGTGTTAACAAAAAACATGGCATCCTGAGTTTTACGTACAGGTTCAAATAAAACATCCTTAACCTACAACAGCCATAAATATTATTAGATTGGCAGATATGATATGTATTCCAAAATGTTATTTGGAATTGTTACAGTAAACCTAAAAGTACACCTACACAAACGGCAATATCAGAACCAGAAAATCCTTCAGTCTTACGAGCCAAGGATTCAAAGTCGCTTTCAGTTAAGCTATTTGGGGTATCTCCTAAATGCACCTGCATATCAACCCACATGTTATACGATGTCTTGTTTCATAAACTTTCAAGTATAGATGGCAATTTTGGCTTATTTTCTATGCATGGATTGATTTTGGTTATGTTCTACCTCTTAGCGGTCAAACAGGTAATATAAAAAAATTTGCTAATATAGAAATACCATGAAATGGTCAAACAGGCAAACCTCTTAAATCGCCTTATTTAAAGTTCACATCATTAATATAAGAATATAACTTTGTAATCACATTAGACAGACCAATTATTTTTTAAAAAGCAAAAAAGAAAACGTGAGGATCAACCAAAGTACCAAAACAGAACTGACCCATACAAAAAATACCAAATATGATCAAAACCGTTTTGACTTGTTACCCAAGCAAACTGACAAGCTCAGTATTGGGATATTAGATACAAAATTCAAGGAAAAACATATTTTATAACAAACAGATACGTGAATAGGACAAGCTGCAAAAATTGAATATTTTAGTAGAGGGCTTTCATTACTTTAAACATGTGTTGTCGTGCCTTCATATCTGGGAGTGGAATGTATATACGCTTGTCAAAACGTCGACGGATAGCCTGCAGCAATATTTCAAAAATATTTTCTTACTTGAAAAGAGGTTTAGTGTTTACGGAGTTATTAATTTTCAAAAAGACCTGATCCAGAGAGTAGGGTGTATTTGTTGCTGCAAGTACAAGAACTTTATCATCATTGTGTCCTACACCCTGAAAGAAACAAAAGTTGGCACGTGTATTCATCAGTGCTTGTTAATATAAATTCACTCATCTTTTTTGGGTTTCAAGAATAGTTAATCACCTGCATCTGAACAAGAATTTCAGTTTTAATACGCCTTGAAGCTTCACTCTCGTTGCCCTCCCCACGTTGACCACTGAGAGAGTCGATCTCATCAATAAAAATGATTGAAGGTGCACTTTCTCGAGCCATTTGAAAAAGATTCGAAACCAGCTTTTCACTTTCCCCCATCCACTTTGAAACAAGATCCGAAGAAGAAACACTGCAGGAAAGCACCAGTTGGCACTTGCCAACTTATTGGCCTAAGTTCATGAAAAAGAAACCAAAATATGTGTATGTTCTTCAATTATCAGAAATATGCATGTTTTAATTTCATTCCAGACCAGTGGTCAGAACCGGCCAACTTAATGGCCTACTGCCCTATGCTAAGAGATATATGGTTGAAAAGTTCCTTTTTATAAGAGGTGGCAAAATGGGTGGGTCGGGCTGGTTGGATAAATGGTAAGAAAGGTTCAGGTTGAAACAGGCTCCTGGTTAGTATGGGTCGAAAAATGCATAGGGCAGGGTTGGCCCACATGTTTATTGTCCATTGATTTAGTTCTATACAAATATATATACGTTGATAAAATTAAAAATAACAATAAGAAAAATAACTAACATCTTGTAATAAAACAATTTCGGAGAATAAGAGGTACTAGGAATGTAAACAACTTTTGGGAACTTTCAACCCATGCATTTGACACATTCCCCTTTTAGCTACTTTTGTTTCACTCAATTTGACCATAGAAGATAAAACACAGCCAAAATCGGTCCATTCATAAAAAATATGGGTCAAATTAGCACTGATGTATTTATGGACAAATAAGTTATCTGTAAACAGTGTGGTGTATGTATGTGTCATAAAATGTCATTCAGATGAAATACATAACAGATTGATGTTACATGGCTGTTACACTATATACATAATGTCATAGTCAACCTTTAACACACAGGAAAAATAAGGCAACTTGGATCCAACATAATACCTCAAATAAGTGAAGAACAACTCAATAAATGGAATACCTTGAGGCCCTTTGAGAAATTCGTCTGTACACATTTATATATTGAACACTCATGCCATGAAAATAATAACAAACATGGATTTTTGGTAAAGCTTGCATAGTTGCATCAGCAGCTGAAAACCAGGTTTCATAAAAGTTACGCGAGTGAAGTACACAAATGGCGTAACATGCGTAAAAGTTGTATACAAAATCTTAAAGCTAAGAAACTTTCACAAATGTCGTTTGCATGTTCAAAAACTCAACCCTAAAGGTAGAAAATGGGTGGGTTTGGCGGGTTGAAGAAGGGGTTAGTATGGTGATTATATGTGTAGGTCAAAATGGATAACGTCAAATCAACCCAACCCAAACACTTATAATCCACTTTTATTTTGTAAATAATATAAAGACAAAATTACAAAAAACGTCCTTTATGTTTATATAAAATTACAGTTATTGTCATTTATCTTTAAAAAGTACTCTAAACGTCCTTTATGTTAACATTTTGTAACAGATATCGTCCTTTACACTAACTGCCGTTAAGTTTTTCCGTTAAGTCAAGGGCAATTTGGTCTTTTTGACTCTAAAGGACTATTAATGTATTTTTTCCAAACATAAAGGATGTTTTCTATCACTTTTTTTATCTTTTATTTAATTTATGTATTTTTATAAGAATACATATACATATGATTTTTATATAACGAATATATATATACATATAATTTAATTATTTTTATCCACATATTATATATAAATATAAATTATATAAATAATAAAACAGTGTTTAGAGTTAGATAAAATATATAATTTTATTTATATACGATAAATATATATTATTGTTTTGATCCATGTATTATATATACATATAAATTCATACATAATTAAATATATTAAATATTTTCATGCACGTATAGCTAATTAATTATATTCACTCACGTCTTATATATATATATATATATATATATACACATTATTTTTTTCATCCACGTATTTATAATATAAATAAATAAATAATATAAATTATACAATAGATATTTACAGATAATACGTGGATGAAAATAATTAAATAATATATATTATGTTATTTAAAAATAATATATAGATGTATTATTGTAAAAATATATAAATTATGTAAAATAAAAGAGTTGCAGAAAACGTCCTTTACGTTTGAAAAAGTCTATATTAATAGTCCTTTAAAGGTAAAAAGACCAAATTACCCTTGACTTAACTGAAAAGGTTAACGACAGTTAGTCTAAAGGACGATTCTGTTACAAAATGTTAACATAAAGGATGTTTAGAGTACATTTTAAAGATAAAGGACGATACCTGCAACTTTATATAAACTTAAAGGACGCTTTCTGTAATTTTGTCTAATATAAAAGTGATAGAAATGAATCATATGATTATATAGAGATGATTTTACAGTAATGATCTAACTTCTCTAATAAATCAATTTTGAGGTTTAATGCATTTCATTAAACTTCGGATGACTTTCAAAACATTTGACATGTATCCTTTTGAGTTACATGGGTTAAGAATTGCCACCTTTAGCTTTAGCAGACACCCATTCCTCTACACTTCATAGTGTCTTTTTTAGACCATTCTATTCTACTTTAATGTCAACCCTAAAAATCATGTGTGTGAGTATATGCTTTCACAAACACAATTACAAAAACCTAAAAAACCTCAAGCAGGCTCTAAATTCTGTGACCAATCCTTCAAATCCTTATAATTCATCTTCTTGAACTTTAAGTCATGCATTTTAGGCTTTGGATGTTTCTTGTGTCAATCATCATTTAAATTCATTTTCCAATTTGTTCAATTAGAGTTAAGTGCCTCATAAGAGATAACCACTAGCACCATAAAGGAAGTGAAGTGAGCTTTTGATTCTGACGTTATACCTGACACCTATTGCTCAATCAAATATCCTTACTTAAAGATCTAGATCCTGAATTTAAACTAAAAAATTCATAACTGAAACACTAAGAAAATGAAGAACAATCAAATAAACTTGTCTAAATATACACACTACAAAATTTACATGTGCATATATACATATATATATGCTTACCAATGCATAACTACACAAGTATGAATGTATGTATGATTGTACACGTGTAAACTACTCTAAATTTTGATATCACTAACTGCAGTTTCGAGCATTTTGTATGAGCATGATGATGAAGATACCATTGTATGTAGGGTTGTAAATAAAGAAAACATTAAATTAAAAGATGTATTATCATATATAACACCTGAAAAACGTAGAGTCTGCTTCTGTGGCAACGGCCTTTGCTAAGTATGACTTTCCTGTCCCAGGTGGACCATATAAAAGAAAAGCTCTCCAAGGCCGCCTTTTACCTACCATCAACAAATTATCAAGTTGTCAATGAAAACATAATATAATTCTAAGAAGCATACAAGTATGCAAAAAGCATCAACTGACAACGTGTGTTATATATGATATCAATAATAAGAAGTCATTTGTGTGCATTAATTACTCCTACAGGTTAACCTCACTATCCTAAATAAAGAGTGCCCACTACTTGGGCGTGTAAGTATGAAGTAATTCCAAGTCACAAAACATTGCCTATTTGCTATAACTTCTAAATACATTTGTTTCATAAGCTATTAACATAGTACCAATCAAACAAAGCATATACAAAAACGGCACATCTAACGTAACGCAAATGTTAATGCAGTCAAAACACCATCGAACACCCCTCTTCAAGCTTAACCAAATAGAGGATTGCGTTAATCAAACACAATTGTTATATAGCTTCTACAAACACACATGCTGCAAAAACATCATACACAAAAGTAATTTACCTCACTAATCTAGATCAAGAGCATCAAGGGGACAACAATACTCAAGACATAAAACCATCGAACCTGCTCATACCATAAACAATTAACTGATAAACAAATAAGAGACTGTTTTTACCAATTAAGAGGGTCCATGAACCATAAAGATGTGATTTTTAAGTAAACCAAACACACTCTAGCTCTTCTCGATTCAAAGTTCGCCACAGGCTACATCTAACTAATCACTGATCTACATAATCTTTAAGAACCCTAATCAGACAACTAAACTAGAACCCTAAATCGATCATAGTAATCAAATCAAGTAACACTAACCAGTAAAGAACTGCGGAAACTTAACGGGTAGAATAACCGCTTCCTGTAACGCCTGTTTAGCACTCTCAAGCCCCGCAACATCATTCCACTTGACATTAGGTTTCTCCCTCACAATCGCAGAGTTCAATCCAGCCCTAAGCTTCGAATTCTCCTCCCCATCTCCCCCTTCTCCATACTTCGGTTTCGTCTTCGGTCTTGTCGCCACCGCCGCATATCCGCCGTACGACGGCGGCCCAGAACCACCACCCTCATCAAGAACAGCCCTGATCTCCTCCGCACGACGCAAATACTCGGTGAATTTCTGCGTAATCGCTTCGCGAATCTTGGGGTTCTTCTCGTACTTTAAGTGGGTCTTGAAGTACTCTAAGGCGTTCATGTAGAGAGGGAAAGCTTTTGAGTAGTTTCCGGCATTGTCTTCTTGTACAGCTTGCTTCACGTACTCTATTGCTTGTTCTTTGAAGTTGCTGTACATGGTGGCATATGTGAATCAGGGGTTTTGAAAATCGATTGGTTGTGGAAGAAAGTGAAATCGATTGATTTTTGGGGGTTTGATCGGAGGAAAAGGGGAAAAGATGATGTTGATCAGGTAACGACGACGATTGGAGTAAAAGAACTTTACGCTCACGTCCCATCCTGTAAAAGTACGTGAGTAGAGTTTTTAAATTATATGGTATGATTTTGAATGATTGTGAGTGGAGGAGAGAGAAAATGTTACTGTTTATCTGTAAATTTAAATTTCACTGTTCAACCCTTATAAATTTTTTAATATTTTTAAAAGTGGTTGTGAGTGAAGGAGGGAGAAAAGATAATAATAAAAATATTAAAAAATATTATTTAATTGAAAGGAGAGAGAAAAAGTAGTTGTTTTTAGTGTAAGTATAAGAATAAAATAAAAAATGAGATGTGAATGCTCCTAACGAGTTTAATAATCTAAACTTTAAAGAAAAAAAGAAATTAACATAAGTAAACAAATGAAAATGAAGACAATTGAGAAGGAAATAAAATAGGGGGAAAAGTAACGTATTATGATTTCGTGTTCTCGCGATGGACATAAATATATAAAAATAAAAAGACAGAGATTTTATGTGTGTTTTTTTTAAAGTTAAAATAGAAGACGTGTGACATCTCACAATATCAAGCAAAAAACATTGTGGGTCTACTTTCATATTTGTGTGAAAGCTCAGATGATATAGATGGATTTGATGATATGACTGACAACGAATCATCAGAATCCGAAAGTTCTTCAAAGTATACCTCAGAAAATAAAAACACAAACTGCATCAAGAAAGAAAAAGAGAATCACTATGATCTACCTATGGTTTCATGCTCACTTTCTGATGAACAAAGTTCTAGAAACATTCAAGATATTCCCAAATCAGTAAGAAAACCTATGATTCTTCTTGTTGAAAATCATGTGGTGAATGTGATAGTATGTGACATCTGTCACTAACAAGTTCGTCAATAGAAATTAAGTTTATTAACTCTCTGTGTGTGTTAACTATCTCCACGTATTTATTATTTTGTATATATATCGTTTTAACCGAACCCTTCGTACACTCGTTTATAATAAAAATTAATAATAATAATAATAATAATAATAACAATAATAATAATAATAATAATAATAATAATAATAATAATAATAGTAGTCCAGGGGCTCTTGGTAATTTCTGAAACTTCAAAAGAAGTTTAAAAACATAAAATAACAAATATAAAACCGCAGGGACCATTCGTGTAAATTTTTAAACCCAACCCCCCGCCCCTCGTTTTTCCGGCGGAACTCCGGCGAGGATTCCGGCAACCTCCGGCGACTTCAAAACCACCTAAAAACTCAGTTTTTACAGCCCAAATTACACCGAACCGTTTCGTGGGTAAGATTCGAACCCTATGCATCACTAAAAAGCGTTGAATCGGTCAATTAACGGTTAGAAAGGAATCCACTTTATTTACCGACCGTTCAACGGCTAAATCACCCACTCAACCACTAATATAATCGAATTAAAACGGCCTACACGAACTTTATAATCCTATAAATGAAATGCAATCTTCGACTCCAATCGAAACACACACAAACACTGAATTTGATCATCATCTTCGTCCTCGACCTGCAATTCATCCGAACTCCAACATAGGAGTTCCAATACACGAAATTGACAGAGGGCTATTGATCTATAGCATCATTCGAAGATTTCTGTACAATCAATTTGATTTTCATCAAAGATTGATTATCATTCGATCTCAAGATAACCGCGGCCTGTTCTTCGAAGTGTTCATCTACAATTCGAAACATAAACAGGTAATTAAACACTCTAATCTACTCGTTTATATATGGGGATCAAAAGCCTCATGATTACAACTGCAAACAAGATTGAATTCGTGTTCAATTTAATTAAAATCAAATTAGGGTTCATGTGGAATTTGGGGGAAACTGGGTATCACGGCTTAAAAACAAATGGGGCGCAATTCTGTCGCGGTTGGATGCCTTGGTTCACTGGTTTTGCGCTTGCTTTCAAACCATGAGGTCCCGGGTTCGAACCCAGGCACCCTCACCTATTTTTTTAAAGCTTTTTAAGCTTCTAAAAATTATGGAAAAATTCTTAAAAATTATAAAAATAAGTTTTATAAACATTTCTTAATTTAAATGTTACAAAATGATTTTTTGTAAATTTATTTTGTTTAAAAACCTTAAAAATTTTATAAAATATATTTATAAATATTGTAAATAAGTATTTTTATAAAATGAACTCTAAAATCGTGTGTAATTATAAAATAACCATGAAAATCGTAGAAATTATACATCATACAATTTCACAAATTGTTTACAAATATAATTATGAATTATTTTTATAAAAATATACTTTAATTAATTAAATTTAATATATAAATCACAAAATTATAATCAAACTCATAAATATACATCTAATCGTGTGCGTCAAACCCGAACCAACCCGAATCCGACCAAATATATCTATTCGCATTGAATACATTATAAAGACTTAATTACAATCAATAATAGGTGTTGAACGTGTTTGATCGTGCATAGCTTTATTCTGTGAAGCTCTTTGTTTATACATCAATTCAAGGTGAGTTTCGTGACCCCTTTTTATACTTTTACAAGTTTTCAATGTTTTCAATCAATGGGGGGAAAGTATGCTCACCTGTTTTCAATGCTGTACAATCTTACATACAAATTTTCATATTTGGAATCAACGTGATATTGTTTTGCATACATACATGGTGTTGTTCTATGGATCATCTTACAACCATTAATTCCCGGTTTGGAAACCCGCGGTTAGGTATTGGTAGTACTACTGGGTTGACACCCCCACCCATCGACGACTGGTTAACATGTGAGTTACCAACACAGCTGCCAGCAATCAGGCCATGGGTGAATATATTCCGTCTAATTTATATGCATAACGTCATTAGGTTTGATTGTCTAAAACACATGTTATGTGGTTTTGCTTGCTTATAACAGTATAATTCCACATCAAATTCTATACAGCATCAATTACATGTTTTTAATTTAAACCTGCGGAACTCACCAACATTATTGTTGACATTTTTGAGCATATCTTTTCAGGTGATCACAATCAGAGATGATAGCTAGAGCAGATGCTTTAGCAGAGACCCTCAGGATTTTAATAGATTTGCATTAGTATTGTTTGTCATTTGTTTTCATATTTGAACACTGTGTATCTTGGATTATAGAATCAATAAGACTATGATAGTCGTGGAACTGACTACCCACGACACAAGTCACCATTGTGTCGGGCGACGTCATGACACGAGGATTTTGCATATATTATGTCTCTGTAATTATACCGAGTGTTATGACGATCCCGTCCGTCGCATCCTCGTGTTTCCGCTATAAGCGAGAGTGTGACAAGACATATTTTAAAAACCTCAATCTATGTTTGGTTTTTGGAATTGAAAATTTTTTTCACTTTAATTCATTTTTCTTCCGGTTACCCATTAAATGTTTAACAATCTAATTGTATGTTCAAAACTAACATTTTAATTTTATTTAAAAATCTACCGACCAAATACATTATTAATTTTAACAAGATTTCATTTCAAATTCGGTTCCATTTTTGTTTCCAATTTCTTTACAGCACATTTTGCGAACCAAACGAATCCTCAAAAACGCAAATCATTTTAGCTTCCTTATATTCTCTTTTAATTAAAAAAAACTCAGGAACATAATTTCGATACAAAAATTGACATCGAAACAAATAATTAACTCGGTTAAAATGATATAGAAAGTAGTTTAATTAATTGTATCATATCATATACTTATACGCCTTAGTAAATTTGATTATTTTAAGAACTGAATTTAAGAACTTTTCATATTAAAGATCTACAACATATACAAGTCTTGCGATGAAGCAAGTTGGTTTTGAATACATTTTTATTTTATTTTACGATAAAAGTGTCTGTATTATTTAATATTTATTTTGAATTAATATACGCCATAAATTTATTTCTTATTAATATTCAGTTCTATTATACTTAATATTTCGTATTCTGATGATGCACTTTTCGTACAAAATCTAAAACAATGGTAGACATGTTGCTAAAAACAGATAAATTTATTAGTCTCTTGCACAATTTTCTACTGGGTTTATTATATAATTATGTACAACATGATGTCATTACGTTAATCAGTGGTATTGTAGGTGGAGTAGCATGTAGGTGGACAGATACTCAACCACGAAGAAACAATAAAGTAAATTTGTGATTATGAATTATCATTATTTTTGATATCACCCATATCCTAAACCAACTTACACATGTAAGTTGAATAATGAAAATCCAATAATGTCATTTTACAAAGACTTATTAAGATCAAGTTTTTAAATGAATGGCATCTTTATAGGAGATGCAAAATAGTTTTTTTTATTGTTCCTATATACCTTACATACATGCTTAAAAGATTTTGGAACTAGTCAAATTTAGGTTCACTTTTGATGACACACTTAATAAGAAGTTCTGTTAGCCAATGAACTGAGTAAAGACATGAGGGTATCTTGTAAAACCCATCGGTTGTGTCAAGCGTAAACTTCTTCAGTGTGTTATTTATTGACATGTACAAAATAATGTGATCTACTTTCACACAACTTTCATCAATTAGTAGCTTAAGCATAAACTCAATAATTGGGCTCCTGTGCTTTAGTAACACTTGGTTTGTTGCATATAAGAACCTACACCTATGACTCACCGTTCTCCATTGATTTTTCAACACCGTTGTAGATTTGCTCAAGTTTCAATATCTCATCATCTTCTGCAACTTTAAATGTGTCCTCTTCAAATACCAATGTAGTCCATTTATTTGAATAAAACCTCCACTTCTAGGAGAGAATGGATGTTTGAGTTGCATCTTGAATAGATACACAACTAAATAATCTGTAGCGTTAATGCAGGAGGAAGCTTGTTAAATTTCTCCTACACCCGGTTCTTTTTTTCAAAATCTTTGCTGCAAAAGTGAAAACAAGATCTATTCAATAAACATAAGATACCCCTTACTTAACAACATCTAACTTCAAATATAAAATTTGAGAAAGCACCAATGATAAAGCCATATTCAAGATGGCTAGTCTCCAAGAATACAAGGGGTATGTTGTAAATTGAATGGATGAGTACCAAACTTGAAACATAATTTTTGTTAAATCCATCTCAACTATATATTTTCATGTTTAAACCACAACTATATTATGTTGAACAATAAAGAACATCCAGCATGTAGCGGAACTAGTAATCTTCTTATTCTAATAAAAGAGTAACTTGAGATGCCACGTGGCAGCACCATAATCATCAAGATGCCACGTGGCACACCACAATCATCACCATCAAATTTTCCCGCCTCTCTCTCCTTTTAAATAATTACCTTAATTACTAATAATATTATTTAACATTCTTTTACATTTAATAAATTAAAAAAAGAGATCTATTTATTAATATTATTTCTAAATAAACAAAATTTTTATAAAATAATTAATTTTTCTAAAGCATAAAACTTTTTAAAAATATTAAATATTTTAAAATTGGTATTTTTAAAAATTCAATTTTTTAAAATAAAAAATAATTACATTTGGGAGTTATGATAAGAAAATTTTTAAAAATGACATTTTTATACGGTTTGTTTTAGAACAAAATGTTTATTTTTTTGGAAAAAATTTAGAATTAAAATTTTAAAATGTTGATATCACTGTTTTATTGGTTATAGTCAGTCATATCGTATCTTATAATATCATTTATAAATAATAAATTTTATTACATTAATATTTTATTTATTAAATCCGTGTAATACACGGGTTTACTAAAGCTAGCCTTACATATAATCATATGACATTGAAATTAGTAGTAAAAATTTAAGCAATCCAACCCACTAAGCTATGTACGTTGTGTATTACAATTCAACAATTAAGATGTACACATCACTAAATAATGAAGATAAACCTGAACCAAATTGAATTTTAATATAATGATTTTTAAGTTTGGCACATAGATAAGATAGTAGACAAAATATATAAAACAAGACTACATTATCCTAACACCTCTTAATATAATTTTAAAAGTAAAATAAAGTTTCTTAATGTTTGGGTGACGGCGGACCACCATCAAAAGGAGTAACGGTGTGCCAGGAATCCAAGTTCAAATTTTTAAAGAATTTTTGTAGCAGACCATTGCAAAATTTAATAACACTCCGTTATGGATTTTATTAAGAAATCACTCTAGTGAAAACACATGTTTGATAACTAAGCATATGAGTTTGAGACATATTAGGTGACTCAGCATGGTGGCGGGCCGCCACCTCACCCGTAATGGTCTGCTACTGATGATGTGGATAAGCTTTACCTTTGGTTGACACATGGCTGCTAACTCGCGAACCTTGAGGCTGTCACGGACCACGACCAATCTCCTTAAAGGTCCGCTAAGATGCTCAAGAACAATCATAAATAGAAATTTTCATGTGAAATTCAAATTTAATTCTATAAATATTTTTCTCTCAAAATATACACAATCCAACCACACTTATATCCGTAGTATCATTATTAGGTCCACACTTTATCTTGAATTATGTGCACAAAGTATCATTTGACAAGACGGGCATGGACAAACGTAACACGAGGTGTTGTCAAACTTAGAAAAATTCTAAAGGCTTGAATTTTACAATCACTCTAATAAGCTGAATACGTTTAATATTTACAAAAAACAAATGAATTATGATTTTGACAACTACATTAATATATTAAACATGATTTAATACGGAAAAGGGTACTACCAAAGATAACATTTAGATCAAAGTACATATACATTGTGATTATTATAATTTAAAATTAATTATGTATTGAATCAAACATTTTAGTTACTCGTTCGTTTTGTTTCAATGCACACGTAACAATAATTATGTTTATTGTCACAAAGTGATTTATTCACTCTCATGTGACACTTAATTCATTCTAAGTTACTCTATTGCCTAAGATTGTTAGCACACAAGAAAAGTGTTTTTGTATTGCTTTCAGGTTGTTGGGTGAGTTACAAAAGAGCCTCATATCTTATATTTATACTACCTGACTAGTTAGAGCCTTAAAGTTCTAGAGTATTCTAAAAATAAATTATACTAGTTGATGTTTAGATTTTTCTATGTTAAACTTAAGTTATTTCAAGATCATTCTAGACGCTTATCTTGTTTGATTTTAGGGTTGATCTAGATGGTTCTTGGGATAGACCACGTTCTCTAGGTTTTTCTAGGATTCAAGATTGACCTATAATGTTCCATGATGCTCACATTAGACCAAATGTTTCTTCGTTGTTCCGGAGTCTTTCAGGTAGCTTTTAACATCTCTAAACTTGCCCAAGATGATTTGTTTTTAGGTTGGATGTGACACTATGCTCTTAAGTGTTTTATAAGATTGTACATCACTAAAGTACTAATCATGTTTCATTTTGGGTTGGCTATCTTGACAATCAAATTGGTATTAGCTTATTATACGAAACTTATACACTAAAACGAATAAAACCTAAAAGGCTATAACATGATTTTAAAGTTCTTGACATGTTCAACCTTAGTAATTCGTTGATCGATCTTGACGGTACGACTATCATCAAAAGGCCACCAAATAACTCTAAGACCATCTTTGCCTTCACGTGACTCCCTAAACCTACCACCACTAACGACCTCATGAAGCACATCCCTGGCCGCTTTGTTTTGGGGGATTTTCTTCCTCGTCTACTTTGGATTTACCTTTATAGATTTCATTCTTCATTAATAAAATAGGCTAACACTTTCACTTTTCAATAATCGTAAAAACTAGTATATATGTCTTATTTTTATTAACACTAACATTCCATGAAAAGATGAGCATTCCTGAAAGTCATATTATTCAAAGATCTTGTAGCTTAGTGAAGAAAAATTAGCTCAAAATCCCCGAGCTAACTCGTTTACATTTCAGTCTAGATAAGCTCGCTCGTTCAGCTCACTTAAGCCTTTATTTTAATCTTCTAAAGGCTTATAGCAGGGCTAAACAACTCAATATTAATCTTTTATAGCCCAAATAGTCTCCCACTCAAATTAGTAGTCCAGTATCGTCTATATCATGACCTAAAGTTATGAGTATTCGGTTCAGGTATCAAATTTCAAAACATCGGTGTCCTAATCTTAGCCTTCGCACTTGGTTAGGTCTCTACATGCTACAACTTTCCCATTGTGTGTATGTTAAACCGTGACATTCATCTCACCCATTGAGAACCATAAAATTGCAATTCAACATCTTCTCCATCGAGCATCGATCGATCGATGTCGAACTGCTTAAAATCAAACTTGTAATATTTTGAACTTGTACCGATTCACATCTACAAGTGTGGTGTGATTGGGAAAATGGTACCATGATTGGTAATTGTTTTTAACAATAATGCCTAGATTATGATAGAATGAGGAACACCTATATAATTCAAGATAAATTGACATCCCTGACACTTGAACTCACAACCTTTGGTTAACTCCTACATGTTTACAGATACACCCAACCCTCACCCTTATATGTTTTTGTTAGACACCATTCAAACGTTCATACTTTAGCACCGAATAAAAAACATAACTAAACAATAAGCAGCTTATAATTATGAAAAGTTATATTTGTTATTGTATTTTGTCATCACTGTCAAAATATAGAATTAACCGATCAGTCTCGTGATGAAGAGAATCCCAATCTTCCTCTAAGAAAGATCTAGCCACCACATGTAACCCATTTCTGCCATGTGAGGTTGCTGTCTCTCTTCTTAAAGTATACAACACTTCCCGCAAGGTTCACACCTCGCGGACCTTACTCTAATAAAAAGGCTAAAGGCCCCTACTGAAGATTCAAAGGGCAAGGATTTTTGATCCTTTTACACAGGCCCACTTCCGAACTTCTGATCTGCTAGCACTAATAATTACCTTAGACCTAATCTTCTTACCACCTAGCTAACGCACAATCTCCTTGTGCGTACTCCTCTGTCTTTTGTCTTCTCTCTTCACGAGGCCCGTACATAAAAAAACAAAGGTCTAGGTAGCTCATTTGGTCTTATTCTTATGGTACACCTTGTGAGCGCATTTGGATCCGCGAAGGAAATCGCTCAGGTTTTCCCGAACATTTTCTAGGATCAGAAGGAACCATTATAATGGCCACCACGTGCATTTCATTCTTTTTGATCTTATCTTTGATTGCTTTTTATGAAGTCACACTGGGAGCTAGTGCTTGCTATTTAAGAAAAGTTCCATAGATCTCATCGAAGAAGAATCGTTTTAACACTAGTAAGTAATAAATGCATAAAATAAATATTTTCATAATATATTTTATTTTTCAACTATGTTGTCAAGAAAATGTAGAATTACTTACTTATTCATGAAGCATATATCTCCGTTTTCATTGTTGCTAATTTTGCAGCATAATTTACTATCAATCCAACAAGAATACAACAAGAACATGTTTAGCAAGCTTCCTTCAAACATAACAGAAAACATCTTATGTTTTTTATGATAGTACATTTCAAATATCAAGTCATGTCGATGATGATATTGTAACATTTTATAAATTTATAGAGTTTATTAATTAATTATGAGATTTTAAACATCTAAGTAAAATAAATAGATATATTACAACGTTTCAAGATTTATAACTCTATAAGCCTTTTTATGAACTAACAAATTAATTTATTATAAAAAATTAAGGTTTTATAGAATTTGGGTTAAAAGTGTAAGTCTTAAAACTTATATTAGAAGTTTTAACCCTGAAATAATAAGTCCCTAAAACAACATAGACCAAAAGTGTAAATTCTGTGTTAAACCCGACCCTTGCCCCATCCCCGTCGACCCATCTCCAGCCACCATTCCGGTGTACTCCGGCGAACCCCGAAAACCCCACAAACCACCGGTTTCAACCAAATCAAACCGTCCCATGATTCTCGCAAGTATCATTCGAACCCAAGACCTGTTTCAATTGAACTTATTAAGCGGTTATGGTTGTGCACTAGAAACCGAAACCCCGATTCAAAGTCTTAACTCGATGATCATGTAACAGCTAAAATCAAGACTATGGGGGTGTTTGGGATTGCTTTTAAAAGGTTTTTTGATTTATTGACTTATCAAATAAGTTAATAAGTTAGTATGGAGTGACTTATTAACTTATTTCTCTCACAACCATCATATTATCAAACACTATAAAATAACTTTTCAACTTTTAAAGTTAATAAGTTAAAAGAAAGTAAAAAAATCACTCTCAAACACCCACTATGTAATCGAGGGCAAATGCTTCTAACAATCCATTTAAACTATTCAAGCTTCCAATTGCAATCGAAACACACACACAACTCATCGCAACCTGCAACACCATTATATACACTCTTTTGGTTATTCTCAATAGGAATTGATTGAGGGATGTTACTCATCATTGATCTATGAAGCTTCATCAAGCATCAATTTAACCAAAATCATCATCATTATCTCAATCAAATTAACATTGAGGTTTTTAATCCCAAGTAAAACCGATTCGTGCATGTTAATCAAATTAACATTGGGGCTTTCACACTCGGTTTTACTTGGGATTAAAATCCCCAATGTTAATTTGATTAACATGCACGAATCGTTGCTCAACTGGATTGAAATCAAAACTAGGGTTCTTAGGATTTGAGGATTTTTTAAGTAACCTATTATGAATCCAAGGATCTCAATTCAGGAATTATCAGTATTAAAACAAAAACAAGTTAATGATCGCGGAATAATCATTAATTGTTGTTTAATTGTGTTAACTGTTAATTGAAGAATACAAACACGATGTCACAGTAAATACGTACACAATAATTGATTCAAAAGTATTTTATTAATTATTGAGTAATGATTACAAAAGAATAATTATAAATACTATGAACATTGATTTCTTCAATCGAATGAATGTTGCTGTTGATGTGACGGCGGCTAGGGTTGCACAATGATGTGATGGTTGGCAGCCATAATATTGCTTAATTGTGTTCTTCGAGATGTGAAACCTAGGACTCATATTTATAAGCACTTTGAGTCAGTTAAGGAAACACCGGATCTCTTGGGATTTGATATTGTTGACTTGTTGACTTGTTGAGATTGAAATCATACGAATGTTCTGGACTTCCGCAGGAGTCTTGTCTTCCGCAGGAGTCTTGCTCTTCCGTAGGAAACTTGTCTTCCATAGAAGTCTTCACTTCATCCAGTCCTTATCTTCCGTAGGAATCAAGTAATCCTTGGGTGGTGATGTTCATCCGCAGACAATCTTTGAATGCTTGGTATTGTAAGAAACATATCTACGGAAGAACACAAATGTTCATCCGTAGATGTTTCTTACACTTGGCCGATTTCAAAAATCAACCAAGTATAATGTTTTTGCCTGTCATCATACAAAAATCAACACATATATATATGGGTTAACCTATATACTCAATGCATATATATATATACTGATAATCAGTTATAATCATTTATTACAAGGATTGATTAAAGTTCTAAGCCTATACAAATTGATCTAGACCTATTATTCTTAGATCTAACAATACCCCCTTTAGGCTTAGATCCTTGAATCATTCCTTCAAAACTGAAAGTTCCTTGACTCTGGCAATTATTTTGTTGTAAAAGTAAGATACAGCAGATTTCTGATCATCATATTTGTAATTGATCTTCATCTTGCTGATCTTCTTCAGAGTTTCATAGCTTAGTCCCAGAACATCTTCCTCTGTAGTGAGTGTGTCTAACACTTTGTTATTATTCACCACTTTTAGCTCATCTTGCTCTGAGATTCTGAGTTCTGTTACTTCATCAAAAGATGTTCCCTTCAGCAGTCCAGCATTATGTCTTCTTCTTTTGTATGCTTTAGCATGTAGCTTATCAACTGCTTAAATGACATGGACATGCAGGAACAAATCATGCTATGCTTTTTCATCACCCAACTTTGGAAAGAATTTGTCATGCAGGTAAGGGGTGTAGCTGGGATGAAGTAGCTTAATTTCCACAGGATCAAAAATCCTGATCCGATCAGCCCTTTTATTTTCTGTATTTCTCAGCAGCACTAGCTCTTTTGTTTTCTCTACATAACCCCATTTAGTTATTGGGAATGTGTATTGAGTTCCTTCAATGCACTTGATTGCTGCTGATTTCCTATTATTGTATCCAACCCTCTTCAAAAATTCATCATCTACTGATTCTGAGGCATTAGACTTGTATCTTTTGACCCCTTTAATTCTTCTTCTTTGCTCATCATCCTCTCTCTTAGCCTCAGCTAGCACATCATCTTTGAATTTTGTCTTCAGCTTACCCATAATTGTTGAGAAGTCTCTTCTTCTTGGGTGTATTGGGTAATTTGTAATGATGAGGCTTTGTAGGTTTTTCAAATCACTTTCAGGCAAGCACAAATATGGTAAAAGCTGTTCCTAAGGGACCAAAGGTCTCAGGTTCGATCCGTGGAAACGGCCTCCCCACAAAATGTGGGGAAAAACCGCGTACATCTTCCCTTAAATGGGACGGACCCTCCCTGGACCCTGCGAAAACGCGGGAGCTCTTTGCAGCACCAGGTACGCCCTTTCAGGCAAGCACAACACTGACAATACATCATGGAAGTATTCAACTCTTCCTGATGTCCTTTTAATAACTGCACAATCCCACTCTGGATCATATTTCCAGGCCATAATCCTGTTCTCTTTAACAGAGCTGGGAGTTGTGAGGTGATCAATCATTATATCAAGGAGGACTTTTGTTCAGTTATTTCCCTCACAGTAGTTCCAATAGGCCACACTTTCCCTGGAATTACTTCTCTGGGCTCTCTGATCAGTTTATCCTTTGATTTGTGTTGATCTTTGCTTTCCACCACAACTGGTTCAGCAGATATTAGGTTATGATGCTCGACAGCAGGATTAGGAGCTTCAGTTCTGAATCTGACTCTTGTATCAATCTCAACCTTCATTACATGCTCCATCATTCTTCTAAGCTCTCCAACTGACCTTCCCTTTAACTCATGTGGTTTGTAGTTGTGACCTTGTAATCAGCATGTCATGTTGTATTTACTTAGCTTAGCTGTGTCATAATGCCCCAACTCTTTCTTTGTCTTTTGAATTGATTGAAAGGTGCTGAATGCTTCATAGTCACAGTTTGGAATCATGAATCTTGCAAGCTCGAACTCTTTCAGCAAATTCTTCATCTCAGTCATGTTTAGCCTTTCAACCATGTCATAAGAGAAACCATTAACATGGTTGACTCAAGCCTCTCTTCCATAATGTCTTTAGTTGTTAGAAGATCATCAGCCTTTGAGTCTTTATGGTCAGTTGGCGAGTCCATATTTATCAGCTCATTCCATTCATCATCACTATCACCATCATGATTGGATTTCAACTTCACAGTAGATAAGTCTACTGAAGGAGTGTGTTCAGCAGATATAGGCTTTGACTTCTCAGGAGAATCTTCTACAATGATTACCTTCTTTTCAGTAGCACCCAGGTACTTTCTCTTCTGTGAATATAGAATTAAGTTCTTTGAAACCTCAGAAGATTATTTTGATTGTTTGACAGCTGGGGCATCCTTTGATTCCAATGCATATATCTTCATCTTTAGTTGTTCAATTTCTTCATCTTTCAATTTGATCAGCTCAGATTTTGTAGACACATCATCAGTGAGTTGCTCTACTTTAGATATCAGCTGTTCCTTTTTATCTTTCTCATATCTCACAGCTTCTTGCAGTTCTTGTTCATGTTTGAGCAAAGCATCAATCACTTCATTGTTACTTTGTGCATCTTCTCTAAGCCTTTTCAGTCTGGCTTCTTGCTTCATTAACTCTTCATCTTTTTCTTTCATAATCCCTTTGAGCTCTTAAATTCTTTGTTTTCTTTTGTTGGATTTGATCACCAATTTGTTGTACTCAGAACCAAATAGCTCTTACTCACAGGGATGTCCTTATCACTCAGATCATCCTCATTATAAGCAACAACATCCACAAAATTGTCTTTTTCTTCCTTTTCAGCATTTGACTCAATCTTGTTTTCTTCAGTAGCAGCTACATTAGCTGAACTGGAACAGTGTTCATTTACTTCTTCTTTATGGTGTTTAAGTTGTTATTGATCCATGTGTTGCTGATCTGTAATTGGAGACACCGGAGCAGTGTGATCAGACAGCACTTGGTTCTTAGAATTGGTGACTGAAACAGGAATGGTACTTGCTTGAGACATCAACTCAGTCTCACCTGTGTGAACAGAGTTTTGAGATTGAGTTATGTGAACAGGCTCAGTGTTAGCACTTTCCGGGGATGTAAGTTTAGGTGTTAGTGGGAGTGGATGAATAGGGGATATGGTTTGGAAGGGTGAGAATGGTTGTGTGTTTTGTGAGGCTGGGAGAGAGACTGATGGAGATTTTTGTTATTCAAGTGAGATAGGCTGGGTGTTTTGAGTGGAAGATGACAGCTGTTATGGTGACACATGTTGTTGAATGGGTGAGATAGGATCAGTGTATATGCTGACTGGTGATTGATGTTGATGAGGGGATGTTTGGTTTGGTGAGTGTGAGGCTTGATCAGATTCAGCAGATGATTCTTCTTCATGATCTACCTATACCAGTGCTTGTGGAATGTTGGCATCAGCATCCACCACGTGAGCAAACATAGGCATGTCCTCACCTTAGTATTTTCCACTTCTCTTATTCAGTGCAGACCTTCCCAAGTGATCTTGTACAAACACCTCTCCTTCCCTTGCAATCCTTGGAAGCTCAACATTGATAATCAGTTGCAAAAACCTTGGGAACATATACATTTTGTCGGTCCTTTGCAATTTCACTTGATCGCATAGACAGTTAAGGATGTACTTAGAGTAATTGTAGGTTCTTCCCTCAAAGATCCCAATAATTCCTGAGGAGATGTGTCTTGAGAACCTATCAAGTCCTGATTTCCTGTTTGAGATGTACTTCAGATAAGTGTGACACAGGAATCGATAGGGCTTGCATAACCTCCCCTTCTTGATCTCACCCTTTTCGAAATCACCATCATAACCCATCAAGTGAAAAACCCATCAAGTGAAAAACCTTGTCTATGTATTCATTATCGAACACATCTGGGTGTCCCACCTCGCGTTCGCCCAATTCAAGTGATCTTCTGATCATTTGTTCATTGATCCTTATTCTCTCAGACAGGATTTCAGCGACAATCACTTCATCGTCTCTATCTTGTTCTACTGGTGCCGTATTCCAGAAATCGACGATGTGAGCTTGATGAATCACAGGCTCTGCCGTCAGGGCATAGAATAGCCTGGATCGTTGAAGATATCTGATGATATCTCAACATCCTTCGGAGGCAGGATCATCCGCATTCAGGAATACGCACACATTGTGCTCTTTCGCAATCTATTTGACATCTGAAAATAAGAACAATGATAAGCATGTTAGTATCAGAGGTGCAGACATGAATACGAACAGTTTTAACGATAATCATGAACCAAACAGTTCATTATTGATGATTATGACATGATTTACCTTCAAAACCGTAGTCTGTGATTAAGATTACGTGTTTGTTTTGAGGTTTGAATGTTTGTGGAAGAGGGGAAAGGGAGTGCGTTTTTCTAGGTCAAAAAGTGAAAAGTGATTAATGAATTCTTAAATTAAAAAAAACCTCATTTATAAGCGGACACATTAATTTCATTTATTTATTATGTTGGCCCACTTTCCTTTTCCCTTTCCGTGAACATTTATTCCGGATGTGTCGCCGCTTCCGCAGATCATCTGCGGAACCATAACATCTGCGGATACCTTAATTAATTAAAATTAAATGTAACATTACCGATTACATCTTATTCATAGATTACCATTCTATGAACATGAATTATACTTTCAAAATCATTTGCACATCCGTTAGTTTACAAATTCTGCGATTATGCAAAAAGTTACATTTTATTGTTCGTTCTGCTAATGCAAAAATTTCATTGTTCTGCGGATGCAGAAATTTGACTGAAACTTCTGCGGATATTAAAGTTTCATTAAAGCTTTAAATGTATGATTCCTATCAAGTGATAGAATCATTTCTTGATGTTGGACCTCATTGACTTTGTTTGTATGACAATTGAGTACAAGCAAGCAAGCTTCTTGTATCCTGCATCCAAGTTAGTGCTCAAGTCCCAATTCCTTCAAAGTTGATTTAACAGCTTTTTATTGATTTTTATGCATTACCTACTCCTCCTAAATTTGTGATTAATATGAAACTGTTTTATTCATCAGAAATTTATGTTTGAGAGAAGCATGAAAGGCATATGATTGTCCAAAAGAGATGTAAACATTAAAGAGCACAAACTAAACAATTTACAAACTATTCAAGCATGCATATGTAAATAGGGATCATACTATAACACAAGGCTTCATCTGATTTTGGTTCCATGAATGAGAAATGATCTGATATAACACCTGATTGCAAGTATACAGATCCACTTAAATTCATACATGAGTAATGTATCAACTAGGCATGCAGTTTATCATGTTTTGATGTTTGTTGATCAATCATGTGCTCCACATTCAATTCTCATTAGAGTTTGTCCTCCATAGGTGAGTCAAATCATCACTTTTTCACACTTATTGACTATGTACATTAAGTTATAAGTTCTATCTTAAGACATACTTGTAGTCTCATTAATGCTGTTATAATTAAGCTCTTTGAGTTAATATACAGTTGATCACAAAGGATTCTTTTGAGAGCTGAATATGATCCGCATAAAGTCACCAGGTCTTTACTTTCATAAAACAGAGGTGCTATCATCCCAGGTCTTTGTTTACACAAAACAGAGGGATAATGAAGATTATATTCTTTAATTATATACCCAGGTCTTTGTTCACACAAAACAGAGGGAATATGATTTTGCAAAGATAGAAGATTATAAAGTGTTTTACATAGTATGCTTGGGTGAGTGATTTGATCACATCAGGATAAGACTTACTTGCTTGATCCTCAAAATGGAGTTCCCACAGACAGTTGCCTATGTCTTTATGTTTAGCATGCTCAAATTGTAGTTTTCACTCAAGATGAACCTACTTACATATCAAAGTGTTTTGAATCAGTTTGAAGGGTAATTATGCTGATAAAGTAAGCCAATGCATAGTGTACTATCATTTTCCAAGCATATGTCATGCAGAGATAAACACAAAAAAATATTTTTTTATTAGAGATTACTCTACACAAGGACAATCAAATGCTTTTAAGATTTAGTCTAAGTTAATCATACCCAAAGATTCAATCAGAAAATTAAATCTAACAGAATCAAAGGCTTTAGTGAACAAATCAGCAAGCTGATTTGTTGTGTGTCCACTTTGATTAACTTGATTAAACATTTTTCCGAGCAGTCTCTCAGAAAATGATATCTGATTTCAATATGCTTTGTTTTACTATGTTGAACTGGGTTAGCAGTGATGAACATAGCAGCTGAATTATCAATATGAATTGGTGTTTGAAGAAAATTGTAACCATAATCAAGTAATTGGTTTTGCAACCAAAGTACTTAAGAACAACCAGCTGAAGCAGCTATGTACTCAGCTTCAGCTGTGGACACAGATACCTTGGTTTGTTTCTTGCACTGCCATGAAACAAGTCTTGGTCCTAAAAATTGACATCCACCAGTTATGGATTTCTATTGTTGTTGCACCCTCCAAAATCACTATCTAAATATGAGTAAAGACTGAAATCTCCTTCTTTAGGATACCACAGTCCTAGAGCTGGTTTTCCTTTCAGATATCTGAATATTCCTTTTATAGCATTCAGATGAGACTCCTTTGGATTTGATTGATACCTGGCACACACACACACAGCAAACATTATGTCAGGCCTACTGGCAGTTAAATACATTAAGGATCCGATCATTGATCTATACAATCTCTGATCTACAGATTTTTCGGCAGGGTCAGGTACAATCTTGTCTATTATTGAGGCAGGTGTCTTGCATGAAGATGTATCAGCAAGATTGTACTTCTTTAAAATCTGATGTATGTACTTTTCTTGATTGATGAAATTCCATCTGTTTTCTGATGAACTTGTAAGCCAAGGAAAAAGGTTAATTCTCCCATTGAGCTCATCTGAAATTCAGATTTCATTAACTCTTCAAAACTTTGACAAATTTTATTGTTGGTTGATCCAAATATTATGTCATCTACATATATTTGAACCACCAAAAGATCTTGATGTTCTTGTTTGAGGAAGAGAGTCTGATCAATAGTCCCTCTTTTGTAGCCATGCTTTAGCAAGAAAGATAATAATATTTCATACCACTTCCTTGGTGCCTGATGAAGTCCACACAAAGCTTTGTCTAGCTTGTAGACTCGATGTGGATGGTCAGGATCCTCAAATCCAGGGGGTTGAGCCACATATACTTCTTCATCAATTTTTCCATAAAGGAAAGCACACTTGACATCCATTTGATACACAGTGAACTTCTTGAATGAAGCATAGGCTAGAAAGACCATGATTGCTTCAATTCTTGCAACTGGAGCAAAGACTTCATCATAGTCTATCCCTTCTTCTTGAGTATATTCTTGAGCAATCAGTCTAACTTTGTTTCTCACGATTATACCTCTGTCATCCAGCTTGTTTTTAAAGAGTCACCTTGTTTCAATTGGATGTTGACCTTGAGGCAAGTCTACAAGATTCAAGACCTTTTGTTTTCTGAATTGTTGTAGTTCTTCTTGCATAGCTTCAATCCAGCTATTGTCCTTTAGAGCAGCTGTAATGTTTACAGGAACTATCTGAAATAAGAAGCAGGTGAACAGGCAAATGTTTGCCACTCCCTCTTTGCTTCTGGTAGTTCTTGCATTTAGGTCTCCTATGATATTATCTGATGGATGAGACTTATGAACTCTGCTTGTTGAAATAGTATCAACTGGAATGGCTGACTCTAAGTTTGTGAAATCCATTGGAGCAGATGGATTCAGCTGTGATGTTGAGTCTATGAAGTAGTCAAAGGGTTCATGTTCAACAGGATCAGCTTGAACTTTAGTTGCATTATTGTTTTCTTCCACAGAATTTCTACGAAGGCATTTGTTCTTCCGTAGGAGTAATATCAACATCTACGGAGGCATTTTGTTCTTCCTAGAGTTACACAACTTCTACGGATTGAGATTGTTGATCTGCTGACAAGTTTTGTTGATTCAAAACATCCTCTCCACCCACCCCTAGGAGCATCGGTTGAAGCATTATTTACATCTACGGATGATGGATGATCATCTGCGGATGTATGTGCATGAACTGCGGATGAAGGATTTGCTTCTCCGGATGTATCTTCATTCTGCTGACTTTTCAGATTATTTGATTCTTGCTGTAGTATAGTTGAAGGTTGTGACCTTGAGGATCAGCTGATAGTGGCACTTCATTCAAACTTGGGGAACAAATGGATAGCATGTATCAGCAGAACCTGCATTGATTAAATATCCAGTGTTAAATGACTCTGTTAATACATCTATATCAATAACCAAGATGATCCTTTTACAGTTGTTGTAAACATGGATTCATCAAAGAAACATTAGGAGTCTCTTCAAGAATGTTATGTTTTGGAATGTAAACCCTATATGATTTAGATGTGGATGAATATCCAATAAAGAAACCATCATAGGCTTTTTCAGAAATTTTCCCAATTGTTCTTTAGTATTTAACACAGATACATGACACCCAAAATCCTTAAGATATCCTATAAAAGCATCCTTTGAATAAGACTCATAAGGAGTTTTATTATGTTCTTTGACAATTAAAGTCCTATTTTGAACATTGCATCCTGTATTCACAGCTTCTGCCCAAAATGTGATGGGCAACTGAGAGTCAGCTAGCATTGTCCTGGCTGCTCTATTTTGTTGTGGAGTTCTTGGTGCATTTTATTGTCTAGCTATGCCTTTATTCCTGCAAAAAGAATCTAAATCAGCATTAACAAATTCAGTCCTATTATCACTCCTGAAAATTTTAACTTTTAAATCAAGTTGATTCTCAATCTTGATCACAAAGTCCATTAATGTTTCAGATGTTTCACTCTTTTGTTTCAAAAAAAAGACCCAGGTGAATCTAGTGAAATCATCCACTATCACTAAGCAATATTGCCTTTTTCCAATGCTCGTCACATTGGTTGGACCAAAAAGGTCCATGTGAAGCAATTTGAGTGGTGTAGTGTTAGTATTGATTAATTTGGATTTATGAGACACTCTATGTTGTTTTCCTTTATAACATAAAGAACAATGATTTGAACAATGAAACTCTTTCTTTGGTAGGCCAATGACCAAGTCATTTTTCACCAATTTATTCATATTCTTCATGTTGGAATGAACACGCCTTCTATGCCACAATTGTGATTCATCTTCTGAGGACTTAGATAACAGGCATGTCTCATGGCTTGTGAGTATTGTGTTGTTCATATCCAAAACATATGTGTTTCCTTTGCTTGATGCTTTAAGAAGGATCCATTCTGCTGGAACTGAAAAACCTGGCTTAAGAATGTAACAATTAGTGTTATCAAATAATGTTGTATAGTTTTGATCACAAATTTGAGATACACTAAGTAAATTGTACTGCAATTTTCACAGTAATTCACTTTTTCAAATGTGAGCACACCATTTGTTACCATTCCTTCACCAACTATTTTACCTCCCTTCTTATCCCCACCAAATGCCACATATGAGGCATGTTTATGTTTGAAGTTATGGAGAAGAGAACAGTTTCCTGTCATATGTCTGGAACAACCACTGTCAACATACCACTTGTTGTCAGCTTTCCATGATTGTTCCTGCACAAAATAAGAGATCAATTAGAATTCACAACCCAAGCCTTATTGTCTTGGGTTTGCCAGACGTGTCTACAATAGTTACTCCTTCATGAATTAATCTTGAAGTTTCAGTATTAATTGATTCTTTGTGATTTGATGGTGGTGAGGATGATTCTGTTGAAGATGAGTCAAATTTTTGGATGTCTTATTTCTTGTCTGATTCTATCTTCATCTTATCTTTTTTTGGTTGATATTTTGATTTTGAGGTTGATCCTGAATTTCTAAAAGTTATATCATCTTTCAATTTTGATTAGGCACAGGAGTTTCTTTTTCAAAATTATCAAAGAAATCATCATTCACTTCAGTCTTCTTGTCTGACAAATCCACCTTTTTGTGAGGTGTTTTAGACTGAATTGATATTTTTTTCTTCAAAGACTTATCCGCGGCAGAAGATTTTTGCTTTGATTTTTGTTGGTCTTTCTTGAACTTTGATTCTTTGTCACTTTCAGATGATTGAGAATCTGATTCAGATATTTCAGCATTTGACTTCTTTGTGCTCTTTGTCTTGTTCTTCTCGTTGAAATAACATTCCTGAGTTGAATGATTGTTTTTGTTGCTTATTGTACAATGTTTATTAAAGTAACAATCAGAAGTCATGTGATTGTTCATATTACATATGGAACAGTAGCTGCTGAAATAGCAGTCATCTGTATTGTGATTTTTCATATCACACCATTTGTAGTATTTTTCTTCTGAATTGTCTTCAGATTCAGACTTCTTGTTCTTGTTCAGCTTGTGGGGCTTCAACTCCTTTCCCAATGGATCACTTGATTTTTTCTTGCTTTTTGGGAACACCATCAACTGATTCTTGTTTAACTTTAGCTGACCTTTGTTGCTTGAGATCCAACATTTTCTGAGCATGTTTGTTGGCAGTCCTTTTTGATACTTCATCCGAAGATTCAGCTTTAGTCTTCCGCAGATGTTCTACGGATTCAGCAGATTTTGCCTTCCGCAGATCTTCAACTAAAGAATTTTTCTTATGTTTAGTTGTTGCTTGTTTCTTCTTACCTTTATCTGAATGGGATAAAGGTACCTCCTTACTTAATCCGCAGTTAGCTACTTCCTTTGATGATGAACTTTTGTGAAGATTCAGTTCTTGAAGTCCTTCATTTAGTTTAGCAATCCTCTTACAGATAGTCTTCAACATGTTTCTTGCTTTGGAGGATATTGTAGTTTTGATTCTTCAAGTACTTTTGGAAGACCAGTTTCAACATGAATGTCACACCCTCAATTTCCACAAACGGGGTTTTACCGTTAGACGTGTGACATACCAGGATCTCAGACACGGCCATATCAAACGACACTATATGAGTTTTAAAAATATACGTTTGACTTAGATCAGAGTAACATAAAAGAAATGAATAACAGTGCGGAAGCGAATAACGAAATGTAAACAATACTGGAAGTCTGAAATGTTAAACCAAACAATGTTCAATGCAATATAAATGGATCTGATGAATGCATGTCCTGAGTGCGTTCCTTAATCGTGCATCATGAGATTATGCGTTCCTGTTACCTAAGAAAACATGCTAAAATGTGTCAACATAAAGTTGGTGAGTTCACAGGTTTTATCTCAGACAAAAATGTTTGTAACTGTTCGACTGTCTGTAACTGTTCGACTGTTTGTAACTGTTCGACTGTTTGTAACTGTTCGACTATTTGTAACTGTTCGACTGTTTGTAACTGTTCGACTGTCCGAATGGTTTAGTAATTAAAGCATATCGATAGGTAGCTAGCCTATAATCATGTTACTTAGCGTTTCGAACCGAAGCTGACTGTTTGCGTGTCCTATATGTTTGTGTTTCCCCGTCACGCCTCGCAAGACAGTGACAAATGTTAGGTCAATAATGCACCCGTTTGACCACCAATCAAGCTAGCGCGACTAGCCCGGGCGGGGTTTGTCAGACCCAGTAGTACTACTCAGTATTACCTCGCTAATCCCATTACTAACGGTTCGAGAGTGTCAGGACTGTTTGTGTGTTTGCACTAACGTAACAGGCGATATCAATAATACTAAAACCATTCATAAAATATGTTTGCATGTTTTCTCCCCCAAAAAGGAAAGAAAGTAAAAAGGGGCCGTGAAACTCACCTTGATTGCGTTGCAAAGAAATAATGTTCGCACGGCGATTAGAATTTCAGTTAACCTGTGTTTCGTTTAGTATGAACATAGTTAATGTTAGTTATCGTTTTACAAGTGCAAGAGTCGTATGGTTTCGCATTTCACAACTCTGTTACGGTGTTATAATAATTTTAACGTAATTAAAGTTTTTATAATAACGGATAAGTTTAATGTAAAGTGTAAATAATAATTATTTTAACTTTAACTAAATGTAGCATTTGGAATTATTAATTTAACCCTAATAAATAGATTTGTTTTATAAGAAATAACTAAATTAATTCTTGTTATATTGTTTTATAAATGTTTAATTTAAAGAAAAGAAATTGCAGAAAATATGTTTGATGATTTAAAATAAACAGAGTTTATAAAATGATTTTTATAATTTTTAGGAATTTTTCTGTAATTTTTATATGCTTAAAAAGGCTTTAAAAAAATAAAGAGGGTGCCCGGGTCGAACCCGGGACCTCTTGTGTGTGATGGAAGCATGGAACCGGTGAGCTATGGCATACAGCCGCGTTAGAATCCGGTTCCAATTTCTTTTAAGCTTCTTTAACCCAGTTTTCCCAAACCACATAAACCCTAGATTCGATCAACGCCAAATTGAACAACAATTCGAGATTGTTAACCAGATTAAGCATAGGGCTTTTATTCCCTAGATGTAATCGAGTATGTAGTAGTGTTTAATTACCAGATTGGAGTCCTAATTGACAAGAGCAGATGCAGGTGCGGTCGCGACTGGGGCTTGGACTCGATTGATGTAGAATTGTTGTTGTTAATCAAATTAACTGTGAGTAAAGCTTCATGTGACAATAACAAGTAAAAGCCCTCATTCAATTTCGATAAATGTTGCTCGGAAGATGGAGTTCGACCAAGTTGTGGTCGATGATGAAAGTGGTGATCGATGGTCGTGTGAGGTTGTGTTCGAGTGAATTTGAATATGTTAATCGTTTATAAACAGATAAAAGATCATTTGGTTTATTTAATTACATTATTGCGATGTGTAGTGCTCGATTTGTGCGGATTTTTTTGGCCGAAAGTGTAGATCCACTAGTTCATCTGTATTTTTAAAATTGTAGTGGGGCTCGGGTTCGATCCACCCATGCGGAGTTGTCGGGAAAGTTGGATTGAGCTGGAACCGATTAGTTTTGGTGTTTTTGGCTTGCCGGAGACTCGCCGGAGGTGGCCGGAAGTTGGCCGGAGGGGAAAGGTCGACGGGTACGGGGGAAGGGCCTGGGTTTTTTAAAAAATTACCCTCTTGGTCCCTGAAGTTTGAGGTGCTTATCATTTCATGTTTAAAATTTCTAAAACAGTTTTAGTTATTATATTTTCTACCCAAAAGTTAATAGGGTTAAGTTTTTAATGATAAATTTTTATTATTAGTTATTATTATTATTTATTATTATTATTATTAACGTTATTATTATATTATTAATATTATTATTAATAATAGTGATAATAATATCATTATTATTATTCAAATATATATTTATATATATATATATATATATATATATATATATATATATATATATATATATATATATTTAAGTTAACGAATTTTTTTTCGGGTTGTCACATCATCCCCCTGTTAGAGGAATTTGCGTCCCGAAAATTAATCACGAGGAGGCTGAAATGAAAAGATGTGAGTACTTGGATTTCATTTGGTCCGCGCGTTCCCAGGTGAACGCTGGGCCACGTTTAGATTCCCAGCGGACTTTGACAATGGGTACCCGGCTGCTTGAGTTGTTTGATTCTCGGATCCATAATTTTCAGTATATTATTTCGTGGTAAGGTGATGTCTAGAAATCAAGATAAAACCAACAATGATGTGAAAGGTTGTCCGTCGGAATTTAGGAATTCCAAACGTCATCATATGAAACGATCTTAGCGCATATCTTGTGAATATGTATTTCTCCTTTGACCAACCATTGGTCTAAGAATAATACGCTATGCGAAGATCTTGGAATGAGTTCACGACGATGGTTAAGGATATCATTAAAATCAGAAAATGAATCAACCGTTCAAAATGACACTCGATGTTTTAATGTCATACCACGGTATACAAATATTTGAAACAGATACAGGTCAATTTCTCGACCCGTTATTCCATATGAGTCCATATGAGATTAGTTAATCGGTATATAATGCACCAATTGTCATCATGACCTTTAAAATAAGAAGCATTTAGTGAATGAAAAGTTAAACAGGAGATTTTACGGGAATACGGAGGTTAGGTTTTGTCATATGTGAAGGTAAGACACTTGGACACATACCAAGTTACGTCTTTTCCTTTAGGCCAAACCCATGTCTACAAGTTACGAAGGTTTCAATGAGGATAATAACGAGTCTTGTTGCTCAAATCCAAAATAGAATTTTAATGATTTTCAAGGTTAAGGATTCAAAAGCGATTCAAGAAGTGACGCGAACAATAGAAAAGGTATTTGTAAACATGTTTTGCAAGGTAGCAATATCCAAGTAAGTTTACATACGCAGTTCACAAACCATAAACACAGCTGAGAACATTTGTATGACTAGAAAGTCATATGTTGATAATATCTTTAGCAGAGAGATTGTTTAGGAAGGCTACCATCGCACAATCACGTTTTGATGATAACTCAAAATGAAAGTCGATAGATAAGGAATAAATGATTCCGTATAGCTAGGTCAAAACATGAGGATAAAGGGAGAGTAATCGATTTAAGAATCTAAGTGCTCCAAGCTTAGAATAAAATCAACCTAAAACGATTGGGTCTCCTTTCAGGTTCAGAGATCATGCTTGGGTTTGATAGGTCGAATCACCTTCTCCTACGGACTATCTTGGTTTCATTCTTCGATAACCAATTCATACTGTATTAAGTCTATGTCAAGGACATGATCTTCGTGTACTTTTGTGTAACCTCTAATTATTACCATTGGTCATTTTAACAAAGTAAATAATTTCTAAACAACTAGGGTTAATGCTAAGTTAAAGTATAATTCCAGAAGAATCCAAGCTTATTATCAACCCTGGTATCAAATAGATGGGTAGCTATTGATGATAAGGTACGTACATGTAACAATATTTAATCTTGTCGAATGTGGCTTGCTTCAGTCATAAATAATTGACCGCGTAATGTATTACCTTGATTTATATGACCTTTATTTCCATAATTTAACTATTCTTACTTTCTAGTTATAGCTATTTCCTAATTCTGATTGTTTCTAACTTGTCCTGAGGTCCTAATCGACCTAGGGCACACTTTATAGTAATGGTCGGAACTCCAACCTTCTTAATGTCCCCGTTTAACGCATGTTAGCTTAATCGTATTAACCAACATGGCTAGGTTCACAACATTGGCATTCTTGTCTACCTTAACGCTAGATTGCTTGTTCGACCCTCCAACTTCTTTCCACTACTCACTAGATTTTCCTAGTGTCCTTAATTCTATTTGGTCTAATGTCATAAGGTATGACATCAGCTTTGTCATTTCATGGAGTTTGTCAGTATAAAAAGCACGACCTAACCTTACCATTGCACGATTTTAGAGTTACAAGTTACATCAGTGTAACAAAGGAAAAATCATGCTTTCAAGCTTAAGATCAAAGTTCGAGATAACAGAATTTGTTATGATGGTGTTCAAATCTTGGATGGTTTAAATCGGGAAGACGAAATCAAGGACAAAAATGATTGATATCACAATGAGATGTGAACATTCGATTCACATTCGATGGGAATACATGGATTTCTCAAGATATGAGGTCAGCCATAACCTTATTGAAGACACGCGTGATCACTCATCTCAAGGGTTTCGAGTCAAGTAAATGGATTCGACGATCGAATCAAATCACCATTTACACTTTGCCTAGACAAGGTACCCCGAGATGTAGGAATTCCATCTTTCTTCCTCACGAATAGCACAGACGCTCTCTAAGGTGAAGAATTTGGATGTATGAAACCCTTGTCTAACAGTTCCTACAACTATTTCGACAATTCTGGGAGCTCGTTCGGTGCCAAGCGGTACAGCACCCGAGTGATAAGGGCAGCTCCCGGGGTCAACTCGATCTGAAACTCTACTTGCCTGTGTGGAGGAAGGTCAGGAAAGTTCTTGGGGAATACCCCAGGAAAATCTTTAACAATTGGAATTTAACCAAGTCAGTAACTAGGGCTAGAATCGTTGAGTTCCCTTTCCTTAAACACTTCTGAGTCTTCATGTAAGAGATGATGCCGACACAGCACCACTCTTATCGCCTTCGACCTTGAGTATCTCTCTATTAGGCAAAGGTAACCGAATAAGTTTCTAACGACAAATGATTTTAGCTTGTTTCCTGGACCACCAATCTATGCCGGCTACGATATCGAAGATACCATAGGAAATCAGATTTATATCGAACGAATGTCTAGACAAACCTAGATTACAATTGTTAAGCATATAGTGGCGGTTATAGTTCTACCATCGGTTACTTCTATGGTATATTCTAGAACTTAAGCTGGTAAGAACTACCTCTAGCAGTCTACTCAAGTTACTAGGTATGAAACTTCCATCGGCACTCGAATGAGATAACGCTAAAGCAGAACTATCATTCCTGTCGGTTTCCTATCTTCTTGAGCCTTGAAAAGTTTCTCCTTAAATACACAGGTTGTCTGCACTCATACCATCCTTTGTGTGTTACTTGTGGTTGAGGAGACTTGGCCTAAATGTTCACACGACGGTTCTTAAAGCTATGTGCAAATTTCTCTACAGTGCCCTCAAATGTTTTTATTGCACAAGTTATTGGGAGGGATAGTTGCACCTGTTGCTCATAATAGAAAGGCTGAGATATATTGGACGGGGTCGTCATAATGTCTTGCTTTTTGGTCCTACGCCAAGTGTAGTAAGCCAGAAAAAATCTGATTGGATTCCCACCGCCAGGGAGACAAACAAATGTAACGTATGCTTAGATATCAAACAAAATGAATGCTGGAATGCTGGAATTTCCAACACTCTAAGTCTTAAGATCAATCCAGTGAACAAGGACTACACGCGTCAGAATATTATCACTTTATTGCAACTTTTGAAGATCTGGCACAATGTAGATGGATAGTGTTACACGAACACTGAAATGCTAAAAAGAGCATGTCTCATAGAGACGAGGGCTAATGTCATAACACGAATCTCATTAAGGCTCGGGGTAGATGAGAACTTTCATACTAGTAGGAATGAAGGATTTGTTTGCATATCATAGTGTGGTTTTATGAGGACCGAGACCTCATGTCTCCAAGTATGAAAATGTGTACTGATTATGACCGTTATCACCCAATAGAGTTACCAGAATTCTCATGCACGACAAATCACAATTACGTGTGCACCTGTGATTCTAATTTGCTTTGCATGATTATCCATGGTTCCTCCCATTCGTGATAACATACTTTGTCAAGTACTAAGTACTATCTGTTAAGACTAGCGAAGATGATAGGGCATGTTGGTGGTAGAAACAAGTACAGTAGAGTTAGAAAAGTAATGTATGTTGTTCTCCTTGTTTGTCAGCGTTAGGTTTATCGTGTGTGTTAGAAAAAGTTTCGTGTTCCCAAGTGGTAATGTTAGGTTCGAGTTGTCGTTGTTTCACTCCGAGAGTGAAGGATCATATGTAGATGTTGGAAGTGAGCGAGCGGGACTCCCGCCCCTTTGTTAGTCGGGGATGATACAGGTGACATAGATATTTGTGTATATTGACCATAGTTTATCACTCATCCCAGAAATCCCCAGGTAAGCATAACTGGTCTCGCAATGAGATTTATGCGATATGCTTGCCTTAGCCCGGAGGCCTTTTGCCAGGAAATCCAGAATACAGGTGTCTATGCGTCACACAAATGTCTAATGTTTGATCGTTCAGTAATGTAATGTTAACATGCCAGGAGAATGTTCGTACAATAGTTGCAATCATGTAAGAGTGTCTATGCAGTACTAGTGTCGTGTCTAAGGCTATAGTCTAGATGCAAATGCAATCCTAGTTCTCTATAACCAGTGGCTCTGATACCAATCTGTCACACCCTCAATTTCCATAAACGGGGTTTTACCGTTAGACGTGTGACATACCAGGATCTCAGACACGGTCATATCAAACGACACTATATGAGTTTTAAAAATATATGTTTGACTTAGATCAGAGTAACATAAAAGAAATGAATAACAGTACGGAAGCGAATAACGAAATGTAAACAATACTGAAAGTCTGAAATGTTAAATCAAAACAATGTTCAATGCAATATAAACGGATCTGATGAATGCATGTCCTGAGTGCGTTCCTTAATCGTGCATCATGAGATTATGTGTTCCTGTTACCTGAGAAAACATGCTAAAATGTGTCAACATAAAGTTGGTGAGTTCACAGGTTCTGTCACACCTTCAATTTTCACAAACGGGGTTTTACCGTTAGACGTGTGACATATCAGGATCTCAGACACGGTCATATCAAACGACACTATATGAGTTTTAAAAATATACGTTTGACTTAGATCAGAGTAACATAAAAGAAATGAATAACAGTGCGGAAGTGAATAACGAAATGTAAACAATACTGAAAGTCTGAAATGTTAAATCAAAACAATGTTCAATGCAATATAAATGGATCTGATGAATGCATGTCCTGAGTGCGTTCCTTAATCGTGCATCATGAGATTATGCGTTCCTGTTACCTGAGAAAATATGCTAAAATGTGTCAACATAAAGTTGGTGAGTTCACAGGTTTTATCTCAGACAAAAATATTTGTAACTGTTCGACTGTCTGTAACTGTTCGACTGTTTGTAACTGTTCGACTGTTTGTAACTGTTCGACTGTTTGTAACTGTTCGACTGTCCGAATGGTTTAGTAATTAAAGCATATCGATAGGTAGCTAGCCTATAATCATGTTACTTAGCGTTTCGAACCGAAGCTGACTGTTTGCGTGTCCTATATGTTTGTGTTTCCCCGTCACGCCTCGCAAGACAGTGACAAATGTTAGGTCAATAATGCACCCGTTTGACCTCCAATCAAGCTAGCGCGACTAGCCCGGGCAGGGTTTGTCAGACCCAGTAGTACTACTCAGTATTACCTCGCTAATCCCATTACTAACGGTTCGAGAGTGTCAGGACTGTTTGTGTGTTTGCACTAACGTAACAGGCGATATCAATAATACTAAAACCATTCATAAAATATGTTTGCATGTTTTCTCCCCCAAAAAGGAAAGAAAGTAAAAAGGGGCCGTGAAACTCACCTTGATTGCGCTGCAAAGAAATAATGTTCGCACGACGATTAGAATTTCAGTTAACCTGTGTTTCGTTTAGTATGAACATAGTTAATGTTAGTTATCGTTTTACAAGTGCTAGAGTCGTATGGTTTCGCGTTTCACAACTCTGTTACGGTGTTATAATAATTTTAACGTAATTAAAGTTTTTATAATAACGGATAAGTTTAATGTAAAGTGTAAATAATAATTATTTTAACTTTAACTAAATGTAGCATTTGAATTATTAATTTAACCCTAATAAAAAGATTTGTTTTATAAGAAATAACTAAATTAATTCTTGTTATATTGTTTTATAAATGGTTAATTTAAAGAAAAGAAATTGCAGAAAATATGTTTGATGATTTAAAATAAACAGAGTTTATAAAATGATTTTTATAATTTTTAGGAATTTTTTTGTAATTTTTATATGCTTAAAAAGGCTTTAAAAAATAAAAGAGGGTGCCCGGGGTCGAACCCGGGACCTCTTGTGTGTGATGGAAGCATGGAACCGATGAGCTATGGCATACAGCCGCGTTAGAATCGGTTCCAATTCCTTTTAAGCTTCTTTAACCCAGTTTTCCCAAACCACATAAACCCTAGATTCGATCAACGCCAAATTGAACAACAATTCGAGATTGTTAACCAGATTAAGCATAGGGCTTATATTCCCTAGATGTAATCGAGTATGTAGTAGTGTTTAATTACCAGATTGGAGTCCTAATTGACAAGAGCAGATGCAGGTGCGGTCGCGACTGGGGCTTGGACTCGATTGATGTAGAATTGTTGTTGTTAATCAAATTAACTGTGAGTAAAGCTTCATGTGACAATAACAAGTAAAAGCCCTCATTCAATTTCGATAAATGTTGCTCGGAAGATGGAGTTCGACCAAGTTGCAGGTCGATGATGAAAGTGGTGATCGATGGTCGTGTGAGGTTGTGTTCGAGTGAATTTGAATATGTTAATCGTTTATAAACAGATAAAAGATCATTTTGGTTTATTTAATTACATTATTGCGATGTGTAGTGCTCGATTTGTGCGGATTTTCTTGGCCGAAAGTGTAGATCCACTAGTTCATCTGTAATTTTAAAATTGTAGTGGGGCTCGGGTTCGATCCACCCATGCGGAGTTGTCGGGAAAGTTGGATTGAGCTGGAACCGATTAGTTTTGGCGTTTTTGGCTTGCCGGAGACTCGCCGGAGGTGGCCGGAAGTTGGCCGGAGGGGAAAGGTCGACGGGTACGGGGGAAGGGGCCGGGTTTTTAAAAAAAATACACTCTTGGTCCCTGAAGTTTGAGGTGCTTATCATTTCATGTTTAAAATTTCTAAAACAAGTTTTAGTTATTATATTTTCTACCCAAAAGTTAATAGGGTTAAGTTTTTAATGATAAATTTTTATTATTAGTATTATTATTATTATTATTAATGTTATTATTATATTATTAATGTTATTATTAATAATAGTGATAATAATATCATTATTATTATTCATATATATATATATATATATAAATATATATAAATATATATTTTAAGTTAACGAATTTTTTTCGGGTTGTCACAATGAGCATTCTTACCAATGTTCAGTTGATCAACATCATGTTCATCAGAATCATCTAAGTCATCACATTTATCATAATCAAATTCTGAGTCATTGTGTTTTAATGATTCTGATTCAGAAGACTCAATTTCACTCACCTCAGCTTCATTGTTAATGTTTATTTGATTTGTTTTTATGTCAATCCTGGTGCTGGGCACAAAATGACTTGACAATGTGTTTGTCATTGTTTCAGGTAGAGTTGTGTAATTATCATTTATAGGTGGTGCAACAACATTATAACCCAACCCATACCTATTTTTTGATTCACTATGAGAGTTTAACAGCTTCTCATATTACTGAGATGAAAGTTGAAACTTCTGAAGTTTCACTTCAGTTGATGCATGATCAGCCACGGATTTGGTTAAGGAAGTAGTTAGATGCTCAACTTGGGCTTTAAGGCTGTAGTTTTTAGAAACAAATTTTTCTAAATCCTTTTGCAAAGAATTAATTTTGATTTGATATAATTTATGTTCTCTTACATGGGATTCATTTAAAATCATAGTTTCTTTTACTTTGTCAGCCAACTGTTGAGCATGAATTCTATACCGTTCGACTTCCTCAACACATGATGATGAACACAATCTTTCTCTTACCTTTTGGCCATTGGAGGAACTTTGTTTTCCATGTGAGACATCAAAGCTTGATTCTTTTCTAAGACTTCCTTTTCATACATACTCCAGTCACAAGTTCCATCTTGAAGTATGATCAGCCCTGACTCCTTTGAGTTACTAGGTCCTGCTGAATCATTTATGGCTGGTGGGGAGGTATTGGTCAGCTGAGGTTGTCTGTGTAGAGATCTTTGAGAGTTTGATTGTTGATGAGATTGAGTCTGATGTTACTGATGCTGCTGATGTGGTCTCATCTCCAGAGGTGATTGTTGATTGCATTCTCTAGAAAAATGTCCATAGAGATTGCACTTGAAGCATCTTACCTTCAACTTGTCAACACCAATCTTTGATGTTTTGCTTGCTGCAGCCATGTTCTTGTTTCTCTGAGATATTGCTTAGCTCTGTAAGCAATCATTGCCATCTGCCATTGTAAATCCATTTCTTCCACTACATCAGGATGTAGTTCTTCCAAGTCTTGCTGGCAGATATTTGCTGAAGTTAGAGAGCTTCCCAGGTATGCTTGAAAACTAGAACTAAAAGCTGCAAATGCTGCTTTTTGTTTTTTAGAATCCAATATCACAGTGATTGGTTCTGACTGATTGTTTTGTTGTGAAGATTTTGCTGTTACTGTAGTTGTATCTCTTCTGTCAGCAGGTCTTCCTTTATCCTTTTGATTTTTACTTTGAGTTGATTTCTTTGAAGATTTAGAAGCATAGAAACTAACTTCCTCTTTATCATCACTTAAAGCACAAGAGTTATCACTATCATTGTTTGAAATAAATGCACTTCCAGCATTTTTTGTTTCTTTGAAGTGATAAGGTGAGACATGAGTTCTCACACTCTTGTTTCTTGATTTTTCATCCATTTCAAGAGCCTCTACTTTAGCAACCAGTGTGTCTAGACCAGTTGTCTTAAGATCTATGGTGTTCTTGAACATGGACACAGTCTGCTTCCAACTTTCAGGCAAAGTATGGAGCATCTTCTTGTTTAGTTCCTCAGTAGTATACTTCAACTCCAAGATATTCATCTCAGTAACAAGTTGCATGAATCTGTGGAGTTGTTAAGGAATTGATTCACCCTTAATATGATGAAAGGTTTCATATTGTGATCTAAAGGTGTCTTTCCTGATGCTTCTGATCTCATCACTCCCTTCACAGAGAGTATGAAGTATCTTCCACAAGGAATTTGTTGTTTTGTAATTCTCACACCTGTTCAATATCTCTTCAGGCAAAGCTATACTAAGCAAATTGTATGCTTTAATATCAACTTTAACCTTTTTGACATCATCAGGTGACAGATCTTTTGTGCTGATTGGTTGATTCTTATCATTATAATCCGGCCCAAGAGTGGGTGGAATATAAGGACCTTCAGTGATGGACTCCCACAAGTCAGAATCAGTGTAGTTCACATGATTCCTGAACTTGATTTTCCAGGATTTAAAATCAGCTTTTGTTTCTAACTTTGGTGGTTGATATGATCCACCAAAAGTACTCATGTTTTTTAATTAAATGTTATTAATTTAACTCTGAATGTTAAAGTAGACAAATCTATCAAAGACTCAGATCTAGTATTCAATTGATGTGAATATAGATCTAAATCAATCAAGCAATGAGATAATGCTTGCTGAATGTAAGTCACTGAATTAATTGTTTAAAAGACAATTAAACAATTTTAATAGTGATAGATCAATTGATCTAAATCAATGAGCACTTGGCTCTGATACCACCTATGAATCCAAATATCTCAATTCAGAAATTATCGGTATTAAAACAAAAACAAATTAATGATCACGGAATAATCATTAATTGTTGTTTAATTGTGTTAACTGTTAATTGAAAAACACAAACACGATGTCACAGTAAATATGTACACAATAATTGATTCAAAAGTATTTTATTAATTATTGAGTAATGATTACAAAAGAATAATTATAAATACTATGAACATTGATTTCTTCAATCGAATGAATGTTGCTGTTGATGTGACGGCGGCTAGGGTTGCACAATGATGTGATGGTTGGCAGCCGTAATATTGTTTAATTGTGTTCCTCGAGATGTGAAACCTGAGACTCATATTTATAAGCACTTTGAGTCAGTTAAGGAAACACCAGATCTCTTGGGATTTGATATTGTTGACTTATTGACTTGTTGAGAATGAAATCATACAAGTGTTCTGGACTTCCGCAGGAGTCTTGTCTTCCGCCGGAGTCTTGTTCTTTCGTAGGAAACTTGTCTTCCGTAGAAGTCTTCACTTTATCCAGTCCTTATCTTCCGTAGGAATCAAGTAATCCTTAGGTGGTGATGTTCATCCGCAGACAATCTTTGAATGCTTGGTATTGTAAGAAATATATCTACGGAAGAACACAAATGTTCATTCGTAGATGTTTCTTACACTTGGCCGATTTCAAAAATCAACCGAGTATAATGGTTTTGCCTGTCATCATACAAAAAGCAACATATATAATATGGGTTAACCTATATACTCAATGCATATATATATACTGATAATCAGTTACAATCATTTATTACAAGGATTGATTAAAGTTCTAAGCCTATGTAAATTGATCTAGACCTATTATTCCTAGATCTAACACCTATTTTATTAATTCAAATCCAACTTAAATCAAATTATGGGCTTTGTCCCACTTGTTATCACCCTCTCCGGTTGGAAGAGAGACTTGGGTTTGAACCGAGCCTCCCCCATTTTATTTTTAAAATCAGTTTTTATTCAATATTTAATTACATAAATTTTTTTATACATTTATATTAATATAAAAATTGCTTTATATACCAAAAACTGATTCAAAGTTTATTTATCAAATTTTAAAATATTTTAGAGTAAATTAAAAATTATGTCATTTATTAATATATCAAATTACATGTTATGACCTTTAGTTTTAATAATTACATACAATATTCTTTATTTAAACAATTTGCACACGTATTGTTCTTTACACTAATTACTGTCCAAATGTAAGGTTAACTCGGTAATGTGATCCTCACATGAGTAACATTTTTATCATTTGCTTTTCACATCTAATATAGTAAAAAAACATTTTAATAAACAATCGTTAAACTAGATTAAATGTCCAAAATAAAGTACATAGTTTGCTGCCGTGCGTCAATTCTTGATCGGCTTGATGAAAATATCAAATAAAAAGTAATGTTAATAAGAGAATGTGTATTTATAAATCACAGATGATAATGTTTCACATCTACCATAAAAAATAATAACAAAAGGAACTAAAACATCAAAATTACAATAAAAAAATAAAGATGTATATTTAATTTAAAAAAATGTAAAGGTTTTTAAAAAACCTAAAGGGAATTAAATGGTGGGAAAGATGTTAAGTGGTGGTGAAAATAATCGGTGTTGGAATATCAAAAAAGGGGAAAGCTGAATTTCATGTTATTGAGCTTAAGAAGAACATGGTTTTATCGACTTACCCAACACTCCAATATCTTGTAATTAATTTTATTTTTTCATTTAAAATTATTAATAAACCTTTAAAAATTTTATTATATAACATGTGAAAAGCAAATGAAAAAAATGTCCCTCATGTGAGGAGCACTGTAAGGCCCCGTTCCCGGGCACCTCACAGTTGGTCGTTCACAGCATAAACATTCATATATTATAAAATCAAAGCAGCGGAATTAATTTTAACAATAACCCATTCATTCATTTTAATCATTGTTGCTAAGCAATACATTCTAATTCATAAATCACAAAACAATTAGTTGCATGAATTACAAAACAACAATGTTATCAAAACATAAATGGGTGTCAGTCTTGCCCGCCAAGTAGCCATTCCCCATGTGCCACCCTCAGCAACCTGTTACCTGCCAACTGGAAAATACATAAAAGTCAGCGTTGCTGAGTGAGTTCTAGATTTGTAGATTAAAATACTTTACTTTTCATTTCAATGAAAACCTTTCTTTACTTATATGCGGTCACACAAGTACGTACACAGATAATACTATTATTATCATCGTCGTTCATTCATTAACTTTCGTTCGTGTGCCGTTCATCGTTTGCATTCATATTCTTTCGTATTCTTTCTTTCATATTAGTTCTTCCATTCGTACGTATCTTACTTTCATTCATTCATATATTACGTACGTTCATACATTCATTTCATTCATACATTCATTGCATACGTACGATCATTTGTTTCATTCATGCGTTCATTACATTCTTTCGTACGTTCATTCATTTCATTCATACATTCACATTACATTCTTTCATATGTTAGCCAAGTCTGTTGCAGCACACGGCTGCTCACCTCAGTGGCAAATCTCATGATTTGCCTGTTAACCGAGTCTGTTGCAACACGTAGTTGCTCACCTCATTATCAATATGTTAGCCAAGTCTGTTGCAACACATAGTTGCTCACCTCAGTGGCAATCTCTCGGATTGCCTGCTAACCGAGTCTGTTGCAACACAAAGTTGCTCACCTCATATTCAATCTCAAAGATTGACCCTGTGTGCATCCTTCGGGGTAGCTAACCCGCATCACAGTTGAGCTAACACCTGCCAGGGGTGTGCACCTCCATTCATTTGCTTGCAAGCCTTTCTTACGTTCATTCGTTCATTTATTAATGCATGCATTCATTCATCATGTTCCTTTTTCATTATCTTTCACTTTACGTTCCATTTCCCTTTATCATTAATACTTTACTTATTAATGATTATGCTCTTCGTTAAATCTTAGTCATTCTTTGTCATGCCAGTACATACTTAACAATATTAAAATAATAATAATATTGTTAATAATAATAAAATACTGATAATAAAATCAGTAGCAATAAGGGTCAATCAATTATCATCATTTCCTTCATAAAACATCATCATTTATTAACCCTAGTCAACTCTGGTCAAAACCCCCATAAATCAGATTTCCAGGAAATTTCTGTAAAAATTCTAAGTGTTTGGGCGTATGAGCCCTATTCAGTCGTATGAGCCCTGCTCAGTCGTATCACCTTCTCAGTCGTTTCACCTTAACTTAGAAAATTTTCCTAGGTCATACGACCACTGTTCAGTCGTATCATCCCCAGACTTGGGAAATTTTTACAGGTCATACGACCACTGTTTGGTCGTATCATCCCCCATACATAGGAAATTTCTACTGGTCATACGACCACTGTTCAGTCATATGACCCCATACTTAGAAAATTTCCAATGGTCATACGACCACTGTTCAGTCATATGACCCCATACTTAGAACATTTCCAAGGGTCATACGACCACTGTTTAGTCATAAGATCCCATACTTAGAAAATTTCCAGTGGTCATACGACCACTGTTCAGTCATATCTCTTAAAATATTTCTAAGGCAAATTTCATGGGTCGTATAAGCACTATTTAGACATATCACCTTGTACTTAGTTTTTTTCTAAGTCACAAATTCAGACATATGACCACTATTTGGTCTTCTTAGTAATCATGTATCTAATTCATATTCCAATCCCCAAACACCATAATACTTAGTTCTAAACATGTACATACAATACTAAGCATGAATCATGACATAAATCCCTAACATACATACACAAGCACATACGGGCAACATTCATAATAAGTGTAAAACATTTTTACATGTATTTCCAGCCCCAAAAGTTTGTAAAAACATGTGAAACACGGGGTCTAGAACTCACCTTTGCTGCTTCTAATCTTAACACTCTTCACCCGAGCTTCTTCAAACGATTCCAACTCTTAGAAGCCTTCTAAACACACACTTGAACACATACAAACGCATGTAAGCATATAACCGAGGCTAAGGTTAGCCAAGAACAACTAAACTTCACGAATTCTTACCTTGAATTCGAATTTTGCTTGAATTTCCTTCTCAAACCCGAAGCCTCTGTCTTCTTTCTCTCTCTAAAAATCGAACAAAGATATTGTGCAGTGAGTATGGGCGACCATACTGCCTTTTACACCAACTTTTAAGATTTTTATCATATTTAACACTTTTGGTCCCTCAACCTTGGGGTTTGACTTTCTTTTTTTTTCCTCCTTTTTTTCTCTTTATTCTTTTATTTCTTTTTAATAAGAATTACGGGTGTTACAAGCACATAACTAAGTTAACTGTATATTTAGATGAAAGTTAGTGTAAATGATAATATGTGTACAAATTTATTTAAATAAAGGACATTGTATGTAATTATTAAAACTAAAAGACGTAACACGCAATTTCATATATAAATAAATGATATAATTTGTAATTTACTTATCATTTTATAAATTAGAATTCTATATTTCTTTATTTTTAAGATTACAAATGTTTTAAAATTATTATAAATTCATTTGTAAGTTTTAAAATTTATGAAAATTATTTAAAATCAAACATAATACATTTCAAAATAATTTTAAGACACTATTTTTTTAAACATTTAAATAATTAATTAATCAATTAATTATTTTTACCTAATACAAAATAACTAGTTATTAAAATTAATTATTTTACCATCAATGTTCAAACTTATTTATTCACTCATTATAAATAAAATATTTTAATGATATGTAATTATTTTCTTAATATTAACTATCATTTTCAATTTGAATTTCTTAATCAATTTATTCCGTAATAAAATCAAGAATATTACTTCAAATCATTCGTAAATCTCAAATCCAAATTTAAACCCTAGATTCCCAAATCAAAGTTTTAACATATTATTATTCTAACATAAGACATCATTCTTAGATTAATCATGAGGAAAATCATTGTAAGGCCCGCCTTTTTCAGGGGGACCTCACAGTTGGTCATTCACAGCAAAACATCGAGTTAAAACAATCATTTACTCATATACGTATAAATATATATTGCAGCGGAAAAATACTTTCATTTCAATTCATTACAAGTAAAATATAAGCATTGTCTTTAATCCACAAAACTATTTAGGAGTTCTTTGTTTAGCTTTTCTTCATCGGGATGCCAGTCTTCTAGTGCCAAGAAGCTTCAGTCCCATGCCTCTATTCCATCGCTCTAACTCTTACCTGTCAACTGATATGCATACAAAAGTCAGCTTCGCTGAGTGAATTCTAGGTTTTCTTTGTAAATAACTTTTTGTAAAGGTATTAGCTTTAGCAGTTGAAAATAGTTCTTGTCTATCAAACATCAATACATACAGGCTATCACTTTATCGATACTTTATCATTACTTTTCATTTCTCGTTATTTATTACTCTTCTTTATCCGTCAATTCCCTGTCACAATCGGTGCCTAGGCTCGCCTAGGACTTTACCGACACGCCAATTAAGGGCTTACAGTCGTACTCGATCGGGCCATTATTGTCATGCCAATTCAGGGCTTACAGACCTGCCTGTTCGAGCATTACTTTATCCGGGTGAGGGCACAACAAATGCAACCCTCCTTTAGCCATTGCTTGCAAGCCTTTACTTTATCCCTTGCCTGCAGGACTTTACTTGCAAGACTTTACTTTATCCAGGTACACGTTATGGGCCACATAACCTTTCTTTACGTTTCACTTTCTTATTTAAGTTATATATATATAATATAACACAACACGTCTCGAAGGCAATCCATCACTACAGGGTTATATCTCAATAAGGAAAAACACGTTATCAATTCGTTAGAAAATCCCGTTTCCCATATAAGGTAGTAAGTAAAACTTTACTCTAAAAGAACTGATCATAAAAAGGTATATATATTAGTATGCATACCGCCCCAAAACATTTAAAGCATGTATAAAATAGGGGATCTAGAACTCACCTGAACTCGTCCAAGTAGCTTAAATTCTAAGTCACTTAGGCTATAGCCTGAATACTCTAGCTGCACGAAAGTTAACATGCAAAAACGTCATTTTCTTCATAGTTTCGCCCATAGTTTCGCTACAGCGAAACTACAGTTTCGCCTGCAGTTTCGCTGGGCAGCACTTCTGCTAGTTTCGCTAGACAGATTCGCTACCTTGAGCGCCCAACTTTCGTTGGAATTCCCTATTCTCGCAAGGTCTATAGGTCAGTCTGGGTCTTAGCGAGATTACCGGCGAAACTATAGTTTCGCCCCAGCGAAACTGTAGTTTCGCTGGAACTTCTTCTAGTCTCGCTGAACTAATGTGCAGTTTCGCTGGTTAAATGCTTAAATTCGCTGGATCGGGGCCCAGTTTCGCTGGATGAACAGAAACTCAGATCCAGCCCATTTTTAACCCAAAATCTTAACTTTTTACGTCCAAATCCTTAGTTTACCTTCCATGAAACCAAATCTAAGCTTTTTACACGTTTTCATACGTAAAAATTCGACCTTTATGTGTTTCTTTAAACTTTTCAAAACCCCAAAACCCTAGAATCCGGGTTTGATCTACAGAGGGCCTTAGAGGTCGATTCTTACCTTGTTTTGTTGCTCTTTCCTTGTGTTTTGATGCTCCAATCCACCAGAACTTCAATCCTTCCAACCTTTAAGCTCCAAATCTTGAATTTCTTCACTTTCTCTCTCTACTTTCTCTCTCTACGAATTTGGTGGCTAGGGTTGAAATGGTGGAAGATGGAGCTGCTCATGCATGTTTAAGGGCTGATTAGGGCCCTTAAACCCATCAAGTCTAGCCCATTAAGGCTAATTTGATCCATAGCCCACTAATTTACCCCTTTATTTCATAAATTAACCCTTAAAAGCCCATTATTATTAAATGGCTCGTTTCGGGAAATTTCGGGGCGTTACAAGTCTCCCCCCTTATTTAGGTTTCGTCCTCGAAACCTGACTCGTCATTAAACAGATTGGGGTATTGGCGTCTCATTTCCTCCTCGGATTCCCAGGTGGCATCCGACCCTTTTCGGTGTTTCCATTGCACCTTGACTTGCTTGACTACTTTATTTCTCAATTGTTTCTCCTTCCGATCCAGTATAGCCACTGGTTGCTCTACATAGTTCAGCTTCTCGTCCACCTCGATGTCATCTAGAGGTACGACTGCCTCATTTGGTGCTAAACATTTTCTTAAGTGCGACACATGAAAGGTAGGGTGAATCCCACTTAATTCTTCTGGAAGGTCTAGCCTGTAAGCTACGTCCCCAACTCGTGCTAGTACCTCGAATGGTCCGATGAACCTGGGACTCAGTTTCCCCCTCTTCCTAAATCGGATGATTCCCTTCCATGGTGACACTTTTAGCATTACCCGGTCACCCACGCTGAACTCTATTGGTCTCCTTCTTTTGTCGGCGTATGACTTTTGTCTATCCTTGGCAGCCTTCATATACGCCTTGATTTTCTCCAACTTTTCCGTTGTGGCTTCCACAACTTCTAAGCTTCCTAGCTCCTTCTGTCCGACATCACCCAACAAATAGGAGTTCTGCACCGTCGACCGTACAATAACTCATATGGGGGCATCTTAATACTGGCGTGGTAGCTGTTGTTATAGGAGAACTCTGCTAGTGGCAGATGATCATCCTAATTACCGCCAAATTCGATAACGCATGCCCGAAGCATATCCTCCAGTGTCTGGATCGTTCTTTCCGATTACCCATCGGTCTGTGGGTGGTATGCGGTACTAACATGCAACCTCGCACCCATCTCTTCATTGAACTTTTTCCAAAACTTTGAGGTGAACCGCGTATCCCTATCTGAAACAATCGATACGGGCATACCATGTCGTGCCACAATTTCTCGGATAAATAGTTCAGCAAGCTTTTCTGAACTAATTGCTTCCTTGATTGGCAGGAAATGCGCACTTTTAGTCAGTCTATCAACAACCACCCCTATCGCGTCACGGCCTTTTGTCGTGCGGGGTAGTTTGGTGATGAAGTCCATGGTAACATGTTCCCACTTCCACTCTGGTACTTCTAATGGCTGAACATAACCATAAGGTCTTTGGTGCTCAGCCTTCACCTGTAGGCACGTGAGACATTTGTTTACATACGCAACCACATCTCTTTTCATCCCAGGCCACCAATAATCTTTCTTCAAATCATGGTACATCTTATTTGCGCCTGGATGTATTGAGTAGCGGGTCTTGTGCGCTTCATCCATAATCTTTTCCCGCAAGTCACCATGCTTCGGAACCCATATCCTGCCATGGAAGGTCTTAACACCCAAGGTGTTTTCTACCAATTCATCCACTTTTCCCACCATCCTTTCCTTATTGATTTGCTGCTCTTTTAAAGCGTCCATTTGAGCTTTGCTTATCATCCTCATAACATCTGGGGTCACTACTAGTTGGCACGCCTTCACCCAGATCGGTTCATATCCTTCCTTTCGGCTCAGGGCATCGGCTACCACGTTCGCCTTACCCGGGTGATAATGGATTTCACAGTCGTAATCCTTTATCAACTCCAACCACCTCCTCTGTCTCATATTTAGGTCCTTCTGCTCAAAGAAATATTTCAGACTTTTGTGGTCGGTAAATATGGAACACTTAGTTCCATACAAATAGTGTCTCCAGATCTTTAATACGAACACTACTGCGGCAAGTTCCAAATCGTGAACCGGATAGTTAACCTCTGCGTCCTTTAACTGTCTGGATGCGTAAGCTATAACCTTCCCTCTTTGCATCAACACACAGCCTAACCCGCAGTAAGAAGCATCGGAGTATACCGTTAGGTCTTCATCTCCCTCCGGTAGGGTTAGTATAGGAGCTTTGGTTAATCTATCCTTCAATTCCTGGAACGCATCTTCCTGTTCCTTTCCCCAGTCGAACACCACGTTCTTCCTTGTTAACCTTGTTAATGGGGAAGCTATCTTCGAGAAATCTTTGATGAACCTTCTATAATAACCAGCCAATCCAAGAAACTACGGATTTCGGATGGCGTCCTCGGGGAATTCCATTGCGTAACTGCTTCAACTTTCGCTGGATCAACCATTACTCCCTCGGAATTTATAACGTGCCCTAAAAACTGTACCTCCCGTAGCCAGAAGGCACATTTAGAGAACTTCGCATACAATTTCTCCCTTCGTAAAGTTTCTAACACCTCCTTGATATGACAAGCGTGATCTCCTTCGTTCTTTGAGTATATCAGGATATCGTCAATGAATACTATCACCGATCTGTCCAGCATCGGGCGGCACACGCGATTCATCAAGTCCATGAATGCCGCAGGAGCATTGGTTAGCCCGAAAGACATAACCAGAAACTCGTAGTGGCCATAGCGCGTTCGGAAGGCCGTCTTTGGGATATCTTGCTCCCTTACCTTCAGTTGGTGATATCCGGATCGGAGATCTATTCGGGAGAACCAACTTGCCCCTTGCAACTGATCAAACAGATCATCTATCCGGGGTAGAGGGTACCGATTCTTCACGGTCAGCTTATTCAACTCCTGTAATCTATACACATCCTCATGCTGCCATTCTTCTTCTTCAGAAACAGCACGGGAGCGCCCCATGGAGAAATGCTGGGCCTAATGAATCCCTTGTCAAGGAGTTCCTGCAGTTGTGACATGAGCTCCTTCATCTCGGACGGAGCTAGGCGGTAGGGTGCTTTGGCAATGGGTTGGGCTCCTGACAGTAAGTCAATCTGAAACTCTATCTCCCTGTCCGGTGGTACTTCGGGCAGATCCTCCGGGAATACGTTAGGAAAGTCCCGCACCACTGGTACATCGGACAACTCCTTCGCTTTATCTTTAGCATCCTTGACGTACGCTAGACAAGCTCCGCACCCTCGCCTCATACATTTCTCCGCCTTGATCATGGAAATGATCCTTGGAACCTTACAATCGTTATCGCCGTAGATCGTAACCGGACTACCATCTGGAGCCGTTAACCGGATCATCTTCTGTTGGCATACTATGTTAGCATCGTGGGCAGCTAGCCAATCCATCCCTAGTACGACATCGAAACCTCCTAGGGCATAACAAACAATCGTGCGGGAAAGTAATGGCCTCCTAATTTAATGTGGCAATCCTCTATCATCCTGACTATTCTAATGGACTTACCATCGGCTGTTTCTACTTCGAAGGCATCATCTATTTCCTTAGTTTGGACATCTAGTGTAGCACAGAAGGATACAGATATGAAACTCTTACTGGCACCACTATCAAATAATATGGAGGCGCAAACATCATTGACAAGGAGCGTACCTGACACTACGTCCGGGTCCTTCCTTGCTTCCTTCTTGTTCATGGTGAAAGCCCTTGCCTTGACCTTGGGCTTTCCATCATCCCCCTTGTCATCACCCCCGCTCGTGCCCGAGCTTCCCGGCTTGGCTTTCTTGCAATCCCTGCTGTAGTGCCCCGACTCATGGCAGTTAAAGCACTCGTTTACTTCCGGGCACTCCCTAGCCATGTGACCCGTTTTCCCACACAGGTAGCACCCATGGCTACCCAATCGGCACTCTCCGGGATGCCTCCTCCCACACTTCCCACAGTTCTTAACTTCCTCGACCCCCTTCACAACCATCTGTTTTGCATCCACCCTTGCTTTCTTGTTCCCCGGTTGGTGGCCACTACTTCCATATCTCTTCTCATTGTTATTCCAAGCCTTCTTCGTCTCACCCACTATCACCGGCCTGCGATGATCGTACAACCTTCCACTGAGGTCCACTGCTGACCTAAAAGTACTAGGTCGAGCAGTGACCATATCCCTACGAATGTCTAGAGGCAACCCTTGTATGTACCTCTTGATCCTTTTGGCTTCAGGAGTTACCAAATCAGGCACCAGACGTGCCATTTCATTGAATTTGTAGTGTACTCCTGGTGAGTCATATTTCCAGCCTCCAAACTCACAAACTCTTGCTCGACCTTGTCAAGCTCTCTTTCCAGGCAGTACTCCTCTATCACCAACCTCTTCATCTCCGGCCATTTCATCCTCTCAATGGCCTCCTCTCCGTAAGACTCAGCAATGTTATCCCACCAACACAGTGCTGGATCCAAAAGGGAATGGGAAGCAAACTTCACCTTTTGGTTTTCACGGCACTCACTGATCTTTAGTACGGCCTCCATTTCCCTAATCCAACGCTGAGCAGTGGCAGCGTTACCAGTACCATCAAACGTTGGGGGCTTACACCTCTGAAAATCCCCGTAGCTGCACCCCTTCGCCCTCTCTTCCACTTCAGGGCCATCATGGTTACCCAGACGATCTCCCTCGTCGCTCAACTCCTCAGTCTTGACTGCCCCTTTCTTATCAACTTTTTCTGAAGCCGTACTCTTCTTACTGTCGCCCTTAACCTGCTCCACAAATTCCGCAAGCAGAGCGGGCATCACTCCAGACAGGACCTGATGCACCTCTTGGGCAATAGCTTCCTTTACTGTCTCTTTCAGTTTGGCCTGATCAGGGGTAAACCCCTCGGCTCCGTTCCTAACTCAACCTCCTCCTCCTTAATCGGTTCCTCAACCGGCTTTCTGGTTGACCTTTTTGTTGGCTTCACAGTTGCACTTGCAGTTTCCTTTGCCTTAGTCGGGGGCCTTCCCCTAGTGCTTCTCCGGGTGACCATGGTTGGAACTCCTTTCTTAGGTGCCATTCGTTCTACTTCCTATAAGATTCAGAATGTTAATATGGTCTTTCAAGGCAAGTTCAGTTCACGACAAGTTTTAAATTTTTAATAACAGTGGCCAGTTGTGATTAACTACTTACAGAACTTCCCGTGCCATAAACTTTCCTATCCTGAACCACACCAACACCAGAACCTACTATACCTAGTCTATGCACGTATAAGTCACATAAATTTAGATAGGCATCACAGATAACATTATCATACTCTACCTCGGCTCTAACTTAAATAAGAAGGCACTATCCACTAGAATAATACCTATAGCATATTTGTTACCTCTGGGTATGGAGCTTCTTGGACTGGCATCCTTGACACTTGGTCCCATTATCTGTTTAAGTTTAGGTTTATAAAATGGTTTCCCAAATCCCTTAAACATTGGCTCTGATACCAACTTGTAAGGCCCGCCTTTCTCAGGGGGACCTCACAGTTGGTCATTCACTGCAAAACATCGAGTTAAAACAATCATTTACTCATATACGTATAAAATATATATTGCAGCGGAAAATACTGTCATTTCAATTCATTACAAGTAAAATATAACATTGTCTTTAATCCACAAAACTATTTAGGAGTTCTTTGTTTAGCTTTTCTTCATCCGGGATGCCAGTCTTCTAGTGCCAAGAAGCTTCAGTCCCATGCCTCTATTCCATCGCTCTAACTCTTACCTGTCAACTGATATGCATACAAAAGTCAGCTTCGCTGAGTGAATTGTAGGTTTTCTTTGTAAATAACTTTTGTAAAGGTATTAGCTTTAGCAGTTGAAAATAGTTCTCGTCTATCAAACATCAATACATACAGGCTATCACTTTATCGATACTTTATCATTACTTTTCATTTCTCGTTATTTATTACTCTTCTTTATCCGTCAATTCCTGTCACAATCGGTGCCTAGGCTCGCCTAGGACTTTACCGACACGCCAATTAAGGGCTTACAGTCGTACTCGATCGGGCCATTATTGTCATGCCAATTCAGGGCTTACAGACCCCTGTTCGAGCATACTTTATCCGGGTGAGGGCACAACAAATGCAACCCTCCTTTAGCCATTGCTTGCAAGTCTTTACTTTATCCCTTGCCTGCAGGACTTTACTTGCAAGACTTTACTTTATCCAGGTACACGTTATGGGCCACATAACCTTTCTTTACGTTTCACTTTCTTATTTAAGTTATATATATATAATATAACACAACACGTCTCGAAGGCAATCCATCACTACAGGGTTATATCTCAATAAGGAAAAACACGTTATCAATTCGTTAGAAAATCCCGTTTCCCATATAAGGTAGTAAGTAAACTTTACTCTAAAAGAACTGATCATAAAAAGGTATTATATAGTATGCATACCGCCCCAAAACATTTAAAGCATGTATAAAATAGGGGATCTAGAACTCACCTGAACTCGTCCAAGTAGCTTAAATTCTAAGTCACTTAGGCTATAGCCTGAATACTCTAGCTGCACGAAAGTTAACATGCAAAAACGTCATTTTCTTCATAGTTTCGCCCATAGTTTCGCTACAGCGAAACTACAGTTTCGCCTGCAGTTTCGCTGGGCAGCACTTCTGCTAGTTTTGCTAGACAGATTCGCTACCTTGAGCGCCCAACTTTCGTTGGAATTCCCTATTCTCGCAAGGTCTATAGGTCAGTCTGGGTCTTAGCGAGATTACCGGCGAAACTATAGTTTCGCCCCAGCGAAACTGTAGTTTCGCTGGAACTTCTTCTAGTCTCGCTGAACTAATGTGCAGTTTCGCTGGTTAAATGCTTAAATTCGCTGGATCGGGGCCCAGTTTCGCTGGATGAACAAAACTCAGATCCAGCCCATTTTTAACCCAAAATCTTAACTTTTTACGTCCAAATCCTTAGTTTACCTTCCATGAAACCAAATCTAAGCTTTTTACACGTTTTCATACGTAAAAATTCGACCTTTATGTGTTTCTTTAAACTTTTCAAAACCCCAAAACCCTAGAATCCGGGTTTGATCTACAGAGGGCCTTAGAGGTCGATTCTTACCTTGTTTTGTTGCTCTTTCCTTGTGTTTTGATGCTCCAATCCACCAGAACTTCAATCCTTCCAACCTTTAAGCTCCAAATCTTGAATTTCTTCACTTTCTCTCTCTACTTTCTCTCTCTATGAATTTGGTGGCTAGGGTTGAAATGGTGGAAGATGGAGCTGCTCATGCATGTTTAAGGGCTGATTAGGCCCTTAAACCCATCAAGTCTAGCCCATTAAGGCTAATTTGATCCATAGCCCACTAATTTACCCCTTTATTTCTTAATTTACCCTTAAAAGCCCATTATTATTAAATGGCTCGTTTCGGGAAATTTCGGGCGTTACAACATTGGTGTTTAATTAGTATTATTCTTATTCAGATCACATTTATTAACAATTGAGTATTCATTGACCATTTTATGTGTTTATTGTCTTCAGAAATCATGTGGTATATATACAATCAATTGATGTTCATATTATTCTATTCAAAAATTCAATTCTATACATGTTATGTTACTAGTTGTAATTATGTGTGCATAGTTAGATAACTAAATGAGAAAACAATAACTAATTCATGCAACCACGGTAACAATGAAAATCTATTGGTTGACAAACTCACCCCAATTGTTTATTCACGTGGTGATCAAAACCATAATCATATACATAAATGATGGTTTCGTCTGCGGACTGAGTTAATTCAGTCATTAGGTTTGATTGTGTTTGGTTTGTCTTTTATGTTACACTATTGAATTATAAATCTTAATATTGCCATGTGAATTGAATTGTTTTCAATCATTTTAATAAATCTAATAGTTTTGAAACCTGTGTTTACTCACCGGTTAATTCGTTAGCCGACTCGTTACTTTTTCACATGATTTTAGGAATGCAGATTGCACATGTAGGGCTTCGACTTAGTCAAATTAAAGATAATGTCATTATGATTACTTGAGTTTTTATTTGATTTGTAATGTATTGTTTGACTAGACTTATTCGATGAAATGACATTTATATTATTTCAACAAAATTATAGAATGTGCTATGAGGAATCGATTAAAATTTGTCCGCCCCAGTAATTCTGTTATCGTCGAGGTGCGACATATATGACACTTGATCGTGAGAAAAGGGTTTACAACATACAAAATCAAAGGGAATGGGTGATTATTGTAAACTTCTATATGCTTTCTATCAGATTCCGCTAAAACATGAGCTCGTATACATTAGTTCACCCTTTCCGTTGAAGCGGATGAGGAGTTTGTGGAACTTGATCTTATTTTATTTTAATTATTTGTCGAGGAACTATACTCTTAAGCTTTTTATGAGCCGAACTTGAGCGGTGTTTACAGCTCATTACGAGCCCGAGCCCAGCTCTACAAGCTTCGAGCTCGAGCTCGAATCCATCCTGGCTCGGCTTGGCTTGGCTCGGCTCAGCTTGTTACAACCCTAAGTCTGAGTGAGTTTGGGTATCTGTTGTTTTTATAAAAGGAAAATTCTATAATTACTATACCCTTATAAAGAAAGGTCGGTTGCTTTTGCCACCAGCCCTATGTTTAGAAATGAGTCATGTCAACTATTAAACGTTTTTGTGCTTTATTTTAATATGCTTTAAGCTTGTCTACGTTTCAACGTAAGTTTTGTTTGAAAACGGTCGGGTCAAGTATAATACGTTTTAATTCAACGTATAATGTAACACCCGGAAGTTTGACTTTTGGAGTGTCATGCGACTGGAGGCTCAGTCGCATGGAAATCATGCGACTGGAGGTCCACTCGCATGATGCTCGAACGACTGGAGGTCCACTCGCATGATGCTCAAACTACTGAAGGTTCAACCGCATGGAACTCATGCGACTGGAGGTTCAGTCGCATGGTGTTCATGCGACTGAAGGTCCAGTCGCCTGGACCTCACGCGACTGAGCTGTAGCTATAAAGGAGGGGCAGCCTTCTCCTCTTCCCCACACTTACACGTTTCAGTCGGGAGAAAGAGCAGAGAGAGGGAGAACAGAGAAAGAAGAGAAAGAAGAGAGAAAGTGGTGATTCGGGCTTGAGATTTGTCGAGTGACTAGTCCAAACAAAGCTCTTCATCTTCTCCTTGATTATGTGAGTTCTAGGACCCCTCATTTACTTGTTTTCATACGATTTTGGGGCTGGGACACACATAAACCCGTTTTTGAAAAAGTGTATGTTTGACCCATTTGGGTGAATCTTGGGTAATGTGTTTAAGGTACGATTTAGGGCTTGCACATGCTTGTATGATGTCCTAGTATGAATCCCTGAGGTTTAGGAGGGCTAATTTGGGCTGGAAATGGGTTTAGAGGGATTTGAAGGCCGTAGGTCGCGGCTGCTGTTCGGGATGAACTCCAGTCGCTGCCCAGTTAGGGCTAGGCGACTGAGGGGCCAATCGCACGACTGAGGAACGACTGACATTCAATCGCACGACTGAAGCTCAGTCGCACGAATGTGGATTTAGTCGCACGACAGGACATGCGACTGGGAGTTCTGTCGCATAAGTCCAGTCGCATAGTAGTTCAGTCGCACGACTGCGGGTTAGTCGCATAGAAGCCCATTCGTATAGTGTTCATCCGCACGATAGGAGGTCCATTCGCACGATTGTATGCCCATTCGTATAGCTGCTCAATCGCATGATCCAGTCGCATGGAGGCCATGCGAAAGCATGTTCAAACGCCCAATAGGGCTGATGTGAATAAGGAGAGATGTGTATGTAGGATGTATTTACGATAAGTATGATGTAGCCTTATATGATGGTAATGACTGATGATTTGCAAATATCTATGTTCCTTGTGTTGAGGTATGTTATCTTTCGTGACTTTACGTGATGAAATGAATGAATGAAACGAATGTGATAAGAACGTAAAGTGAAAGATAATGAAAGAGGAATGATGAATGAATGCATGCATTAATGAATGAACGAATGAATGTAAGAAAGGCTTGCAGCAAATGAATGGAGGTGCACACCCCTGGCAGGTGTTAGGTCAACTGTGATGCGGGTTAGCTACCCCGAAGGATGCACACATGGTCAATCTTTGAGATTGACAATGAGGTGAGCAACTTTGTGTTGCAACAGACTCGGTTAGCAGGCAATCATGAGATTGCCAATGAGGTGAGCAGCGTGCTGCGACTTGCTAACGTACGACTTGGCGAGACGTCATCGTGAGAGATCGATATTGAGGTGAGCGGCCTTGTTGTCGCAACAGACTCGTAAGAATGAATGAACGCACGTGAATGATAACGATGAATGGTACACGAAATGGAAGTTAATGAACGAATGAGGAAGATAATCATAATATTATCTAGTGTACGTATATTGTGTGACCGCATGTATAAGAACGGTTTTAATGAAAGAAAAGTATGTGTTTTATTATAAACTAGAACTCACTCAGCAACGCTGACTTTTTTGTGTTTCCAGTTGGCAGGTAGGGTTGCTGGGATGCCACAAGGCGACTACTCAGCTCTTTTGGGATGACATTCTCCTTTGATAATGCTGCCACGCATTATGTTGCGTGCAAGTGTTCCTTGAGGATCCGATACAGATGTAGGATTACTTAAGAAATCTTCTTTATGATGAAATTTTAATGTTTTCTATACTAGAGGTCACTGTATATGACCCTGTGTTTGTTGAGGATTCAGATAAACGGGATTTCCTAAGAAATCCTCATTTTATATGCTTCCGCAACAATCATAGTAAAGTTAGGCAATGTAAAGAAAGCTTGTATTTTGTATCCGAATCAACAATGTAATGAATTGTAAAAGCTTTTTTGATAAAATGAGAATGTACTTCTTATAAATTTCGCTGCGTTATTTTATTTATTGTATATGTAATTATATGTTGAAAATGCCGATGAATGACCAACTGTGAGGTGCCCCGGGAACGGGAACTTACAATAAATAGAGTTACTATATGTTTCGCTGTAAATTTCATTCGAAAACGAGTCGTAGCGATTGTAATCTAAACTTTATCATGCCTAATGTGGCGGCACTGCACATGGTTTTGATAAAATAGTTTTTGAGTTGGTCTAGTTTTTGACATAATTTTTGTTTGGAAACAATGCAGATCAAATATAAATACATTTTCCTTCAACGATGTAAATTCAAGTTAGTATACGTTTCGACGTAAATTTAGTTTGGAAATAGTCGGTTCAATTGTGAAAAAAGAACTAGTTTTAATTTAATCTATTAAAGAATTCACATATTGTTTCTCTATATTTATGAGTGTATTTCTTGTGAGTGAAGATAAAGAAAATGTTAATGTTCATCAATAAATTTGGTAAGTTCAACCCTTATAAATTTTTTTAAAATTTATGAAAATGATTATAATGAAAAAGAGAGAAATATAATGATAAATTTGTAAAAAATACTAATTAATAAAAAGGAAAAAAATAATATTTAATGATGAATCCCTAATATCCAAGTCTCGTGCTTTTTCCATCGGCTCATGATCCGAATCAAGTCGAGGTTTTTAATCAACTATCGGCCGTTGTTCTTCTCCTCCGATTACTACCATATACCCTTCGTGCAATCCATCTACAAAAGGGTTTACCCATTTTATAACTATATTAAAAAAACGCTACTTTTTTATTATTTTTATTTGGGACATAGGATTCAGTAAGCAGCCTGCTATCTATTCTTTTTAAGGTTTTATATTTTGCTATTCCAATTTGGTATATTTTTCTAGTCTTATGGTTGATATATTATACAAAAGTTTAGGAATTGTTTAGTTGAAGATGTGTTTATTATATTTTTTTTTACTGAAAGTGGTCTTAATGTTAACATGTAGTCATGTTTCCTTGTTCACCTGCTAGAAAGCAATCTACAAAAGACATCTTTAGTTGCATACACTTCATATATATTTAGTATTTAGTAAATAAAAGAACCAATCGACCATTCTTGAAGCGGCTTGTTTTGACCTGACCCATTTTTTAAACCGAAGCAAATAACCATTTCATAAAACGACCTGTTTGAGCCATTGCCCTGCAAGCCCGCCACCTGTTTTGCCAGGTATAATTGATAGTTACAAGTAGTCAAGTTTAAGTTTGGATTTAGTTTGGTGTACGTATTGTGTGATACAGGTAACTTTTTTTAAAATTGTTGTTATATTAGGCTTATTTAGTGTGTACATTCAACAAATGGAGGATTCATAAGAAAACCAATACTTATGAGAAAACAGAAATCAAAGACATAATTTATAGATTTTCTGTTCTTTTAAAATGTTAAAAGGATATCTAATTATATCTAGTACATATATATTGAACAAAAATATATCGAATGAAAACTTGTTACATATATTTAACGTTTGTGTGACGTTATGTAAAACCTTGATTAAAAAAGCGCGCATAATGTGTGATGCGCTGCATCGCAACATCTGACGTGCTACGTTTCCATGATGTGCCCTTGATGCGCCAATGCACAAGGATGCGCCTTGATGCGTGCATCTGCACTGCTACGTTTACTGTAAAACTATGTTACCGTTTTCATTTGATATGTACCACTATCTATGTATACACACACACACAGATATAGAGAGAGTATATGACAAAAAATCTATAAATCATGTGC